>JAYXIM010005277.1:0-417238 GCA_037575425.1 Anastrepha fraterculus
GAAAATATTAATTTAGCGCTGCAAAGGTTTTTCTATCTTTTAATGAACATTTAAAAAGTATACAAAATTTTTGTACTAAATAAGTTGAAAAAAAATGTTTAACATAAAAATTAGTAGAGCGCTGCAACGCTGCAGTTTCCAACTGGTGTACAAGATACAGCTCTTAATTGTTATCTAAAGCAAAAAATTCAAATGGATTTCTAATTATCATGATTTTTTATTCTAGATGAACTACGAAAACTTAGAAAAATTCCAAAATTTCAACTTTTTGGAGGTTTTAAAGAAAAATATGTCTTTCTATAAAAAAAATTCACTTCAACTTGGTATAAAAACCTTGAAAATTTTTTTTTTATCTATTTTGTTAGTTCAAATAGAAGAGAATTTAATACTGAAGGGAACAAGGTATGATTCATTTCAAAAGGTTCATTAGTTTTTTTTCCTTCATGTACGCTAATTCAAAGAAATCATAAAAATGAAAAGTCGAGAAAAGAAGATAAAGTTTGTACTATAGCTGTCCGGCCACAGTGTAACTACCTAACGCTCGCCTACCTTTGGCTTTGTATCTACGGAAATATTGAGAATTAGGCTCTGTAACTTTGTGTGAATATTCAGAAATATATTAGGAATCGCTTAAAATGAAAAAAAAAAATGATTTTTTTTTACCTTATAAATCTGTTTTTGCATACGTTGCTTAGCACTTTCTTCTATATAAAAGACCACCGAGCAGAAAGGTTACAATAAAATATCGGCCTACTTCCAAGAAGTTAGAACAAGCGCCGGCTATGTAAAGTTCGGATATGTTTCTTACGCGCACACTTAATGGCCGTACCTTAATGTTCTTTGTTTCCACTGGTGTCATCAAATCCAATTTCTCCGCATTTTTGCCAGCCATCACTTGCATTAGCACTCCCAAATCGCGTCCAAAGCGTGTCAGTGGGCCCAGCTGAAGATACTGACGACAATTTGCATCCGGACTGCCAGGAAAATGTCCTTCAATCGAAGTGATACCTCCTGTGGGTTTATGTCCGAAAATACCACAGAACAAGCTTGGAATACGTATAGAGCCACCAATGTCGGAACCAATGCCAAATAAACTGGCACCAGCACCATTCAAAGCAGCCTGCATGACAAAATAACTATAAGTACACAAATGTTTTCCAGAAATATTTCAATTTCTTACCTCTCCACCCGAAGAGCCGCCAGGTGTACGTCTACTATCATGGGGATTCAAGCATCGTTTTTGCGTAGTCGGATTCGATTCTATGCTAAAGCAGTATTCGGGTGTTACGGAGACCAACAATGGTATACCACCAGCGGCCACTACATTGCTCACTACCTCACCATGCTCAGGACTTGTTAGATGGGCACGTTGGCGGCTCCCAACACGTATTGGCATACCTAAAAAGTTTTGAGAACGAATTAAAGCCATTTGATTTATATTTTTAGAATTTTTAGCTACCCTTCACACCGCAAGTTTCTTTCACCGTAAATGGTATACCAAGTAGAGTGTAGCGGCTAAAGAGTGCTGGTAGTTGTTCGTCTGTAGCTTTGGCGATGAGTGCATCAGCACGAACTGCTTCATCGAGCGCAGCGGCAAATCGATCTTGAACCACTGCATTGATATGAGGTTCGACTTCCTTGATGCGTTCAATGTAAGCGTTTACCAGATCCACCGATTTCAACTGAAAATAATTAAACAATGGAAGCTCATTTGGGAAAAGTTTTCACACTTAAATTATTTACGAGCAACTGTGAATAGAGCACCGCGGCCTAAGGTAATTAATAAATGAAAAGTGTACTTTTTATATTTATTATTATTATTATTTATTAGAGAAATATAAAATATTGCACTAACAATTTTAATGCACTGGCTGCATTGGCCTTCGGTGTTTTTTATATTAATTAATGTAACTTTCCTTAAAGGAGATGTACTTTTCATATAACGAACATAATGCCTTTATGCCACTGAAATATATTCTTTAGATTGAGCGCATCATGGAGGTCAAAATAAAATTCGTAATTTTGCCCTTTTTGACACTATAATTCAGTCTGTGCCAAAAGTAATTTTATAAAGTTGTTATGTTTTAATATAGAAGATCATATCACCTTATTCAACCACCCTTGTCTTCCCGCATCAATACTCGTATTCTGTCCAAGCGAACACGGGATCGCAAAGTATTGCAGTTTGTTTGGAGGTTTATGTTCCCTGCAAAGCAAACACTCAGAGCTTTGATGAATCGAACATTGACATGGTTTCTGTGTATATGTATGTCGATTCCAGCGTCACCTTGTGGATCTAAACAAATTAGGATGATAATTTCTCAAGCACTTTACTTTGCAGATAATCACTATGACTCACATCGGCTCATAAAAACGATTTTTGGGAATATCTTGACCATAGCCGTTCAAAATGGGCGCAGTTTTTGTGAGCATGTTTTGTTAAGTAATGTAGACATATTCCAAGTATGCACTAAATCGGATCTTAATAAAGTGTTTTCTAATATTCTGACTACCACACAGCGCGTCCAAACAAACCCGTCAACCTTCCCAGAAACAACAACTCAATTAAAGTTGATCACAATTGCATCAAAGCCTTCGGAGTCTAACTACAGAAAAAAGTAAGTAAAGCAACAAATTTTCACATTCACGTGTACATAAGTGTCAAACACTTACATATAAGTATATACGTTATGTATATACAAATATACATATACGCTCTTTATATCTTATCTTTATTTGGGCCGAGCTTCTCCTCCTATTTTGCAGTTTGCGACTTGTTGCTTTTTAATAAACGGAGAAGCCTACAGTTTTATGTCACCTTTCAATGGCAAATAGTTTGTATGAGGAGCTTTTTCCAGGCAGAAAATATACTCGTAGGTCTGCCTCTGTCTGTTGATGAGCGAAAAAGATTTTCTATTAATTGGTGTTTCATGCCCGGAGTTTCGAGCCTGTGCACTTTCACCAACCTATTCGGCTCCGGTAGCCGCTTAAAAACACATTTCTTACGAGTATCAATTAATGCATAAATCAACTCAACTAGGGGACTAATAAAAAATCAAGTGCATATATTTATTTCAAAATCCAATTCATTTTATTCAGTCAAAAGTTTCGTTGGTTGCTGAGTGCCTCGTGGCGCTGATAACGTATATGCAGTTTATTTTTTTGCTATTAAGTCACTTAGATAATGATTTAGCTATTTTTCATACTATGCATTCAAATGCCGTCATCCAAATGAATATTTGAAATTTATGTCTATATTTTTTTGTATAATTTGGCCCATTTTTCAGACATGTGCAAGTTTAAGATTAGATAATTCAGCGTAGCTTTGGAAACTACACACACACGTGGTTCTCAATGAATCAATTTGCAAAGGTCAGTGCGCCAGTATTCGAAATATATTTTATAAGATTCGTGAACTGGGTATGTTCGAAAAAGATCGATGTTTCCAATTTTAAATTTGGAGAATCATCTTTTTGAAAATTCGGTTTTTACATTCCTCAACAGCCGAATGGTTTGGTGCGTGACTACTATTAGTGATCGGGTTAGAAACTCCGGTCGTGAAACAGAAAATGATAAACCTGCTTTTTCTAATAGCGGCCGCCGTTCGCTTTTTTTATTGCCTGCAAACATTCGAGTGTATTTCTGCCATAAAAAACACTTCATAAAAAAACCATTTGTAGTTCACCACACCACAAATGGAGAAGGAGTTCTGCCAAACAACCAACAAAGCAGATGTAAGCACGAATTATACTTAGTTCTGCCATAAATTCTGTTACAAGTTTAGTTCGTTACAGATATGAAGTTATAATACTTTTTTAATGAAGTTAGTTTTATTCAATTTATTTAATTTAAATTCGAAATGGTCATCATTTGCTTTTACACAAGCCTTCAAACGATTAGACCGTTCAGCTATTGCAGCAAGCGCGGTTTACATGGAGGTTGACGTTGCTGCCTGAACGTAAAAATTGTTTGAGACTCTTCAAATTTTTGTAAGATCTTCGACAGACCATGTTCTCCAATTCTGACCACAAACTGTAGTCCAATGGATTCAGATCTGGACTTCCAGACGGCCAATCTTCTGCGGCTATGAACCCAGGAATATTGTTTTTAGCCAGTGCTGGGTGGTCTTTACCTCTAGCAGAATGTTGTTGGACGATGACTTGCACAGAAATGCAACACAGGTTGCCATTCTCTGCTATCAAGCCACAGCCATCGATGCCGACAGTTCTCATGGAGCTAAAAATACACCCGATACATGTAAGTATATCATTTATTTATTATAAAGAAGCAACACGCTTTGCAACTAATTCGGGTTTAACAATTAAAATACTTATTTATTATGAAATAACAAATTGCACTCACAGCATTTAAGGTGCTTAGGCCGGTTCTAGGATTAGTAGGGAAAACTGAACGTTCCTCGCCACGGGAACAATTTCGCTAACTGCGAAACAGTTCGTACTTATATTGCATCAGTTGCAATATTATAACTGTTTAAGCAGAGAAGTATGCGGAATAATAGTATTTTACTCACCTCCTGTCTCGCCAAGTGGGTGCTGATCGCATGCAAATGAAATATTGCAAATATCTATGGCGTGCGGTTTAGTGCCTGCAATTAGCCAGCTATACATACAATATTTTCATCTATAAGTACAACTTAAAGTAAATCTTTGCAAAGGGAACATTACAAATCAAATGAGAAATTTAAAAAAGGCGAGTTTGTTCTAATCTCATTAGCCTTTTTGAAAATTTGTAAAGCGCGTAAAGGCAGCGAATAGATTGATTTACTGACATTTTTTTACTTTTCGGCGCCTGTTTGATGTGTAGGTTCGAGCGCGCACGTGACGAGGTGGTTAGTGTTCAGCGATAGAAATGATAGAAACAGTTTTTTCCAACGCGTTCGCCTCTCGGCAGGTAATGGCAAACCTCCGAGTATATTTCTGGTATAGTTTTTACAACATACTGTTAAAGTTATAGTTTAGCTAAGCCAGTCAGCACACCTAAGCCTCGTTGAAACTTTTCGGGAGGCTCAAAGAAGCGAATCGCGAAGGAAACATTCAAAAATAAGAAGGATTTGTGGCGAAATTAAAAGAATTATGGTATTTGACTCGCATAGAAATCTGCCATTGGATTATCAATTCCAAGTCGAATACACAAACTCATTGACAATCTTGGTGGACGCAGTGGTTATTGATTAAGCTTCGATAATTTAAACAGCATTTTTAATAAAATCACTAAGTTCTTTTTGTATCCTATATACTTCTATTTCGTACCTATTTTAATGACTGTAAGGTGTTATATATAATACATATATTTACGACGCAGCGAAATGATCACCAATATTTTAATTCAAAATCAGCTCCCACAGCTTTCGCCGACTAGAATTTTAGTTGGTCGTTTTGAGGAACTCAATTCAGTAGCTGACCGTCCTGGAAGAGGTGATCATCGAAATACTCACGCTGAAGGCAACGTGGCAGCTGTGCGGTAGAGATTTGCAAATAATCCAGCTGAATCAACTCGTCGTGGTTCTTTTGGGTATTTCTGGGGTAACATTGTGAAGAAGTATAAAGTTGGATCTTTAGATACACACATACAAAAAGCAAATTGTGTAACCACCGACGACTACAAAAAGCTATTCGTTTTACACGATTAGCCACACAAATTAATTTTGTAATTAATGTTTGATGTCGCAACATTCAAACAGTGGGCGTCGAAGGCAAGAGTAGCGAGATAGTAGTCTTCTAGTGCATGACAAGATTAAAAGAGATAAGAAATACAGAAAGAAAAAATGAAAGCGTATGACTCTTCACGGAAGTACCAAAGAGAGTAAATTGCATAATTGAACATCGTTCGCACGTGCGAACTTATTGCGATTTCTGTGAGGGCGAAAAAGATGCAGAATCTATAAAATTTGTTGTATGTATGCCCTGTTGTGTGTGTGCTCTTCTCTAAATGTTTTCGCAGGCACGTAAGTGCTACTTGTAGTGTACCTGGGGTACTCTTGCCATCTAACCTACCTACCTACCTATGCCTTGTACTGAAAAGAATGTATAATACTACATATTTGTGGGTTTTGTAATACGAAGTTCCTTATCACTAGTCAGCAAAAAAAAAAAAAGATTTATTTGTGTAAGTGATTACAAATTCGCCAGTTAGCGAAATGATACTAACTTTTGAGAAATTAGTGGTCAAAAAACGCGCAGCTTTTGCTGATATGCATGAATTTGTATGTACAGTAGGTTCTGTTTTTATGCGGCTTTTCTTTATGCGGTTTTGAAATAGTGCGGTTTTTTTTTAAATTACAAAATGTATGTCGACCTATCGGGAATTGTACATATAAACAAGATTCTAAACCAGCTAAGCAAAAACTCATCACAGATTACATCAGAAATGCTTACCCTACAAGTATGGAACCGCCTGCATAACTATCTAGATCAGACGTGTACATTTCCTAAAGTGACGAAAGTGATTTTACGCCAAATCCTAAACGAACGCGCAACATGTGGGTATTGTCTGATTCTATTTCTGACTTAAATTTATTTTTCGATTCTGACGTTTCTTAAATAAAGATATAATTTTCAAAAATACAATATTTTGTTTATGCGATTTTATTTAATTATTTCAGATTCATGCGGTCTATGGAACGTATCTATAGTTATAATATGGGACTAGTGCCCTTTTTTATGCGATTTTATTACATTATTTCAGATTCATGCGGTTTTGGCACTTTTGAAACGTATCTATTGTTTTACTATAGAACTAGTAGCTTTTTTTATGCTGTTTTTTTTTATGCTGTTTCTTGCGGAACGTATCTACCGCATAAAAACAGAACCTACTGTATTACATTGTAGGCTTATGTACATATGTATGTATATGTACACGGTGCTTAATTAAAAGTATTAACCTCTTCAGCGCTTATGCCGTATATATATCGGGTGTTTTTTAGCTGCATGAGAACTATCGATAACGATAACAATGGTTTGACAGCTGAGAATCTGAAACTGTGTTGACATTTCTGTTCAGTAAGAGTTGGCAAGTCATCATGAATCGTTTAACGCCAGAACATCGTTTCCAAATTGTGGGAATTTACTTCACAAAATTAAATCTATTACCGAAGTTCATGGAGAACGTCGTCCATTTCATGTGCTGTTTAAATGTTGGCTGCATAATCGGTCCTTATTTCTTTAGAAATGAAGAAGTAACTACCGTTACGGTGCATGGCAAGCGCTATCGAGCCATGGTGATTGAATTTTTGTTTCCAAAAATTAATCAGCTAAACATCGACTACATTTGGATTTAACAAGACGCGATTAGCAGTCAATTTATTGGAATGACCGAATGGACAATGTAACTCTTAGTCGCGACGGACATATGTACCTGATATCATATTAAAAAAAATAAATGCCATGAAGTTATCTACCAGATAATAATAAAAAATAAAATTTGTTCTAATATTTATGTTTCGTATTATCCTTTTAAGTTATAAAACACTTAAACAAACACCCTGGATATCTGCTATGTCTATTTGACTGCCATAGCAATTTTTTTTCGCTGACGGTATTTGGTGAAAATGTACAAGATCGTCAGTAAAAAAACACAAACTTGCACTTTACCAAAATTTAATGAGCTATATAATATAATATGTAGTTATAAGAATTTTTCTAAAAAATTTGATTAAAGCATAACTAACCCTTTCCGTATGAATTAAATTGTATGGCGAGCAAATGGTCTTGGATTGACATATGTAGGTCTTCTAAGAATGGGAAAATATATATTTTTGTGGGAAACTTATAGTTTATAGCGTAAGATATAGGTTGTCGAAGATTCTGAAATGTACCCAAAGTTGCAGAAATTGTAAAAATGCAACAATTAATACATGGGCTGAAAAAACCTCGGCCTAACACATAGATTGTGTTAACAGTGACACTACCTTTGTTATTCTCAAACCAATCGATCAAAAAGAATTTCGTGTTTTAATTTTCCACCGCTTCTTGATAGGGAAAACTACTGTTCAAACGTGTTATGGGGACTCCGCTCCATCAGAAACGCCAATAAAAACATGGTTTGCTGACTTCAAACGTGGTCGTAGAGACACCGATGATGCACCATGTAGTGGACGTCAAAATGAGGCGGTAACACCAGAAAATATCAAAAAAAATCACAAAATCGTTTAGAGGAATCGAAAAGTGAAGTTGCGTGAGTTAGCTGACATCGCAAAAATATCAAAAGAACGTAATGGCTTTATATTGCATGCGCATTTGCCTATGAGAATGCTCTGTTCAAAGCGGGTGCCGCGTTTGCACACTGTTGACCAAAAACAAGAACGTGTTGATGATTCTGAGCAATGGCCCATCCACTGTAGTCGCCTGATTTGGTTCCCAGCGACTACTCACTCAAATGAAGAGGTTATGGCTGAAACTGAGGCCTATTTTGTGGCAATAGATAGATCGTTCTACAAAAGTGGTATTGAAATGCAAGAGCGGCGCTGAAATGAAAGCTAATTTTGATTAAAAAACGTGCTTTCTTTGTTAGGACCGGGACTTTGCAGCCCATGTGCTAAGTTTAAAATACTAAGTTTAGGTGTATTTTATTTCTATGCTGTTTTGGTTATCACAATTGTTTATCAATCTACGAGATTGAATTTTGGATATTCATCTTTCTAAAATCTGAAAAAATATAGCACATTTAGGAAACATTACTGCATCAAAGCTTTACAGACAAAAATAATATGAAATGTAGATCATAAAAAAACCAGGTAGCTAGGCACATATAGATGCCCATCACAAGCGTTGTCAAAATGTTACAAATCCGCGGCAATAGTTAAGTTAAAAATATAAATAATTAAGTACAATTCATAAAATTATTCTATGGTCTGCATCGACTTTTTCAACTTTTTACTACCTTTTCAGAAAGGGATTAAACGTATGCCCTTTTCCCTTACTTCTAAATTGAATCAACGGATTAAGTAGCCTCCGAAATCAGTTGTCAAACTTTACACAACCTTTTATTACTGAATCACTTTTGGGAAACGAAATGAATAACGAAATAAATAAATTGTCAAAATTTGCAAATAAGTCTCTGTGCTATAGTTATTTAATCCAGTATAGTAAAAAAAAAATTAAAGCCCACCTTTGATTTCACGACTGCGGGATACCATCCCTCACCCCGAAAAAAAACATTAAGAAAATGGCTCATGTGTGCAGTGCACTTTGTGCCCAGGTTAACCTGTGCCCATATAATCTGTTCATATTATTTTTAATCCACTTTATGGAATATATTTTTAATTACATACAAATATATGTACAAGTTTTCATACTCTTATAATTTTTATGCATTTATCGGATAGCACAATGATAATTTGCAAAATCCAACAAATGTACTTTAGAATTTAATGGTGGAATTTTTGAAGTGAAGTTATATGCAAATTGAAAAACTAGATATACGAGATAAGGCCATTAAAATATGAGACTGGCGATGTAGAATATTTTATTTTGATTTCAGAAATATTTACTTATTATCTGTATGAATATAAAAGTATGTACATATAACTCTCCGCCCTTTCACAGTTTCGGCGAACACAAATATTGTTTTTTGATGTGAATTTCACGATACAATTTGTTTTGCGCTCGGTTCAGGACTGTAGTTCTAAGTTTGCATACAGACTGAAAGCGAAACCGAAGAGGAAGACTAAGCCGAAGACGAAAAACAGTGCAGGAGTAAACATATAAAAGTGATCACAGGCAAGCGAAGACGAAGACGTCGTGGAGATCATCAGTAGTTTCGCGGAAAAATATCTTCGGATGAAAAAGCGGGACCTGGACGCAGGCACATAGGCATAGACCTTTGTAATGAGGAAGACGGAACGCTACTCTGAAGTAATGCGAAAGCGGTTCCAGGGCGGGCGACAGTTCCAAAAGAGGGGTTTTTTTAGTCCCAGACATACCATTGCTGCGACGGAAGCTTTGATGATGCATTAGGCATTTTATATCTCCTCATCCGCAAATAAATCTCCGCCAACTACCCCAAAGGCAGTGGACAAATAAGTAAACATTTCCCATTTTGATATCTACCTTAAAGGCACAAAAGAGTTACAAAATCCGCTGAAAGCCATGATCGGAGTTTGATTAAAATTCTTCCATTATTTTTCAATAAATGGCTAATTTTTTTGCAAAATGTAATCAAACGCATTAACTGAAATTCTTGAATACTCGAACATTTTCTGTTCGGCCGAAACACTTCTAGACAAATTTATTTCGCGAATTGTTTTTTTCTTTTAGTTTTATTTAAAAAAAGGTTTTCGTTTAGAAACAACTGGTCATCTGAAGACGAATTTATTTTACCAATTAGTTCATCTTGTTAGTCTTCCATTATGAATATTCGCCTACTTGCCCGCTGGCCTCGTTTCCACTCTGTAGGCAACCTAAGGGCCCATTCACACAGGGAAACATTTTGTTCGTGGGAGAAGGACGGACGAGAAAGAGAGGCGATTTTGTCTTCCGTAGTGCCCATTTACACAGGGAAACATTTGGAAGGGAAGCATTTTGTTCGTGGGAGAAGGACAGCCGGGGAAGAGACAAGGGAATTTGTTTCCTCAAATTTGACAGTTGTTTCATTGGTTTTCTTCTTTTGTCAGAGAAAGTTCTGACTTATGTGTTGGTTTTCAACCGAATGGAAGACATCAATGATGACAAACAGCAGAACGCGTTATAATTTTTGTTACTAAAGGAGGTATAATTTAAAAAAGTTACGGGACATGTGTATTTTGAATTCTAATTTTTCCCCCCATTTCTAGATACTCAAGTTAATTTTAAGTTAATTATTTATATATGAAGTATTTTTAATTAAATTTTTTTTTTATTCAAGTACAAAAATGTATATATACATATATATATGCACATAAATAAAAAAAACAACAAATTATTGTTATTTAAACAGTTTGCATTCTTCAATGAAATATTGGAGAAACTGTTGACGCACGTTCTCCGCTTTACATGTTAGCGGGTTGTAGAATATATTCGAACCAGAAGATGCTAAAGTAGTAAACGTCAAAATGTTGCCGAAAACAATTTTGCCGGAGTGACCGCGAATGAAACATGAAAAGAGAATTTCCAGTGTCTCCCTTCCAGATGTATCCGTGTGTAAATCGGCACTAATGGTGCTCACACTAATCAACGTAAACGTACACCCGTGTCAGCTGACACGATAAAACTAATGGGAGCCCCATGTAAATGAATTCTCACTACCGTTCCGTTCCGCAGTATCGTACATGGTTGACATGGAATTTTGGATTGTTTCCGTAGAATTATGTCAGCTGATTGCTCTCTCTCTATATACAGTGTTGCCAAAAAGTACATTTCAAAATCGTTTACAAAATAAAGTTAGAAAAATTTAATTTTTTATTGAAATAACTTAAAAACAATGTTGAATAATGTTAATTATAGATAAATGAACTATTTGCATTTGTTGGGTTTTGCCTTGGGTTTTATAAAATAATGAAAAATTGTAACTGATAACGCGGATGTGTGTAAGCCACACACAAACCGATGTATTGTGTAAATATGTGAATAAAAGTTGTTTTCTACGGGATAAATTTTGCTCAATTTTGTGTATCCTACTGGCAACGGAAAGGGACTACGATACGTTGATTACATAGTGTGAGCACCATTACACTGGGAAGCCGAACTTGGCTGGAAGCCTCTTAACCGCCAATACATAATTAAGGGGCGAACAAAAACAAAAACCCAATGCTAAAGACGACTATGGCTATACTTTTTAGTTTACATAAGCGAGATAGAGAAGGTGTCGCTTTGAACAGCTGGCGGTCGTTGGTGTTTGGGTCTGTTCGTTTGACAAAAAATTGCATGTGAATGCAACAACAAAGTTATCGAACAAGATTCGACGCTAGCGAGTATGGTTATACCCAAGGATGATATAATACAAGATTGCGCTTTCCGAATTCGCAACGACTTCATACACCGAGACAATACAAACAAAAGGAAGGGAAATTACCAATGCGTATCTATAGAAAGTGGTGTGTTTAGAGTAGTTCATTTCTTGTTTTTTAACTCGCCTTTGATTTAGAAATGCCAGTAAAATGGAATGACGGAAAGTTATTGTTGTGTATTGAATGTGCGACAAACTAATTTTATGCATTTGTCATTCATTCCATTCTTCTATTCTCTTTCATTTGACAGCTCTAATTTAAAAAATGTGTTTTTGCTCGAATGCCACCACCTTGAATAGGAGCGCCTTGGAAATTACCTGCTTGTGAAGAGGAAGAGTAGGCGAAGAAAATATAAACTGCCAAGCACAAGAAATTATCCACAGACACACACTCTTTTGCAAAAACTGCATTCGGAGCATAGTTGAGCACTTTTCAGTAGCAGTAAAAGTGCAGTAAATATAATTTTTGACTGATATTGCAATTAAGTTTACACTACCAGTAAACTTTTGCTGATTAAGAAAAAAAATTGGTGTCAAAGTATTAATGATATAATTCGATATGCATTATCAGAAAAATATTTACTGTTTGTTCGTAGTTAAAATGTAATGCACTCTCATCAGGGGAATTAAATCATTTATATTAATACTCAGTAAATATATTTGGTTTTGGCTTATCTTCAGGAAAAGAAAAGGAACATAAATACAAAAGAGTCCGAGCTTGACCGAAAATATTTAGCAAAGGCTGAAATAAAAATGATGTGAAAATATGTATATAAAAAAAGTCCATCTTCCATGAAATATAATTTTAAAACCAAATATGAAAAGATACCCCACAAAGGAAGGGGAAGTCCATATCTTTGTTGGAGGGACCAAGTGCTGCTCGACCTGTCAGCGCTCGGGATTTCTAACTGGCACCAGCAGGCACAGGACAGAAACAGCTGGCAGGCTATTTTGGTTTCGGCCAAATTGACATACGACATTGTGGCGCCACCTAAGTGAGTAGTTTAGAAACAGTAACAACGCGAACAGAAGATGAAGCCAAAAAAATTTTCAATTCTTATGTGGTGAAGTACGGAAAGATAGCCGATGCCGCAACTCGTGTTCTGCCTCAAACACCTCAAAAAACATTCTTTGATTTTCCATTAGATATTTGTTTTATGCATATATTTACTTAAATATATATTAACACACAGCGTGGTTCCACTGATTCGGGAATTTATCTTCAGGATGCATATGTATTTATACCTGGCCGAACGAGATGAAACAAGTTGTCTAAATAAACATTAGGCTATTAAAAGGTAAAAACTCACCGATGCAAATTTTGTTTGTGTTTGCTTTTGTGCTTGTTTTAAGAAAAGCTAATAGCGAATAACACATATAAAATAATTGCTTTAAAGAAAACAAAAATTCGCGCTTTCTTCATTATTTCATTAATCTAGAGTGGTTCGGTATTGATTTGTAACTATTTTGCTGATTATGCATTTCAATGTTACATTATTGGTATTTTTACTGCAATTTCTTTCATTAATTAGTCAGAGAATATTTTTACTTCATTTTTTTAACATATTTTTACTGCAATTTCTTTCAGTAATCAGTCAAAAAATATTTTTACTGAAATCTTTATCCAGTAATCAGTAAAAGTTTACCAGTACCAGTAACTAAAAGTAAATTAAATTTCATTATGAGTCAAATTTTACTAATTACTGCTATTTGCAATGCAGTACATATAAGTATAATGCAGTGTGTCCGTCTACGGTTCGGAAGTATTTTTATAATTTGTACTTTCACAATTTAACACGCGGCACTTCATTTTCATTACCTTGTTTCATTTAAAAATCAAAAATCTTTAAACCACAATATTACCAAACGATTCACTGTATATTTACAAACAGGTAATTTCTCTTCCTTAGCTTGTTTTGCTTATTTGTTTCGTTTACTTCAAGCAAAGGCGCATTCAGTAAAAGTGGTGGTACTAGCCCAAGAATGATAGAGAAGAAGATTGCGCCTTCCGAATTCGACGTGTCGTAAGAGTTCATCAATAAACAAACAAAAGGAAGGGGAATTTCTTGTTTGTGAAGAAAAATAGTAGGCGAAAGCAATGGAAACAACCAAACACCAGAAATTATACGCACACCCACATACTTTCTTGCAACGGCGTCTTCCGCATAAAAACGCAAACAAACTACATTTGGAGGCTTTATATTAATTTGTGCTTCCACAATTTAACACACGGCACTTCGTTTTTATTAGTTTGATTAGTTTAAATCTCACAAATCACAATACTACCAAACTATTCACTGAATTTTCACAAACATGTAATTTCTCCTACTTTTGTTTGTTTTGCTCGTTAGTTTTGTATTGCGAAAGGAGCTGACGTCAGATTAAAATAACTGTTGTTTAACAGCGCACTCTTCAGTACTCATTTCGCCAATAACAACGTTTTGCACATAGTAATTTCACGACAAAAGATAGTATAAAAGAAAAAGAAAAGAACGAACATTGTACACAGCCGACAAGAAGCTGGAGCTAGAAGCATACGACACTAGTGCGAATTGAACGGCTTTTCGTCATTTCACTCGGATGCACACGACGAAACTAAAATAGCAAACCAGCTGGTCTACCAATACCACTTTTAATAGATTCACCTTGCGTCAAGCGAAAACGTACACCGGTTGTCCAATTCGCGGAAATAAAATAGCGGTTTTTGGAAGGCGCAACCTTTATTTTTGTACACTATGTGCTCGATGTGATTGAGGCTTTTTCAATTGTTGCAAACCAGTTTGGTGGTAGCTGTTTAACTCTCTTGCCGCTTTCCTCAATTTTTTTTATTAACTGTCAAACCTAAATTTTTAGAAGAAAATCAGCAAAGTATTTCGCTGCTATTTGTTAGATACATGGGGAATTCATTTGTTCATAAACTTCTTTGCATAAACATCACAAATATTTGTAGCAGCCTGCAGTGTTCCACTTTTTCCAAGAAAAACAAAATGAAAAAAAAAAACAATTTAGCGGTAACTTTCAACTCTAAGTTTTAATTCAAATTTACACAATGTCACTCTTGTGTTATCAAATACGATGCATATCACACAAAATATACAAGTTTAAAGTTATATATCCGTATGTATGTATGTTACCGAACATTTGAGACTACTCAACCAGTCTTTCAGTTGCTTCGCACATATTAATTTTGTATACTCGTATTAAACATTTGTGAATTTGGCAGTTAAGCGCAAATGAAAAAAAAAATTTATAATTTTCTTTTGAAAATAACACATTTACTTGTATACCAGAAAATACAAGCTTCGCTGTATGTAGTTAATGATGTATTTACACTTTTAAAGATTTGGTGTTGAACAAAAACATGGTTTATTTACCTTTCGTTGCCGCATCAGCTTTACCAGATCGATAAGTGGAAGTGTCACTAATTGATTACGAATAGGTGGAATTGTGGATGGACTTTTACGCGGTAATAAAATATGCAAAAGTGGATAAATCATCGCATAGATGATTTTGACAATAAATTGTATCAGGCGTAAGAAAAATTCCATTTTTAATTCATATAAAATCACTTGTTTGGTAAAACAAAATACCAAATACCCAAAGGTAAACGTATATACAACCAAATTCACAACAAAAAAAAACAATAAGAACACAAATAAATATGCTAATGTATTTTCGAAAAGATCTACTACAGCTCAATGTATATGTTGTTGCGCGCTCAACTACGAGTACTATGAGCGCATGAGCGATACCAACTGATCACAATTCGACAAACACAATCTACTTATACAATACCGTCGTCGTTGAGCTGAGTAGCGAAACAATTCATTTAAATATTATACATACAGTAGGGGTGTCCTAATTTGTGTGTACTCAAGAATGATAGAAACAAGATTGCGCCCATCAGAGAGTGCGTGACGTCACATTGGCTGAGTTGTGCAGTGTTGCCAACTCATTGCTCTTCGCAATAAATTTAGTGTTTTTTTTATAGACAAAATACGAAAATTTTTAAGTCTGGTGTTTGTTTCGTTTTTTAATTTAAAGCTACCGAAACTGTAAGTTAAAAAACCTGTATAATTAAACAAAAGAATGTTAAAAAGGGTCACTCTGAGCAGAGTTTAGTGCTAATGAAAATTTGTTGATTCTTATAAAATTTGATGGTTTGAAAGTGCAAATTTAATTCTTTGATCCTTTTAAGGTTATGCAAAAATATTAAATTTTCTCTCTCAACTCTTCTTAATATTGAAATCCTTTTTACACATTTTAAAAAGCGTATGAATTTACTGAATGCGAATTAAAACCATAGAGGTGTAATCGTTATTCCGGTCCTCAATCCTTAGTGGAACATCGGGTGTATTTATAGTAAAAATAACCAAAAAATACCAGAAAATGCGCAACCGATATTTTTACAAAAAGGGTATCTTATCTTGTTACATAACCTGAAATGTAGCAAAGAAGTCATTCTTTTAAGGGGTCAGTCTACTTTGGAGACTCGAAAAAAAAGGCTATATTCGTGATTTTTTTTTTGAGAAAACTATAAATGATAGTAATATAAAATTTGTTTGATTTATTAAATAAAGTCTTAAAATTCAGAAATAAATTTTTTTTTATTCAATTTTATAGTATTTTTAGTAAAAAAATAGCAGTGAAGCGTAACGTCTCAAACATGGGTTGGTGAGGCAGCTCCATCAGAACTCAAGAACGGCTTGTCTGAAACAAAAAAATCAAAATGTTTCAGATTCAGTAAGATACTGGCTACAAAATGACCCTCGGATATTAGGTTTTAATGAAGACAAAAAAAATGGCTGATAAAAATGGAAAATTTTTGATAGAACGGTTTTTTTTTTCGCATATTATTTAAAAAAAATATATAGTAAAAATTTAAAATTTCAAAACCCCCGAGCGTCAATTTGGTGCAAATTATGTCTAGAATGGGTGATCCAAATTTTATGAAAATCGGTTGATTAGTTTTTGAGATACAGTGGAGCTAGATTTTGAAAACGTTGTTTTGAGAAAAACGCGTTTAAAGTTTTTAATGCACGTTATACGCGCAGGTAGACGAAATAAGGTACTGATGTTCAGGTAAAAAAAAAATAGTTAGAGTGCTCGGATTTTCTTAAAATTTTTACACAATATTTCTGGATATATATACTTTCAAATTATGCAAAAAAAAAAAATTGAAAAATTTTAAAGTGACAAAGTAGACTAACCCCTTAACAGAAGAGCTTCTCTGAACAAAACAATTTTAAATTAAATTGTATATAACCATTACACACTTATTTGAAAAAACGTACATTTTAAAAACAATTTGTCACGCACACAAACTGCTTTATGTAATTCAGTAAAAAATTGATATTTTATTTTCTTTAAATGGTCATTTTAGTGCGTTTTTATATTCAAAGCGAGGCAACACTGCGGTAGTGAGAGAGATATTTGACTGGTGGAAGGGAAGAGCATCAACAATAACTGCAATCGCGGGCAATGTGACCAGATCTTAAAAAAGGGAAAGCTCTGCTTTGCGCGCGCCTTCTCCAAATTAGTACTCCAAGCGATGATAGGGTTCCCTCAACGTGGCCCAGCCAGCGCAGCCGCTGAATATTGATGGTTCCGTGGAGTGTGGCTCCGTATGTAAAAGTCCACACAAGTGGGGAAAGTCTCTGATCGCCATTCACTTGGGAGTCCAAGTGATACCGTCCAAGCAGCTCAGAACTTCCGGGTTCCGCCCAGGTATCTTCTGGGTAGCTTCCAAACATCCGTTTGCGAGCGAGCTAAAGTGAGAAGGCGAAGCAATCTAAAAATCTAGCAGTAGCAAAAGAAATATCTCATAATTTAAAGGTCAAAGACTTAAATTTGTATATCTTTTTATATTCGAAGTTTACATGAAAATGGGTGCCCCCTAATCGGCTCATACATATGAGATTTCCGTTAATAACAGTTTAATACAAAATTGTTTGTTGGTAGTTGGATAACAAGATGAAAAATTTAGGCTTTGTTTTTAATTCTATGTTGAGCTTTTCTGATCATGTAAACAAAGTTGTAAATAACATATACACCGTTTTACATCAATGAAGAACTTCAGCGTGGTGTGAGACTACAACAAAGCTAGCTATTATACTCATTGAACCACACATCACACACTAAAAGTCCGTATGTGGTAAAGTAAGATTGATTGTATTTCATCTCACAATATTAATGTTGCGTCTCAAAAAGTATGATCACATTTCTTTGTGGAAAAAAAATCCTAAGAGGCAGCATGTTTGACTATCTGGCGGCTAGAAATTGTATATTTATGTATAGGCTAACGTAATTCGAAACTCCCAAATGACTTTACGAGAAATTAAGATCGATGAGATCTAATAGGCATCAAACTCTGATTGCCCCCAGATATTCTTACTTGTCCTCATCAAGCGCTTTCTTCATTGATACTGTGAGGCTCCGGATCTCTATTCCAGAATTTATCAAAAATCTATAGGGGTAACTCCATAAAGTAATTCACAATTATTTTAATTCTGTAAATTGAATGTCATCGCGATTTAACTGTGGTTTATTTCGATATATTTATTAATTTTTTCATTGCTTTGTATTTATCTTTAAGAGCCTTATTCTTCTGAATACTTTTCTCCAAGTCTTAAATATAAATATAATATGCTATTTTTCGACTTACTGCCTTTATATGTATGTATATCTGGCTGTTAGGTTTTAGTTTACATTCTATTGCACTAGAATTCAGTTTTTAAAATTTCTGTAGCTTCCATTCCGTAGATGTGTAAGTATTATAAAATACTTAAAGTCCTACATATACACCCGCATATCTTAGATAAATAAATTCAAGTAAAAAAATAAGCATAGTCGCTTAAGCGCACTTACATATACGACTATATGTTAGCGCTTATCAAGATGTTAAAAAAGCAACAGTGATAAGATTATAGTAAAAAAACAACAAATCAAATCCAAAAAGTTGGGGGCTCATCATGAACTTGCCAATACAATTAAATAAAAAGCTTAGCGATGAGCTTTAAAATGAATGAGAGAGATCATCTTGCGCAAGCCAACTCCCGCATTGCTAAGCAGTGCTGCCGTCTCATTTAAAATTAATCCAATTCTTAGGCGTTTTTTGTTAAAATGGTGTATTTAAAATCTCAGTGAACGAAACTGTAATTAAGGGGTTAGGGGTAGCAGAGGCCTGAAGTAATGATGATTTTCAATATTTTTTTTGCCAGTCAATTGCTTTATTTTACAAAAATAAAAACCTAGCATTATTACATCATGTTTCGGCTTGACTTTAGTAAAATTAAAAAAAAAATAATAACTTTAAAAGTTATCGCTGTTTGTGTGGAGCCCGTTTCTCCAGAAGTTCCTTACAGGGATCATTACAAGTCCGTTGGGATTCATCTAAAACCATTTGGTCAAGAGAAATTAGTTTTATTAATGGATGATCTTGTGCCTGATCGAAGCCTCTTTTCAAAATTAACAATATGGCGGCCTCAGGAAAAATTTTTCGGATTTTCGAGAAAAAAAGCGACAATTAATTATTTAAAAAAAAATCGAAATTTTGGAAAAAAAATCTTTCGACCAGGCACAAGCTTTTTATGTTATTCAAAAGCAGTATAAATTTTATTATTAGGTGCGCAACTAAGTTCTCGCTGTTTTTTTTATGAAAATATAACTTTATTCTCAAAAAATGGTTACAAGTGAATCATTGAAAGTATTGCCCATCGCTGACTACTACTTTTTCTCATCTTTCTGATATATCTCGTATACCGTCGCGGTAAAACTGTTCATCTTTTGCGGCTATCCACTGATCAAGCCATTTTTTGATGTCTTCATATGAATGGAACTGCTGGTCAGCTAGACCATGTGCCATCGATCGGAACAGGTGATAATCGGATGGCGCAATATCTGGAGAATATGACGGTTGGGGTAGGATTTCCCATTTCTGTGTTTCCAGGTAGGTTTTAACGGGTTTGGCAACGTGAGGCTGGTCGTTGTCATGCTGTAGAATCACTTTTTCATGCCTATCCGCATATTGCGGCCGCTTCTCGCACAGTGCTCGGCTCAATCGTATCAATTGAAGTCGATACCGATCCCCAGTGATGCTTTCGCTTGGTTTTCACAGTTCATAATAAATAACACCAACTTGGTCCCACCAAATACATAGCATAACCTTCGCAGCGTGAATATTCAGCGGAGGCGACGACGTAGAAGCATGACCGGGCAGCCCCATGACTTCCTTTTCTTTGGATCGCTGTATTGAATCCATTTTTCATCACCCGTCACGATGCGATGAAGAAAGTCCTTCCTTTTTTGCCGCTGGCGCAGTTGTTCACAGGCGAAAAAACGACGTTCAACATCCCTTGGTTTTAACTCATAAGGAACCCAGTTCCCTGTTCACTTGGAAATGGATTGGCTGGTAACTCCTAATACTCCAGTTCAAAACAACATAGTTTTGAGAAAAGCGCATTTAAAGTTTTTGCTTTTTTTTGTTTTTGCCCGAGCGCCCTTTGTTAATTGTTGAATAACTCGAAAAGTTCGAAAAGTCGGATTGACTTCAAATTTTCACACAATATTTTTAAGATATTATACTTTATGAAAATGCAAAAAAAAATCAATTTTTTGAAAATTCTGACTAATCCTAACCCCTTAATTGAAAAAGTGTTTTCGGATAGCTGTCGCCTCTTGACAGGCAATGGCAAACCTCTTCATTTTTCGTTCGGTGTCGGCTTAAAGTTGTAGGTGCCTCTATTTGTGGGACAACATCAAGACTCACGCCACAAAAATATGAGGAGCAGCTCGGTCAAACACTCAATAAAGGATGAAAGCGCCAGTTATATATATATTTATACATAACTACTTAAATATATAATGCATTTAACGTGCAATTTTTAGACACTACTAAATATATTTGATGGTCCGAAAACCCCGTAAATTTAAGACGGAAAAATTTCAAATCGTTTTTTCGTTACCTCACCTCTTCCCTTATTCGTTATATTTCTTTGTTATAAGTACTACAAACGTTCACTCTATCGCAGTCTGTTTGAATAAATCAACCAAACAGCTTATAGTTCGCAGTGCCTTGCAGTGTGCGATATTTGAGAAATAAACTAGTGAAAACGCTTTGCTGTATGTCGGTGTAGCGAAATATTGTGTATCGGAATAGTAGTATAAAGTAGTGTACAGAGCACTACCATTAAATCAAAGGAAAATTAGTGCGTTTTTCCAAATTGAGAAAATGGACGATTCCAATTACGCGTCGTGGTCGGTCCAAATGGGAAATGCCCTGGTACACTCCGGCCTGTGAGGAGTAGTGTGTGGCTGTGAGATCAAATTGGACACAATGGCAATTGCGAAAAAAGTGGCGTACAAACAATGAAAAGGCATTAGCTCCAATTTGCTATTTATAAAACCGTCTCAAATAAAGCACGTTAAGCCTTTAACATGCGCAATGATGGCGTGGAATAAGTTCCGCGAAATACATCAGCTAAAAGGGCCAGAGCGAAAAATTGTATTATTTAAAAAACTATTGCATCTTAGTATGTCTGAGGGGACTGCTGTTGCAAGGTACTTAAATTAATTTTGTGGAATTCTGGAAGGTCTTGCAGCAATAGAGGTAGACAATACTGTCGGCGCATTATGGAAATTTTGTTGTTGCAATGGAAACAAGGTAATCAAGGTCCTGGTAGAAAATGCGCGGCAATGTGCAAGTACAGAAAAGTACGAAAAAAGTAAAGAAGTGCTAATGCAAACTGAGCGTTTGGTAATTTTCAGGTAAGCATTGCAAACGATTAAGAGAACAAGAACGAGAACAGCAAAAACAAAAAAAAAAAACTATTAGTGTTTTAATTGCAGTCGGCGTGGACATTTCGCTGCGACGTGTAGATAGGCCAAACAGAGTGAGTGTAAGCAAGAAAGCAACAGTTTTGAACGGTTTTGCTTTATAATGGTTGGAAGAATTTCTAAAAGAAATGTGCCGTCGACGACGATGCACATGCTGGTGAATTGACAGCGGCTCAATTTCGATTTGTGCTGCGCGGAAGCAAGTGAAATATATATGTAGTTAGCAGAAGATCCCGATACCCCAATCATCGACGACGGAATTGTCGTTCCGCTACCCAACCATGTCGAGGTGAGAATAGCGATAACGCGGCTAACGAACAACAAAGCCGTGGGCGCCGACGTATTACCGGCTGAGCTATTCAAACATGGCGGCGGGGAGCTGGTAAGGGGCATGCATCAGCTTCTATGCAAAATATGGTCGGATGAAAGCATGCCTGCCGCTTGGAATTTAAGTGTGCTCTGCCCAATCCATAAGAAGGGCGACCCTGCAACCTCTGCCAATTACCGCGGGATTAGTCTTCTAAATATCGCCTATAAGGTTCTAGCGAGCATATTGTGTGAAAGGCTGAAGCCCACCGTCAACCAACTGATTGGACCTTATCAGTGTGGCGTTAAACCTGGAAGGTCTACCATCGACCAAATATTCATAATATGCCAAATCTTGGAAAATACCCATGACAGGAGAATCGACATACACCATCTTTTCGTCGATTTCCAAGAAGTTACCTGTATGCCGCGATGTCTGAATTTGGTATTCCCGCAAAACTAATACGGCTATGCAAAATTAAGTTGCTCAATACGAGTAGCGCCGTCAGAATTGAGAAGCACCTATCCGAGCCGTTTGATACCAAACGAGGTTTCAGACAGGGTGACTCTCTGTCGTGTGACTTCTTTAACCTGATGTTGGAGAGGATTGTACGAGCCACAGAACTTAATCGCTCAGGCACAATTTTTTAAAAGAGCGTACAATTGTTGGCGTATGCCGATGATATTGACATCATCGGCCTTAACAGCCGCGCTGTTAGTTCATCAAACAAACAGTCGGCGCCTCGCGTATTGGCACCCCCGTCACTGTTGACAGTTATTATTTCGAGGTTGTAAAAGACTTCGTTTATTTAGGAACCAGCATCAACACCGATGTCAGCCTCGAAATCCAACGAAGAATCTCTCTTGCCAACAAGTTCTACTTTGGTCTAAGTAGGCAATTGGGTAGTACAGTTTTCTCTCGACGAACGAAACTAACCCTCTACAAGACTTTCATCATGCCCGTCCTAACGTATGGCGCAGAAGCTTGGACGATGACAACATCCGATGAAGCGACGCTTGGAGTGTTCGAGAGAAAGATTCTGCGTAAGATTTTTGCACGTTGGCAACGGCGAATATCGTAGACGATGGAACGATGAGCTGTATGAGCTTTACGACGACATAGACATAGCGCAGCGAATAAAAATCCAGCGGCTACGTTGGCTGGGTCATGTCGTCCGAATGGATACAAACGCTCCGGCTTTGAAAGTATTCGATGCGGTACCAGCTGGTGGTAGCAGAGGAAGAGGAAGGCCTCCTTTGCGTAGAAAAAGATTAGGGGGAGAAGGACATGGCTTCACTCAGCAGGAGAAAGAAATGACTGGCGCGCTTTGTTCAACTCGGCCAAAATCGCGTAAGCGGTTATAGCGCCAATTAAGAAGAGAAGCGCCAAAAATGCACTAAAAGAAAAACTGTTTTTAGAAAGGATAACAATAGAAATAAATATAAAAAGTTGTACACACTATTTATTAGTGCTTAAGCTTTATAGAAAAATGTATTTTAATTTTCCTTTACAAAAATTAGTACATACAAAATCACGTGACCCAAAGTACAATGTAAAAAAATTGCTCCACGGTCTGCATCATTTCTCGTTGAAATGTTGATGGATCTGTAAAAAGTAAAAAAAAATCTTGTAAAATCGAGCCAGATTCTTGAATTTCGAAAAATTTTGCAATTTACGGCATTTTAAAACAAAGTAATTGTTTTACGTCATAAATGTCACACTTTAATTATGTTTGTAATTTTTTTTTATAAAAATATCAAAAATCAAATCTATAGAGAAAACACTTTCGAATATTTAAAAAAAGCCGCAACAAAAAAAAAAAAAATAATAATAATAATAATATATAAGTTATTATGCAGAGAAAAAGTAGTTTCGGGAAAAACGAGTTAAAAGTTTGAGGCACAGGAGCGCGTGGACCGTTCTCTACCTAGATAATGGGCTGTAGAGGCTATAATATTGGGGATTGCAGCATGAAAATTTCACAGTCTGTTCTTAAGGTGCTATACTTTCGAAAAAACAAAAAAACGATTTTTTGAAAATTCTGGGCGTCTGGACGTCTTTTGGACGTAAGCATCCTCGAATCGTGTCCTTGGATACATTAATACAACTTTTCCTTAAAAGTGCTTCAGCTTCACGCATTCATAAGTACTAATTTGCTACAAACAAATAAACGATCTTTCTTTGGAGCGGTTTGTTTTGGGACCTCGTTCGGGGTAATTATGAGCACAGTATTTACATGTTACGTCACTCGTACTTGGTAACCGTCTGTCTCGGTTTTCAAGTATCTCATCTCAGAACCCGAAACAATGTTCACAAATTCACATACACATTCGGGTAAATATGAACATATGGGTTAATTATGAAGAGGCATTTTAAGGCCTCTTAGCTGCAACTATAAAACAGAAGAAACTCACAGAAGGAAGTATGGTAATGAAATATTCCTTTTTGGTGACTTTGATGAATTTCTGCAGGGATGAAAGACCTTTCGTAGCTGTTAGTACTTGAAATTTAGAAAATTTGTTCATACATCACTACTCCAGTGGATCCTACATTTGTTATTCAAGGTATCGAGACTACCATCAAATACTTGGCAAGAAAATATTTTTTATACTCACTTCTTCAGTTGAGTCAGAACGAATTTTCAGCAAGGCGATTTAATTGTAAATAATCTGCGGTGATGCACTGATTTTTATTAAAAAAATTTAATTGAGATTTGATTGACCGTAAATACATAACTTGAATATAAATGCATGGACTTCAAAATTAATTAATTGTGTAATTATTCAAAAGTGTCTACAGTTTATACATCAACTATCGATAGTTTGACAGCTCTAGTAGAGGTATATCCTTATACTTTACACTTGTGCTCTCATAATGAAGCCACTTTATCTCTTCATAATATTCGCCTTTTTACGCTAAATTTAGCAAACATTTTATAAATCAATTAATCAAAGCTCCAATCTTTGTACAAAATTCTCAAGAACTTAATAAATAAAAAAAAAAAAAATGAATCTTTGATCTTTAATCAGAATCTTTAGAAAACTTTGTGGTATACAGTTTTATAGTCCGTTTAGTTTTAGTATAAAAAAGTGTAAGTTTGAAGTCGTCTAAAAATCGCGTTAATTTTTGATAATTTTTTTTGGATACGATATTGAGAATTTTCTTCTTCATATAAATCAGATGCTCGGAAGTTTTTTTTTTTGAAATTTTTGAAATTTTGTGTAAAGCTTGGCACTTTAATTAAGAATGTTTTTATTATTGCGAAAAGCTGAACGACTTAATTATGGGAATAGATGCATACATCTCTATTAAACCATATGAGAGAGACCGCTTAAGGAAATTTTACAACGCACAACAAAAAACACAAATCTCCAATCAATAATCACATTGCAAATATTCTAGAGAAGTATAAAGAATTTCAACCAAACAACGTAAGTACGTAAGCACAAAGCACGCTATTCTTATGCTAAACTTAAAAAGCTTCAAGTAGCTTATTAACACTAAGCTTTTATGTCATGCGACAGCGGCGGCACCCATCCGCCGAAAGCGCCTTCCAACTCAGCTGCTATCTGCAGACACAATTTGTCTTGATATGGTGCAGCGACCACTTGGAAGCCTATTGGCAGGCCTCGATGATCCAGACCCATTGGCACATGTGTTGCAGGCAAGCCCAGTATGTTGAACAATAGCATTAGACCCACTCCGACCAAATTCAAGGTGCTTGTGTTGAATGCGAAAGCCGAAGTGGGAAAAGTGGGCAAGAAGAGTACACCATTCTCGCCTAGCATTTGCTGAAAAATATAAGAAATTATTGAGGTGATATAAAAATGTATGAAAAAAGTTAAGCCAATAAAATAATGACTGTTTATCTCACCACCAACTCATCTTTCAGCTTTTTGCTTTCAGCGCGTAATTCGTCTGCTTGCTTATCAGAAATATACGCCTTCTCTAGGCGCATCCACTCCATAAAGACAGCATCGCGGTTATGCACCGACTTCCCAATAAGCGAGAGGATCAGCTGCCAAATCAATGTTCTTATTTTGGGTGGACTTTGAGTTGTTACGCTCGGTATGCCGTGTAACTCTGAGAGAGCGCGTATACCAATTTCTCTGGCATTACCAAATTTGTTTAAGTTTACCTGTTTCAGAAAATGTACGGTGTATATAAAATTCTACACTGAAGTCTAATGAGTTTGGGCGTGAACACTATTCGAATGATTTAGGTTCCAATTTGAATATGGGCGGGAAATATTAAATAACAGGACATGTTTTTTTTCTAATCGCGGTCACCTTTCTGTAATGGAAATTTCAATTTCTGTCATGGAAAAGCATAGCTCCCTCTCCCGCAAACCATCTAGTAGAGGAGAAGGTCGGCTAAACACCAGTTGTTGATTTGAGATTCAGAGAACAACTTGAAAATCAGAAGTAGATAATGTGTTTATTGTAATTATAATGTTATTCACAATGTGAGCCTTGAAATCTTGCACAGGCACATTCTGTAGTGGGGTACTCTGACAACATGCCCTTTTACAACGAGGTTTCTGCGCTCTCAGTTAAAAAGTACACCAAAATGCTCAGCAAGCAGTTTCTACTTGGGAATATCAATATCGAAGGAATCACACCCCTGTAGACTTTTGCTAGAGCCTGAGCCACCTCCTAGGCGTGCCAGAAGGCATCTCCTCAACTACACTGACGAGATCCAGGACAAAGCATAACTACAACTACTGGACCGGACAATATTCACATAGACGTTAAACGACATTAATTGGGAGGCTTTCACCACCTTCCTAAAACCCCGATTCCCCAATGCCGTTATCGGAGATCAACCACCAGCTGTTGTAGACGAAGAGCTTCAGCAACCTCGCGAGATCCGCTCAATTACGATCTGGATATTGTAGTATATTAAACTCCTACTTATTCAGAATAGACACCGACTTACACAATATATGTCTGGCATGTGAAGGCACACCGCGCGATATAAATCACCTATTCACATGCCATCTCAAGTTCACTCACCTAACACCACTCTTCCTGTGGACCCAACCTGTCGAAACAGAACGCTTCCTGATTCTACCATAAGATGAGTTATACGATTACGATCGGTGACTACGCCGCATCGGAAGCGTTTAGTAACAACAACAACACGCTTTGCAGTGTTCGAATTAAAGATTCTGTGGAAGATTTATGGATCTTTACGCATTAGGGAAGGGTATCGCAATGAGTGGGTGATAAAGATATAATGCAGCGAATAAAAATCTAGCACCTCCACTTGGTGCGTAATTTTCATGAATGGATGCAAACCTTTTAGCTCTGAAGTTATTCGAGTCAATAACCGCTGGTGGTAACAGAGGAACTGCGCAGACTTTGCTACATTAAAAATGCCAAGTAGAGCAGGATTTAGTTGCAATGGTACATCGACTGTTAAAGCATTCGAAGAAATGATCTTCCAGATATTTGAAGCATGTTCTTCGTAGCTCTTCTTCTGAAGCGCGCTGAAAAGAATGGCAATATGTAGGATCCATGTTGGGCTTACAGAAAAGTTATAGTTCAACATTCTCATTATGATACTATCGATGTCCTTAGATTAAGAGCCTTGTCATTTAATTGGAAGTCAATAGACTTTGCACTTGTATATTTTCTTATCAGAAAGGGGTTCCTCCTCCGCTAAGTAGGTAACGGTCAGATGTCTAGGACAATTTTCACTTTCTCAATCTTTTTGGATTTGCTTGGTTATATCAAGTTGATCTGATTACCATATCGGAAAAGTTTTACGCCTGAAGTTAAGGTGAACTTTAATAGGCTTCTCTATGCTAGGAATGAAATTAAATTTCTTCAGCCTCATGTTAAATTAACTTTAGTTGATTACTACGGACTTAAAGAATGACCTTTGAAACCAAAATGTAAGTGTACACTGAAGGGTGATATATACGTATACAATATACATATGTAAGTACATTCATACTCAGTTGGGCGGCTGTAGTACGGAAGTGTACAGGTTCGAATCTCGAGGCATGAAACACTATATGATAGCGGGCTCCTCTCGACAGTCGATGGCAAACCTCCGATTGTACTTCTGTTATGAAAAAACTCCTCATAAAAATGCATTTGCCGTTTGGAGGCAGCAGGTTCGACCCCACAAATAAGAGGAGGAGCTCGGCCAAACACAAAAAAAAGGATGTAAGCGCCAACAGACATAGGGTTAGCTAGATTCTTTTGTTAGCTTAAGATGAGCTTCTGTCTAATATTTAAAAAGTTTCTGTAAATGGGACATTGATAGCGTTGACTCTTTTTGAAATAACGAAAATAGTACGAACCTAAATTCTTGTTTTCCGAGACAGTTAATCTAGTTAAGCCCATTTTACAATGTGGTACTTTCAGTTCCGTCACCTGAAACGTTGAAACTCATACCTGCTTTGTGGTGAGTCCACCTTTTTCGAAGCACTTCACCGCTCTGGTTATGGCTAATTGTATGTCGAATGCGGTTGGCAGGTGCATTAGCGCTTCACAACCACTGAAACCATATGCGTAGTATATCTGCAAGAGAGATCTATAAATTTTGTAATTTCGCAACAAAATCTAGAATTGAAATTCGACCTTAATGTCCTTTAGTTTTACTGGTTCATGAAATTTCAACTTATTGCTATCATCGCCGGCCATCACTTGCAGCAGTATGGGCAAATCTTTGGCAAAACGTGTTATTGGTCCTGCTGTCAGGTACTGTGCGAATCTCGGATCTTCTACGTAGGGGAAGTTTCCCTTAATCGGTACCAGTCCCCCTGTTGCTTTATGTCCAAATACACCACAAAACATTGAAGGTAAACGTATTGAGCCGCCGATATCTGAAGCCAAACCGAATGGTGTTGCACCGGCGCCATTTAGAGCACCCTGTGAAAAGGCGTTAAAAGAAAGTTAGGTATGTGGGTTAAAAGGGAGTTTAAAGCAATAAAAAATAGAAATCGAAGTTTCACATTGTGTTCTTTTTTCTTAAATACCCACCTCTCCGCCAGATGATCCTCCAGACACTCTGTTCAGATCATATGGATTGCGACACTTTCCATTCATTATAGTATTCGTCTCGTAGCTCATACAGAACTCTGGGTTTGCTGAGACTAAAAGTGGTATGCAACCGGCAGACCGTAGCCGCTCTGCCACTACACTGTCGTGTTCACATTTCATATTTTGCCGATAAATGTTGCCGATAACAAAAGAAAGTCCTAGAAATTAAGAACAATTTTAGGTTTTATTCATAAAAAGAACAAAAAAGAGGTGTGGAAATGTAGTGTCTGGGCAGACTGAAACGTATAAGGTGAAAAAAGCCAGGTAAATGCAATTTCCTTGAACCAAACAAATCTTGGCCTTAATTTCTGAGAATATAAAAGTGATAGGGAAAAGAAGTGGACGAGTGTCGAAGTAATAGTTAAAGCTAATAAAAATAACAACATGAAATTAGTTCACTTGGTGTTTGCCAGCATTCTGCAAGCAGCAAAAAAGCCCATTCAAACTATCAGTAAATAATTTTTGAAGCCTTAATACTAACAAGTAAGAAAGCGAGTTACAACTTGTAACATTAGACGGACGGACAGAGGTTTATTCTTAAGTTTTTTCTTTTTTGAAAATTACCGTTGTATGGCAGATGTGCGTGGTTATTGAAATGGCAAAAAGACCATTTTTCGGCTCTAAGAGAATTTGATAGAATCAGCTGATGGGCTAACGTCACTTGAGGTGTGTTTACAATAAAACTGAGATTGTGTTGCAGATATATAAAATAGATCAACCAATAACACTTCGTTGCTGTGTGAACAACGCCTGATGATCGTGCAGAATTCGGCTGCCGAATCCCCAAGTGACGTGACCGCCAAAGTTTCCCTTACAATTTTCTTTTTTACCATAGCTAAATAGCAAACCTGGTAATCTATGAAGGCGAATTCTATCATCCTCGGTTATTGACCGATTTATATAAGTAAATATTAATTTTTACTTGTCCATCTGCAAGCTTAAGTAGCAACTCTCATATTTTTTGTAACGATATACATATGTTAATTTCCGATACCAATTCGCAATTATACTAAACTTTTTTCTATTTTTTTAATGACACTTTCTTGATAAATCGTATAGTGCAGGCGTTGCCGCTTAATGACTCCATGTAATCGACCTTGGGGGTCAAGTGTATTCATACATATCATATACTTGATAGCAAGTGTTGCAAGCACAAATACAAAATACACATATAAAACTAATTTAATGCATAGCTATTTACGCGGAAATCACTTAAAATTAAAGCTATAAAAAACCGGTTGCAAAAGTGCTTAAAGTTAAGAATATACTTGAAGTATGTATTCATATTTAATACATTTTAATTATTTCACCTTTCAGCCCGGCTGATTCCTTCACTGTAAATGGTATACCAAGTAGGGGGTAGCGTGCAAAGAGTGCCATCAACTGTGCGTTGTTCGCCTTGGCAATCAGGCTATCCGCATGTTGTGCGTCTTTCAGTGCGTACTCGAAACGATCCTCAATAACTGCGTTCAGGCTAGGATTTACTGCCTGAATGCGGCTGATATACGCTTGCACCAGCTGATGTGAAGTGATCTAAAAAATGATTTAGTAAATAGTTTTACATTATTAATCGTTTTTTCAATATATTTTATTATACCTTTTTTTGTCGCAGCTCGACTACCAATTCGCCCACAGATTTGATTAGCAACTCATCCTGAATTGGTGGGTAGGTTGGCCGTTTACGTGATATAAACCAATTGACTAGCGTGTTCATAATGAAACATAACGCAGTGCCAATGGCGATAAGAATGTGGATCAAGCTGAACATATCCTAAAATTTAGTATGTAAATTCAGCATTTTTGAAACTAAAATTAAAATTCATTTTTTTATTCTGAAAATAATAAAAAAATTTCTTCCTGACTAAAAAAGTATATTTGACAAAAAAATTAAGTTAAATTGCAATACATAAGTGAGGAGAATTCATAGTTTAGATAATGTGAGATCTGATTGAGTTCATGAAGAAATCGAACAATAGGAGAATTGCAGGCATCGTTTGTTCTGAATCTATTCAAATAGAACGGATATTTATTACCTAAAAACCTGGTAGGGACTGAAAAGTTAATCCTTCTGAAAGACACGAACAGTCAATTTCGCCCTTGATAATATTATATAAAAATTACAGTGACAAAATGGATCTTCTAGATTAAGTAGAAATAAGCGAGATTCAGAGGATGAAACAGGATCAGATAAATTCAGGGAGTAGAAAGCATACTTAAGAACAACTTTTTGCACCCTCTCAATAGAGAATTGGTAGTAAGATCTCTAAATACATGCGACATTTGCTGATTTATATCGAATAAAAGCAGGAAATAGAGCTTAAAAGCATAAGGGTCTGTAAAGTGCGAGCTATTTCTTTTTATGAAGCCAAGAACAGAATACGCTTTAGATAGCATAAAAGCCTAGATTATTGATTCCATATCATCAACCATTTTATAACAAATAGGAATATATATAGTATATCTACATATAATTAGCGCTTAAACCCTTTTGGGTGTTTGGCCGAGCTCCTCCTCCTAGTTGTGGCATGCGTCTTGATGTTGTTTCCCAAATGGAGGAGAAGAGATTTTTGATGGTAGAAATACAGTTGTAGATTTACCATTGCCTGCCGAGGGGCGACCGCTATTAGAAACAACTTTTTCTCCATTTTGGTCTTTCACCGAGACTCGAACCTACGTTCTCTCCGAATCCCGAATGGTAGCCACGCACCAACCCATTCGGCTACGGCGGCCGCAAATGGGAATAGTGTTAGTTCTTTTTTAATACGTGAGTTTAAAACATTTTTTAATAGTAAGCGATAATCGAAAGACACTACACCAATTATTATAACTAAACGGTTAACATCAGCTTGAAGTTTATGTACAACCGCCGAGTTCGAAATAATAGAACACATTTTTTGGAATCATCCGCATACAGAAGGAAGTTGGCGAAAGAACAACAACTCCATATATCATTGATAAATAAAACAAAGAGTAAAGAGCCTATATGCTTCCTTGAGAAATAGTGCACGACGCTGAGAAAGGAGCAGACGAGGCACCATTAACAGAAACACAATGTCTCTTACCTAAGTAACATAAGATCGCTACCAATCTAGAAAAACTGAGTGCAAACCCAGGCAGAGAAGTTTATCTAATGAAATTGTATGCCGTACTGCAGCGACTGCTTTGAAAATTCAGAATTCAGTATAAATACCATTGACTTGTTGCAATGCTGAGAAAGTTGCTATATAGTATTGAGTGAAAACTGGTAGATTGGAAGCTGTGGCAACTCTAACAAAAGCCTACTGGTATGGTGATATGATACTTTTAGTTTGAAAATAATTTTTTCTTGGGCAATATTTTCAATCCATTTAGATACTTACGAGGGTTTCGATATTGGTTTGTCATTACGGACTTAGGCATGCGCAGAAGGGAGATCTTCTCGCTATTCTAGAAGCAGCCCGTTTACAGATGGACTAACACGGATATCTGCAAAATAACTAAACAAACGCGGCTCAATCTCAATAAATCCAGAACTGCTGAGTTGTTAAGAAAGCTACTAGCAGACATATTCCGAATTATGTCAACAATAACCAGCCACTGGCCTTTGGCAGACCATGCCGGGAAGATGGGATAGCCGTACAATGTAATCAAGAATAAAAGGAAACAGTCCTTCCCTATCTGTGTGAGTGCCCAAAACTGGGTGCTCTACGACATATGTAGAGTGCTGGGGAAGTTCTCGATGGTTAAATTGAAAGAAATTGCAGAAAAGAAAATATAAGACATAGGCAGATTCATAGTTAATTTCTAGATAGTTCGACTAATAAAAAGCAATGGTTCTACAAGTAGTGTACCAAAATGGCATCTTTTGTGTTCATTCGGTCTGAGCTGTGTCACTCAGACAACACCCCCAAACCATCAATCGTTTTTTTACCAATTCTAAAAATTATAGTAACAACTGTAATTGCCTGTCTCCAGTTTTGACTCTTAGAGGTCCATTGATTACAATCGAGTTCTAAATTATAAAGCCAAAAAACCCAAAACCCAGACCATCCAATTGCTATGTAAAATCGGCCACTGAGCTCGAAAATCTGTATGCTTATTTTTCTGTTAAGTAGTTTTCGAGATTTCGCCAGCTCATAGATTTGGATTAAAGAAAAAAAAGCAGATCCATGAAAAGTCTAATATTTGAAGAGAATCGTCAACTGATCAAAAGCGGTGTTAAATCAAATTAAAGGAAATTAAATTTATTATCTTTTGTTCATATTTAATTTTTCAATAAACGATGAAGTTTTCAAGATATATTATTCCACTAGACGTTCGGTCTCTATGGTTCCCAAATATTTTTTTTGAAATTCGCGTCTGGTGAATTTGAGCTCCATTGTGTGGACGTTATGAAGTTCGAAACGTAGTTTTTTAGCCATTCTTGGTTCACCCGAGCTTTGTGAGACGGTGCCGAGTTGTGTTGAAATATCCATGGTCTGCCATTGAAATGTTTGACTGCCAACGGCTTCAAAGCAACCTCCAGAATACTTTCTCGATAGTATTTCGTATTTACTTTCACGCCAGGCTCTATGAAAACGATTGGATAGCACCCATTTGCGGTTACAGCGGACCATACCATTACCTGTGGCGGGGGACTGCCTCCTGTTGGGCAGTCGATGTCTCAAATTCTCGTATGAACGATCGGTCAAATAAACCCTATCGTTTTGGGAGTTTTCGAATTTGCTTAATTTGAAAAATTTTCTCGTCACAAAGCACTATGTTCGAAAATTGACCGCTTGCGGCCAAGCGAAGCAACTCCTTCGATCTCTCAAGTCCGACTTGTTGCTGCTTTACTGCTTTGGTGTGAGATCATGCGACTTTTGGATCTTATAAGGCATGACTTTGAGATTATTTTTCCGTATGCGACGGATGCTACGGTCAGATATTTTCAGTTCTTTCGCCATTTGATTGACACTTCGTCGGGGATTTCGCTCAAGTCGCTTCTTCACTTTTTGAACCATTTCACGTGACGTTGCAGTTGTTTATGCCCGTGCATCAGCTGCGCGAGTGTACTTCGAGTGCTGTATTTAACAATAACTAAAGGTATATGGGTCAGAAAATTCAGATGTATTGTGACGAATGAAGCCTAGAATCGAATACGGTTTTCCCCTGAAGGGAAATTTCGTATTGAATAAAACTCCAAGATCCTTAAACTCTGTTACACTTTGCAGTACATTATTAAACATGGCCTGGGACGTGTTAAAAATGTATTGACGCCTCGAAAATGATAAATGAAAACATTTCTTAATACAACATTTAAAGACAGACGCGACCTTATGCACCAACAATAAAGATTGCTGAAGTCGAGTGGAAACTTTTGAGCATATCTGAGTCCTTAACAGTTGAAAACATTTGCTTGTGCCATTAATAAAAATGACAAAAAGAAGTGGCCCTAAGGTGCTCCACGTAGTTCGATAAAACTCCATCGATTTTTACCACTCACCGTCTGTCTGTCAAATATGACTTAAACCATTGCAGAAAGGTGGAGTAAAAAGGTTTGAGAGAAAGCATCCCATTGAAAATATCATCAGATGAGATGTGAAAATTGCCAAAATTTAGAAATGAGGATATCTCGGATGATTTTTGTTTTATTTTCTTAAAGGTACACATTTTGAAATAGCCAATAAGAAACGTTGACGCATTACGGTTCATACGGTTCATACGAATACTTCGGCTCAGTGTCTAAAAAAAGGCATTCATTACTAAACAATCAGCCATTGAGAAAAAATTACAATATCGCGGATAGGCTTTGTGCACAGTTATTATAAAAATTAATCAGAAAATTCAATTGTACAATGGAATGATGCCACATTTCATATCACAATTTATTAAAGGAAATATGGTTCTCTTTAGTATTTATTGGCGCATACAGGGTGCGCCATCTTTTATGTCGGTATGAAAACATTGAATAACTTTGAAAAAAAAACAATAACTGATTTGTATAAGTGAGATATTATTTGGTTAGGTTATTTACAATTTATTAAAACTTTTTTTTGAATACAACATCAATCAAGTAGCCACTTCATTAGTAATCACAAATTGCGATTTTTCTGCGTTTGTCATCACCTTGTCAAGCATTTCGAGTTTTATAGCGTCGATTTCGGTTGTTTCGGTGTAAAGTGATCCACGGTTGAAAGTGTACTGAATTGACGTATCGAAAACATGTATGTTGAAGTCGATCGGTTGGTAAATTACAAAGTTATTCAGCGTTTACATACCGACATATATGGCGCATCCTGTATAAAGTATAAAGGATCTTTCAAAAGAAGCGCCTAGATGTTGTTTTAAAATAAAACAAGTAAAAATTTTAATTCTTTCAGGTTTCACTATTTTTATTCAAAACTCGAATCTTAACAATTATATTATATATGAAAAATAATTTATTAAATGTTCACCATGAACTGTAGACGTATTAAAAACCGCCAAACAGTGCCGTCCAGGAATTATTCACTACTGATATTTAGGCGTTACCCATTGTTTGAATATTTAACCGAGCTCCAGTTGTTATTTGTGGTGTGCGTTTTGATGTTTTCCCTACAGTTTTATGTCGTCCCCAAACGGCAAAAAACTTTTTCATGACGGAAATATATCCCATTTTTGAGAGGCGATCGCTTTCGAAAAAACGTTTTCTATCATTTAGTGTTTCATGCCCGGGGTGTCGAACCCCCATAGTAACTCACATTCAATATGTGCCACCTTGATAAAAAATTCCGGGTTCAACCACCAGGTGACGTTCTAAGTCAACTGATTTGATTTCTGTTTTTAATATTCTGTGATTAATATTCCTACCAAAAGTTTGGCGCCATCGCTTGACATCTGTAATGTTACGCCATTTGAGTAAATCTACCTCTGCACGTGTTTTCGATTGTTAACAGTTTTAAAAAAGGATTTGAAATTGCAACGATGAGTTTGTATAAAGTTTTGCGTTTAAAATGGATTAAAATGAGCGAAAACCTTAGAAAACAATCGTTTACGAGTGGTGTGAACGAGGATGACGAACGTAGTGGCAGGCCATCGGCATCGAAAACTGATGCAAACATCAATAAAGAGAAAGACAAATTGATCAATAGCCACAAATTAACCTTCAAAGAGCTGACAGCGCCGTGTTGCCCCAAAGTTCATCAACAACACTACACACAATCCAAACATCAGGCTCAGAATGAACCAAGACCAAAAAAAACCACTTGGTTTTCAGAAGGCGTTGCTCCCTGTAATTTTTTCCAGAAGGTCAGACAGTTAATAAGGACTATTATTTGGGCGTTATAAGACGTTACCGGAAGCAATTAGCCTAAAAAGAAAATATTTGTGGCAGAACAATAACAGAGCGAAACAAATACCATCCAACATCTATCGAATTCACTTGTGATTTCTTTCTGTTTGATCGAGTAAAAAAACCAGTACAGAGAACTCGTTTTCACTCTTTCCGGCGCACTGAAAAAAATCGCTAAAAATTAAATACAAAGATTTTTTTATTTCATTTATTCGAGACATTTAATGAAGAAAATGTACAAGGATGTGGTACGATTTTTATACCATCGCGCATGGAGTGCGAGGATTATTTATGAAACTCATTGAAACAAGTTTTTGTTTTGCTGAGGCAAAGTGGCCCATTACAACTTGAGCACATCCACTGAGTCCTTCTTTGGTGGCTTGTCGTGCTGCAGTACGCACATCTACGTAAGGTTGTTCTGACTGGTTGGTGAGATGACGAGGATCGTAGGCTTGGATCTACATACGGTTTATTTTTCTTTATGCGGACTCTAGCTTGCTTTTTATTTTTGGTTCCAAGAGAAGGTGGTGAGGCTGAACTGCATAGTATTGAAATCAAATCAAGTTTTAAGTCCTTAAGGGATAAGTGGTACCCTATGCTTTTAGAAATAATAAAAGAATTCACGACTGCAATATCAAGAAAGTGAAAAAATATTCGGTGCCACCACTTGCGGCTTTTTCTGTTCAGCTCGTAGTACTTCTTTAGCTGATCTAACTTGTCAACGTTGTCCATGTGCATATTATAGTCGTGTATTATTTCGATTTTTTTGACAGAACCATCGCTTTGGCGTTGGCATTTACAAATTTACTCGGATCATGAAAGCTAGATAAAGCTGTAACCTCTCTTTTGTCAATCTACTTCATAAAGAGTATACCAGAATTACTAATTTGCCAATCATAGTCGCCCCGTTTTAATTGCTTACCAGGTGTAATATCGGTATGAAGAAATTTTCGATTGGTTCGCACTGTTCCGCATCCATTTATCAACTGCTTTTTCAGTTCAAGAATCAAGTTGAACGAAGTGAAAAAATTATCGAAAAACACTTTATGGTGTTTCTCCCCAAAATCAGTAGTTAAGCCGAGTACGACGCGTTCTCCAAGTTTTTTTTCGACTAGATCTCCGTTTTTTATATAGTATATCTCGAACCCTGCTTAAGTTTTTTAGCAATTGTCATTTACATACGTATATACCGCGCGGTGGTATACTTTTTGTACCAGGAACTTTAAACACTTTCCACACTAAGTCTTTTGATTATTTTTATTCCATTGGCTGAGAATTAATTCATTAACACTTTATTTTATTAAAATTGCAGTAAACCGATGCTGTTCGTGCTTTCATTTACAAAATATGATAAATTCTGAGTAACACTTTAATACTTCAATATTCTACTCACTTTGCGCGTAAAAAACATATATATTTATCTCATTCAAACACTTGTTATATTTTTTTTAGAAAATATAGGCTTAAATTTGCCTGTATAAGTGGTAAAAGAATTATACCAATGCGCATAAAATGCAGGAAAAACATCTAAATAAGTGGTATAAATTTTATACCAGCGCCACGGGAAGAGTTAACAGCCGAACTGAAGTAATGGAAAAATCAAAGACGGCTCTGATGGCTATACTGAAAATAGAGTTCAAGAAATATTTCGAGAGTTGGATCAAAAGCTGACATAAGCTCGTTGCAGTTGATGGGGAGTACTTTGAAGGAAACGTGTATTTTGAATTATATTATTTTGTATTATTATATTTGAATTTCTCAATATAGTTCGGGTATTTTTTTTTCAAGGGGGTATGTATGCGTATTTAAGTTTTATCAAAACATTTCTTCAATACACGCTGACGAAACTAAACCTTTAGAATGTGTTCAAACATACCAGTTAGCCGAAGCAATACGCCATTGAGTTTGGTGTTCACACGCATACGAGTATAAATTAGCTTACATATGCAATTTGTATTTAACAGCTGAAAGTGTTTTTATTGTGTTTGAAGAAATTTCGGTGTGAGAAAACTTAACTTTAAACCGAATTTTATTAGCTTATAATAGACTTTGTTGAATTTTCCCTGTCAACTCAATCGAGTTTTAATTGGAGTCCTGCCTTGCTGAAAAAAGAACAACTCAACGGCCATTGTGGAAGCTAGTAAATGAAATTCAAATCTGTTTCTTTCATAGAATAAGCTCAAATTTTATAAAAAATTTGTATTTCACCATCGACTTAATGTCTCATCTTTTGGTCATTTCATTTTCATGATGTTTCGTTTCTTCATTGAACAGATCGATGCTTTGCTCTTCTCTTTAAACTTACTTCATAGGGTTGCATAAATTGCCAAAATTTTCTTAATTGCCATTATAACTGCCCGTTTGAGCATAGTCTAAATTAAAGAGCTTAATTGATATCTGGCATATGCCCATCGCGGCCATACGCGGTCATAAGGTCCATTCGATCTGTCAAATTTTTGACTACTTTTTGCAAGAAATCTGAAATATTAAATCTAAATGAGCCCAAGCAACATAATTACGACGGTCATTTGGCTTCAATTCTTGCATGAGCTGTATTTTAAAGCCACGTAAGTCAAGATCTTTAAGTAAAGTTTTCAACTTAGTGGAAGGTCAAAGGTCAACAAGTTGAGAACTACGACGAATCGACATTTCGACGCCTTTTTCAACACTTCACTCCATGAAATTCGCGAACAGATTTCTTTTCGAAAGTAAATTTCCACAACTTAGAATCGTTGCTCTGGCGTTAAACGATTCATGATGACTTGCCAAACATTATTGAAGAGAAATATCAATACAGTTTGTGTTATCGATATCGATAGTTCTATTATATATTACTAGCAAACCCGGCCCCCTTCGCTGGGCACACTAAAATAGAATAGATATGGTTTAGAACAGAAAATATATGATTTTCATATTATTTATTTCTTTATTCTTTATTCAAGCGCTAATATTTTTTGTTTTTCTATTTGTTTTTGAGTAAATATAAAATATAAATTGAAAATCAGGAAAAAAGAAGATTGTTTTTAAATTTCAAATCAACGCATATGAATAAACAATCGTCTTTTTTCCTGATCATCCATGAATTTTTTGTTTCAATTTATATGTTTTATTAAGCATTGGAGCTTTTTTAACCATTATCCATTTATATTTTTCAAAAAAAAAAAACGAAAAAAAATTTTTTTTCCACGAACACATAATTTCATTCGGATTTCACATTAAATTCTCAAATTTCGTAAGAAATTATTCACTGTTCCAAAATCCACTCCAAAAAAATTCACAAACAATTTTTACATGTTGCACTTACGTTTTTTCCTTATGGCATCCAAATCAGAAAGAAATATTGACACATTGTAACTCACACTGTCAATTTGACAGTTCAGTTCCGCCCCAAGCGTTAAAAAAGTAAGCGACATTATGGCTGGTTCAAAAGAACGCTGTACCCGTTGCCAGTGCTCCGAATTACAACCAAACTTTACGAAACCCATTTTCAATACTTACTTAACAATGTGCGTAAGTTTGGTTTAATTCGGTGCAAAGACACGGCGGGTCCACGTTTTGGCATATATTTCGAGACCCTAGTCATCAATAGGTATGAAAATTACCCCGTATTAAAGCACTTATCAACAGCTTTCATTTGATACCCATATTGTACATACACAACCAAAGGTTACCCGGGTCCACGTTTTGACCTATATCTCGAGCCCTATTTCCAAAATAAAATATAATCCATGTTACTCGTGGATGATGTAGCTTTCGAATGGTGAAAGAATTTTTAAAATCGGTCCAGTAGTTTTTGAGCCTATTCATTACAACCAAACAAACAAAGTTTTCCTCTTTATAATATTAGTGTAGATATACATATTTTTTTAATTTTTGTATTTTTTTTTCAACGGCAAAATACATTTTGAATTTGGAATCACTTTGATTCGTTTTGCTGTTTGTTATTGAAGACAGTTTCCAAATACATCGATTCACTTACAAATACTTCGAATCAATATATTTTTATTGTATTTTTTTAACTTTTTTTTAATTTTATAAATGAGAAATTTCAACAGTGAAATAAATTTCATCAGAGAATCAAATTGATTTGTTTTTAATATATTTTGCTATTTGCAATTAAACACTATTCTCAAATATGAAAAGTATAAAAACAAAAAATCTAAATATCATCTCTTAAACATTTTGTTGCCATTTTTCACATGCAAATTGCTATTGATTTTTTTCCTTTCCAAATATGCACCCAGAATGTTTTGAAAGCGTTGCAAATAGTTTTGTTTGTGATCCTCGATTATGGGCACTGTTTTACTCATACATAAATACACACATACATACATATGCACTTTATTGAAATCTTTTCTGGGGCATCTATTTAATAACATTGAACTCTGCCGCCTTTCCACCTATAATACATTAATAAATGTATGTGTGTGACAATCCTTACTTTTAAACTATCAGCCAAACACTGTATGATTTGTTGCTGTTTTTACATAGACGACGGTTTACTATTTGAAATACCGCTACCGTTTTATTCGCAATAAAAACCAGATGCCTTTTAGCAGCTCGAACCGTGTATTCCGCCCGTAGCGTTGTTGTTCCCACATCTGGTGCGCGTCCAGTACTGAGGTGCAAGCGATTAAGCTTAGCACCAGCCGCGCCAACACAACTTTTAATCGGACACACAAGATATACTCACACAGGCATTCGCACATATATATTCGAATTTAAGTACTTGTGCTTGCAAATTTAGTACGATTACGTTTACGAGCACCCGGACAAGTGAAAATAATGTAAGTTTTTTGTTTCTGTTTTTGCGTATGATTTGTATGCGGAGGCAAAGTTCAATTTTTGGTCTTTCTTACCCTTTTACCCTCCGTTCATAAATTAGCGAAATCACGGCTTACAAGCATTTATTGAATATTTCCGACAATGTCGTTACTATGTGTTTGCAATTACGAGAATACTTGTTTTTGTTATTGTTTTTATTGTGACTATTTCGATAAAGCGGAAAAATTGTTTGCGCTAATGACCGGCTATGCGGCTAAAGTTCAAGTGCACGCATGCGGCTACATTGCGTGTTGTTTTGGGAGTGGGGTATAGGAGGCTGTAAGGGAATTACAGCGATTTTAATTCTTCATTATCGTTAATGGTTGCATTAGCAGCATTTTATCAGCATTCGATGATGCATCTAGTGATTTTTAGATGAGTAAATTGGAATTTAAGTGAAGCTATAGAACTGGCATTTATTTGATTGTGTTTTTACATTTTTTAAAGAGTTGATGCATATAAATATTTAGTTATCTGGCAATTTATTTAAATCTGGGCATGAAGATCACGGGAAAGTAGGTAGTTCCGGGAAAGGAGTCTCCCCAGAAGAGGGGATTGTTTTAGCGGCCACATCACTCGTAGCAGTAGACGACGGTTCGATAGTTCTCATGCAGCTAAAAAACGCTCGATACAAGGTAGCGCAAAATTAATCACCCTATCGGAAGAATTATTACAATGTTTGAAAATGGTGTCGTACGCCAATTATATTTGACACTTGTGAACCATACAAACAGATAAGCGATGGAATGCGTGAAGGTCAGAATAAAGACTTCCATCACTCAAAATCCTTTTTTTTGTTTAATATACAAAATTGGATGATTAATTTTGCGCCACCTTGCATAAAGCGCATTGAAATTTTATATTTTATTTTAAAATAGAAATTTGTTTTTTATTGATTTTTATTAAACAATAAATAAATAATTGGCGCATACACTTCTGTTAAGTGTTTGGCCGAGCTCCCCTCCTATTTGAGTTTATGTGAGTCTTGATGCTGTTCCACAAATTCAGGCACCTACAGTTTTAGGCCGACTTCGAATGGGAGATATGTTGTATGAGGAGCTATTTCATGGCAGAAATACACTGAAAGGTTTACCATGCCGAGGACAAAAGCAAAAAGCTTGTAAAATTCATAAATGTTTTTTTCTATTGTGTTCTGTTCCGTATATTTTTTATTATTTCGAATAAAAGTAATAAATAAATGTATGATTATATTACATAGTAATCTTTACAGTTATGAATATTATTAAAGCTTAGCAACGAAGTGCTGTTATTAATGACGTTAAGTAATTTTGTAATGTGCAATTGACTGACTGTTATCGACTGTTAGACGACTATTGATTGCGGTTTTAAGCAGCCGGTAAAATCTGTATGCATAAGTGCTTAAACATTTATATGTATGTATGTATGTGTTATTTTGTGTCAACCACAAACCTACGATTGCGTAAAGTATTTAACTATGTACAAGTAAGTAATTGGCCAGATTGTCAGGAAAATAATATTTATATTTAACCTATGACCAAAAATGAATTATTAATAAAATAACGATTAAGTTTTAATAAATTGTAAGCTAAGAGCTTATCGTAATCTGAATCAGCGAGGCCAAACCAGTCAAAATAAGGAAATGTATTTAAATAAAATGTAATATTAGCTCCATTAACAATGCAATTAACATAGCAATAATTATGTGTATGCAAAATTATCTCGCTCCAAATCGTTTTTTGACTTAAGCGGTCTCGGTGGTCTCGAGCTCGAAAATATAGGGTATTTTATGGAAATTAGTTTACAATAAAGAAACGAAAAACGATATTTAAATTTTTTAGGCTTTTTATTTAACTTCTTTTACATACAAAAATGAAATAAAAATTTAATTTGTAATAATTTTAAAAATGGCGCTGAAGTTGACTCTCCTGAAAAATTGGACCTGGACGATATTGTCCATTTTGGCTCTTCTATTTATATGAAACATAAAAACCAAAAAAATTATTAATCAGTATGACCGTAGCTATATCCCGTACTACATAGAATAAACAAAAAAAAATTGACAAAATGGGGCGATTGTGAATTTGACTCTCTAAAAATCGGGTTTTTTTAGTTTTTTAATAAAAAAAATACGAAATAATTTTATGATGCTGTAACATATTAAAATTACAGACGATTCGGTCGAATAGGTATTTTTTTTGACAACACCAGGCCGTAAAAAGAAGTTTTGAGATAACTGAGTTTAAATTTTTAAGAGTGGATAATGCCACCATTGATGCCACGTGAAGAATTTGATTCTACCTGCTAAAACGGCTGTAGAATCTAAAACAAAATGAAAATATCTGACCGTAGCATCCGCCGCATACTGAAAAATGATCTTGAAGTCAAGCCTTACAAGATCCAAAAGGTGCAAGATCTCACACCAAAGCAGCAACAAGTCAGAGTTGAGAGAGCGAAGGAGTTGCTTCGCTTGGCCGAAAGCGATAAATTTCCGAGCATTGTGTTTCCCAAAACGATAGGGTTTATTTGACCAGCCGTTCATACGAGAATTTGAGTCATCGATTGGCCACCAGAAGGTAGCACCCGCCACAGATTATAGTTTGGTCCACTGTAACCTCAAATGGGCGCTCTCCAATCGTTTCCATCGAGCTTGGCGTCAAGGTAAATGTGAAATATTATCGGGAAAGTATTCTGAAGGTTTGTTTGAAGCCTTGGGTAGAGAAACATTCCAGCGGCAGACCATGGACGTTTCAACAGGACTCGGCATCGTCTCACAAAGCCCGAGTGAACCAAGAAAGCCTAAAAAACAACGTTTCGAATTTCATAACGTTCACATAATAGCTCCCAAACTCATCAGACACGAATCCGATGGATTATTCTCTTTGAGCCACTTTGGAGAGCAAGGTTCGAACTAAAAGGTTCAGCAGTCTCGTGACGCTGCAGAAAGCCATTGTCCGCGAGTGGGTCAAAATACGCGCAGGTCTCATTCGGGCAGCTTGTGATTCGTTTCCGGACCGTCTCAAAGCCATAGTCAAGGCAAAAGGTGGTCATATCGAGCAAAAGTAAATTGATTCTTAATTTTGTATTACTTTCATACATTTTTTACTTTGAATTGAATAAAAGTAATTGTCCAAACTAAATTTGTGGACTCTTAAATTAGTTACACTTCGAGTGCCGCATCCTTATAAACAATCAGCTTCCCTAAACACGAAACTGTTAAATAATTATTTTAAACCTAATGTAGGTTTCGAATTGTCATATTGTGTGCCCAGATCCTTTGTAAATATATTTATATTATGAGATGCGGCTCACCAAAGGTAGATATTAGGAAACGCTCAGCCCTTTTTACTTCACCCAATATGCATAATAATAGTGTTGTTTATGGAGACAGCTTCAAATTGATTGACAAACATCGTTCTATTTGAACTTCATTCAATTTTCCACTTTCACGAAATACAAAGTAATAAACTTAAAAAGTACTTTATCTTTCGAAAAGTTTTGTTGATCAAATAAGTTTAACTGCGATCAGAAAAAGTTTTTGTGTTAACCAGTAGTCTTAAAAGTAAAACCAATCAACTAATTTTTGTTTGAGGATCGTGGATATTTTCTATTTTTTTAGGTAGAGCCATTACGTCGGTCAAAAATACCCCGGAAATGAAAAAATAAAACAAGAATCAAAATCTTGATGTACATTTAAGAAACCGTAAACACTTTTGAGTTGTACATAAATATGTATATCCAAAAATTGTGTTTGTTGTTTTCGTGGAAAATTGTATAACTAAATCAAATAATTATTTAAGCTTTTTCTTAAAATAGTGCGTCAAGACAACAGCAATGTTGAAAAACTGGAAACAATTTTGTTTTCAAGGAATTTTAGGCTTTTTTATTAAACAAAGAAATACTCACCATTCCTTCCTTCAAAACCGTTTGATAATCAGCTACAGGCTCATAAGTATACAAGAGTCCGAAAATGGATTTGTGTTTTCTTTTTAGATTTTGGCAGCTTTTGGCAAATTTCATATTTCGATTCATGATTTATTCGAGAAGAAAAGTAACATCACTTTCCAGATATTTCAATGTTTCTTATTCAATGTAGAATTTCCAAGTTTTTGTAGCAAAAAACGGTTTCAAGGCTCATACTGAACTGAACTTTATGTCGTTAAAAGTAGATTTGATAATTTGTTTTATTTTAGTGTTACCAGGTGCACTTAAGGTGTAGGGTAGAAGGGGGCACATACGCCATTTTTTTTTAACTGCTGTGGAAACTAAAAAATATTTTTTTTTCAAAAGTTATTTTTTTTTTGCACTCCACAGCACTTTGGCAAAACTAGTTTTAAACCTTATTTAAGGAAATATAGCCGGTACCACACTTATGAAAAGTTTTTGCCATTTATCAAAATTAACAAAGTTATTGCAAAATATACTTATATCCAAAAGTTTCTACAGCAATGCAAGACATTGAATAGACGCGACTGTGTACGATCACTTGCAAACTTTAAATGTCAAGGTACGTTAAACGAGAGGTGGTCAACTGAAGTACAATATATCGGCCATGAAGGTTCGATATCACTTATAAATTTAGAGAAAACGGGGGTGGCGAATGTACCCCAGCGGCGAATGTGCCCCCTTCTACCCTATATTACAATGTATGCATGTATGTATTCCAGTTTATGACTATCTTTTGGTAGATCCTTTTAGATCACCCAATGTTCTAATTCATTTCAAAGCTTTGAAACTGATTCAAGGGGATGTGAATTTGGTATCATAAGATGTAGTTTATCCCGAACTTCCTAAATCATAATTTTTGACATCACAGAATAACAAAACTTAATTTTTTTTCATGACATCTTTTCACTGCCACGGAGAGCCGAGCCTACGTTCTTCCGAATGGTAGTCCATTCGGTTACGGTGGCATTTCCCTCTCTGCGAGCAAAACTGTTGAGTCAAAGCTAGTCGATGCAGTGACATGAATGATATCGAATGTTTGCCCTTTCGAATAACTCAACAATATACCGAAAGTTATTGCTCTTTATTAAAATTTTTAGAATTTTTGGAAAGAAACCACTGTGTGAAACCACCCGGTATGTGCTTTCGTTCATGGACAATCATAATATAAATTTTTAGCATTGTTTTTTACTTGTTCCATTCTGTGTAGGCTGCAAAGATGTTTCAGGGAACACCTCGAATGACTCAGGAAAATTTTGAGATTTAAGACTTGAAAATTCTGCAAAGATGAATTATACTGTGAAATTTCGAAACCATGGCGCGCTCATTTGTCTTGCCATAGATTCAAAAATTAATGTTGAATCAAGTTTAGAAATTTCGTATTAAATCCGTATGAACTCTATAACTTCAGCCTTGCCGAAATTTTATTATATGCATGTGGAATAAATATAAAATTCTTGTTTTTGATTTCGAAGGAGGGTAGAGGTTTTGTTGGCCTGACTTGAAAGCCCTGTCGTGGTTCTCTCACTGTGTCTATTTGACAGTTCTAGAGGGAATGTTTAGCACTTTGAATATAATGTTTTGGATCTCTGGAGCACCACTTTTTCGCGGACTACATATAGCCTCTTGGCAAGTTTGAATACATACATGAAGATTACCGACATCGCTCAAGTAGCGTAGGCTAAAGTTTGCCTCAGAAAATCACAATATGGCTATGAGACCACTGAGTGTACTCTTTAGGAGCAATTAGTGCAACTCTATAGAACATTTGAATCAAATCGAATAATCGAATAAACGAGCATTCAATTTGGAACTCATCTCATTATTCATCTCGAGGGCAAATAATGTTAGTTTTCCTTCCAAAAGTTAAGCTTAACTATTGGCTGGACCAATTCTCAATGCAGCGCTTTCAAAGTAACCACTCGTACGCATCCATCAGCTACCAGGTGGCATTTTAAGACTTGTGCGCTTCTTTGAGGGAGTAGACTTGTCAAATACAGCAACCAGGGTCCTCTGAGCTGGATGCAAAACCGCACTATTTATGAGTTGCTAGACCACAGAGTGGTCTAGGGGGCCTGGATGTTGAAGCAACCTCCGTCTCTCATTATGCGCGTCCTATCGTTTGACGCAGAACATTGGCCGATGAAAATATCCAATACGGCGTCCCTTGGAGTGTTTGGGAGAAAGATTATGTGGAAGGTTTAAAAGTGTAGTATAACCCAAAAGATGGTTCTTCAGAGCAGGGAGGCAGTTTGAAAGGTTGGTAGCGAATTGAAAGCTATATTTCTATTGTGTTCCAGGCCATTAGGGCATTGAAGAGAACGATATAGTAGGCCATATAGCGAAAAACGGGGTCTGTTTATCCTCGGATCTTTTTAACGAAATATTAGCGAGGAATGCAGGAAATTTAGGGAGCAGGGCTTAAAGAAAACTGTAGAGCATCTCGTTTGCGGATGTCCTGCGTTATTCAAAACACGTTTAAAATATTTTGGGGCAGCACAGTTTCACAGATTGGAAGACATATCAGCAGTGGGTTTGAAATGTTTCCTTAATTTCGCAATAGATACAGGCGCCATGTAGGTGGAATATTTCCGGTCTATGCGTGACTGCAAGTCAACCAGTTCAACCTAAACCAACATAACCTTTGTTGGATGGCTCATGGATACAATGGATACAAACGCTCTGGATCTGAAAGTATACGATGCGGTATCAGCTGGTGGTGGCAGAGAAGGAGGAAGGCTTCCTTGTCGTTGGAAAGATTAAGTGGAGGAGAATGACTTGGTTTCGCTTGGTGTGTCGAACAGGCGCCGGTTAGCACGAGAAGGAAACGACTGTTAAATTCGACGAAAGTCGCTTAAGCAGTTGATACGCCAATCAAGGGGATGAAGGGATTTATTCCGTCTCAAATAAAACTCATCTTCGTTGCTGTAATATTTTTTGTTATTTCTCATTTATTTACTCAATAATTATTGTTTTTGTTACATTTCCCTTTTACAAAACTGCAAGAAACAAGGAATGGAAATAAAATAAGTAAATACATGAGTATGCGTTCTAATAATTGGAGCAAATCGTAAATAAAAGAGAAATAAATAAATGCAGAAAATTACAAACCATCACTACGATCACTAAAGGGTAAAACATTCGAATTTCTAAGCAGCTTAAATATATATAAACCTGTTTGTATCAAAGTCGTAAGAATTTTAAGTTGAAATAGGCTCGTAAGTTTAGGAGAGTAGTAGCTTAAAGTAATTAAATATACAGATTTTTACAGTGCAATATTATGCACATACATATGCATATGTACCGCTATTTACTTAACTAAAAACGTTGTAATTGCACATGGCAAATATTTATCGATTGACGGGTGGAAGTGTTTTGTTTTTGTTTCTAACTGCATACATACTTATATTTGAATTGATCACTATTAGCAAATTTAACTCATATGAATGCCATTGTGTTGCTGGGGGTGGAGGATCTTTATTAGTATTTGTGGCTATGCAAATATTTACTTTAATTGTTTTCTCTGCTTTGTACACACCTCGATGCAAAAGAAATAAATAACGCATACTTGTTTATGGTTGCATTTATAAAATGAGTTGGATCTATGGACGTTCGTCAACAAACAACCTAAGTCGACTTAGCAGCAAACTACGTTAATAAATAGGAGCACTAATGCAATACATAAATTATTAATTATTTTTAGTCTTAGATTGGAAATGCATTTCAATGAATCCAAACAAACAAAAAAACAAAAAAAAATGTGAAATATCATGAGTTAATAATTCAAAAGCTAAATCCGAAAAGTGGTTTTGACAAAAATTCACAGATATTATTTTTAGTTGCTATCCAGCTAACCAGCTAATTTTCTATTTTGATTTGTATGTTTGCAATTCTTTGGCACACTTCGCATAAACTTTTGCAATGTCTGCTTTTGCTAAAAGTTTTGATTTTACAAAGCTAGCAAAAAACCAAAAGCTTTACTGACACAAAGGTTTTATTGTAAGTGAGTACGGTTTGGAACTTTGATATTTTCCCGCACACTGATTGGGCGCATTGTGCTTAATACACAGTTGTTGTTATATGCAAGAGAGGTGCTGTTATATGCATGAAAGTTGTTTTTTTGCGTGCTCTTTTCTATTGTAAAACTAATATTAATGTCTTGGTTGCGTATTTCATACATATATAAGTACATTTACATATTATAAAATTATAGTAACCAATTTTAGTATTAGCGTACGTGGCGTATACGCTACTTTCAAACTGGGCACCAGTGTATAAGTACTTTGTGTGGTAAAATTGATTCGAACACCACGAAAACTCCAACAATCAGCTTTGTCACATAATTAAATCTTTGTAAACTTATTTTGTTAGTGCAGAAAGCGAAAATAATTACGAAACTATGTGAAAGAGGTAACCAAAAAATGACCAAATGTACAGTTGGAAGCTCAGTTTTTTCATATACTCGTGTGTATTTTCAATGGAAAATAAACAAATGCTAAGTTGAAACAAACATTTGAGCACTACTTTATGCATTTCGTAAAAATTAAAAAATTGGGCAAAAATTAAAAAATACTAATTCAACACAAAATTATTATAAACAATTCGCTTTAATGAAAGAGAAAAAAATATTGGCTCCAAATACAAAGTTTAAACCATTCTCCAGAGGTTCCTATTTCATCCCCTAATTCACTTTTTGTCTTGAAAAGTTTGTATCTCTGAAGTTTAGGTTTAATATTTGAGGCATTCGAGGACTTTCAATTAGCAGTCGTTTATTTTCGTTTCAGATTCAAAAGTAATTGCCATTCATTTTTGCCAACTGCTGAATATCAAATTGCGGTGCAACCGTTACAAACGATGCAGTACATAAATTTTGCCAAGGTGTGAAATAAAATGACCAGCTTTATAATATAGCCAAAATATTTCTACTATGCATTTTTATGAAGTTTCATCAAACAGTTGCCATTGTAAAAATATAATGACAAAATAATCAAATTACTTGTAAAGAAATAGAAATAACCAACCTTGCTTAAAAATAACCACACTGGCAACAGTGGTCTAGATGTACTATATATTGCTGTTTACACTTTGCATTTTAGTGAAATCTAATCTTAAGTATTGGAGCGGTAATTTCACTATTTGCATGTTTAAATATACTTAAGTATCATAATTCGTGCGCTTCATGAAATTAATAAATCAATTTGTGATTGCTTTTATAAGGTTAAGCTTTATATCAAGTTTTACATTATAAAAATCTTTCGAAAAATGTACTGTTATGGATATGGACATTTCAAAATTTTGTTAGTTCAACAGCACAAATAAATAATAATAAATAAAGAAAATAAGTGTAAAGTTTTCTTGAATTTTATATAGTAGGTAGTCAATCAATTAGCGCGCTCGAATGATAACCATAACAGCTAAATTTTGTATGTGACATAATATTTTTACTTCAATAAATTTTTCTTAATTCAAGAATATTTTTGAACTAAAAACATTTCAACATTGAATTGTAAAACAAGGGCCCGCCAGATGTTGCTGAGCTCCAGGCATTTAAAAAAAACCGCAGTATAGAGTAATCCACATGCGCAAAACCAAAGTGTATTACTGTAGTGTGCCAGATCCTAATATTCACCCTTAACAACCTTATTTTGGCAAAAAAATTATTAATTTTTTTTTAATTTTTTTCACTTTTCTCTTCCAAATTAATACTGTCGCTTTTTTTATTCAAAAATAAAGCACATTTATATGTTGAAAAAGCGAGTGTATCCATTTGCTACATATTTGTAATGAATTTGGTTTTTACTTTTCCACAAATTTGTTTTTGAAATTTTTGAGTGGATTAAATTTCAGAGAAAATTGACAAAAACAGTCAGTTGTAATCAGTTGTAAGACAAATCTATTAAAAATAGTAGCAGTAGACCAGCTGATTTGGCTTTTTTCCGTTTTTCGCCGTTTGTACATTCGGTTGTTGGTGAAAAATTAAATTAGAAAACGTATTATTTAAATGCAAATTTGTAATTTGAAATGAATTCAAAAGACTTTTTATAAGTAAATAAATAATAATGAGAAGTGCGCAATATATTTTAAAGGAGAAAAGGGTGCAGAAGGACCATTTTTCTAGATTCCCGGAATAGTTAAAGTCACGCCGAACACAACTTAAAGCCAATGGTTTCATTTGTGGCGACCACTTTTCACGTGCAGACATCGTATGCTCAGGTGCAAAACCGAAATTACTGAGGAAAGCCATTTCATCGTCTAATGATTCTACTTCATTAAGGGGTCCCGGTGGTCTAGAGCTCAAATATTTAGAGTATTTTTTTGACAATAAAAAATTAAAATGATATTTAAATTTTATAGGCTTTTTATAAAACTTCTTTCACATACCAAAATAGAATAAAAAAAAAAAAAATTGACAAAATGGCGCGGTTTTGAATTTGACTCTCTAAAAATCGTTTTGTTTTCAGTGTTGTTATAAATAAAGTACGAAGTAATTCAAATAATAATAAGATTCTAGTACGGGCGATAGCCATTGATGTTGTGAACAAGGTATTAAAATTTCAGACGATTCGGTTGAATTTTTGTTTTGCAACACCAGGCCGAAAAAGGTAGTTTTGAGATAAATGAGTTTAAAGTTTGAGGTACAGGACGCGCGGACCGCTTTCAGTTAATGGACTGCAGAAGCTATAATATTGGGAATTTCCGCATGAAAATTTCACAGTCTATTCGTACGATACTATTCTTTCGAAATTTCGAAAAAATAAAAAATCGATTTTTTGACATTTCTAGACTACCGATCCGCTTAATTCAACTGCATGCCCACCGTTGGACGTAGTTCGTCCTCTTCTTTGATAGAACCAACCAAGTCGAATCTATTAAATAATATAATATTAAATAATGTAATAATATAAAAAAAAATATAATAATTTCAAAAAAATATAATAATAATAATCAACACTCTTTCATGCCAACTCTACGCTCTTCCACTTTCTTTATAAACGCAATTGTGCTCTTCATCCACATATCTACAAGAAATAAAGCTCATCATCACACGCTTTTTGAATTGAACTTGCTTAATAGTTATTTATTTACTCGCTAGCAAAGCCGCGGCTTGATTACGTCCGTCATACAACAAGCACCAAGGTGGATTTAATAAGGTGACAGCATTCACCCAGCTGAATTTTTCGCCGTAGGTATGGCTTACGTCAAAATGATATGCTTTGTTTGTATGTATTGGTATGTTTACATTCGTATGTTTACATTTGCTTGCTGATTTTGACATGATGCTTGCACCAAACGCAACAACAAATACATGTAGGGTTTAACTTATATGAGTTTGCTGTCACCTGTAATAAATTCGCCTTGACAAGCACCTATTTCGCTAAGAATAACTCGCTGCCTAGCAATTAACCCAAAGCTTTTGTTGCCCTTTTTGAGAGGCTATCGTCACTTGCTCTCACTCTCACTCCCCACATTGGCACAAAATATTGCGAAGCTCAAAAGCAAATGTATACAATATGCCTTAGACAAAATTTATAATATTGTGGTTGCCAATTATTCCCGAGGACAAAAGTTTCTATTTTGCACAAAACGCCTAATGCACACATAAATTGATTGATCAGTATGCTTCAAAATTGCATACATCTAATTCTCTTTTTACACGCTAGATACGTTCCCAAAGAATTCGCATAAAAAATTCTTATGAAAAGAGAATTAGGTGAAAACAATTAATTAAAAATTGTTTTTAGAGCTCACTTAATTCTTTGGTGTATGAATTTCGGGAAGGTCGTTAAAAGAAGATTGAAAAGAAAATTGTGCCAGAAACAATCGATCCTCTGCGTCAATTTATAACGCAAGATCGTCATGCCACTTATCGCGAGATAGAGGCATCATTGGACATTAATGGGACCAGCTTACATTCAACATTGCATGAACATTTAGTCGTCAAGAAAATTGGTTTTTCTCAGATACCGCACAATTGGACAACTGCCCAAAAAAGGACTCGTGTCGATTTGTGTAAAGAAATGTTAAAGAAATTAAGCTGCGGTGAGCGGGACATAGAACGACAACCGGAAGTGTGGGTGTTCCAAAATGAACTTAATCCAACAAAAGTAATTCATGGAAGAAACACCTCAAACCAAAATGCAGAAGGTAGATTCTATTGTTGTCTTTTGTGTCAAATTTATTTCAAGGTGGCTTCTTTATTCCAGCGAGAACTTTACGAAGCTTTTTTATCTCAAGATATAAAAAAACAACTTCGAGTTCAATGCATCTATTGCTCGGGCTCTTCGCAAATTTAATGAGATCTCGAACTCCATTTCGTTTGATTTTTCAATTACTACAAATTAAGTCACTTTTTTGTTGAATGCACCGTTTTAGTCGGGAGTATATTTTTGAATTAATTAATCAAGTTGTATTTTAGTCTTAGTTTTTGGTATTTATGCTTTTCTTAATAAAGAGTTTGTATTGTCACTTAAGTCAGTAAAAACTTCTGTGTTTTGTAATATAAAGAAAGAGAGAAAATAAGTAAGTAAAGAAATTATTGAATGAATGTATAATATTGATTGTGAAGATCCAAGTTTGACTAAGCTGTTACTAGTAATTACCTTAGGAGTCTCAGATGAGAGAGCGCTCCATATTTTACATTAAGAGTTACAGTTCGCGACAAGCATATCAATACTGTGACCAGTTTTGAAATGTTTCTGTTTTTATTTTTTTATTTTAATGTTTCTATTTTAATATTCATTTTGTTTTATAAATGTACAGTCCATTGTCAAACCCTTCAAATTAGATCTTTAAACTTTAATTGGTATATTAGAATAATTTCATAAACTTTTCATTTCAATTCCAAGGTTTTTAATTAGAATTTATAGAAAAACCTTTTTTATTTATTTATTTCAGGTATACAAATTTATAGCTCATTCAATTCTAATACAATAAAGTGCAAGTTTAAAGTTCCTAAAGAATCCCCTTGATTTTGTATAATTTTTCCCCTGATGGTGCTGCGCACTTTCTCCATATAAAAGAAATATCGCGCATTCGGCAAAGAAAAGCTATGAAAAAATTAATGGATTAGCATTAAAATGTTATGGAATTTTTCACATATTTTTATAAAAAATTTAAAACTGAGTTTTTGCAGTTTTGGTTAGACAATGAACTGCAGTTTTATATAAAAATGAAGAATATTCAAAAGAAAAAAACCCCAAAAAAAAAAAAACAAATAGTATTATAAAAGCTGTTGTGTCGTTCATCAACAAGAAGTTGTGGAACTTCCGGAAAATCATTACAGAAGTGGTGTAAAATTATTAAAGAATCTTTGGAATAAATCTATTGAAGTTGAGAAAGTTTACATTGAATAAACTATTTATTTTATTATTAATTTTATTTAAAAAATCCACATTCCATTATTTTGAATTGCTTACTTTTCAACCAGGCGGTTCGTTTCTTTACCTCCCTCTTTAATCGCTATTGGATGTGAAAAAATAGCAAACCAAGGGAATGAAAACTCCTTAAAAAATATAGACCTTCACTTCAATTAAAATTTGACACGATTGCAACCGTTTTTGTTTTACTTTAATCGCTTAAGGGTGTATGTGTACTTTTATACTTTTGTAAATTTGTGTATGTATAAGTATGTAGGTGGATATGTATAAATACGAAATTTATTTCTTCGCCATAGTGGATATGTTTTCAAAAGAATGTGTTCGTTAGTATTCTAAAGTGGCTTCAACAAATGTTGCTGTAATAATTCAACAATGAAAATTTATTTTCTATTTTCTGCACACAATGCCATTTAATTTACTCTTTATTCCTTACACAGATACATATATGTATGCATGTGTGTGTATGTATGTATAGGGTGATTCAATAAAAATGCAGGTTTGTCGAAATGTAATTTTGTTTTTGTATATCATGATGTGTTTTTAGTCCATTCGCATTAATGTATAAAACATAATAACAACTCAATGCGCACTACGGCTCTTCTGGCAACACAGTATGCGCATATGAAAAAAATTTCCATGACTTGTTGCGCTAAAAAATATAAACGCAGGCTTTCAAAAGGGAAGCATTTTGGTTCATGCGATATCTCCTGTATGCCTACGAACTATTCACGACCTATATCGGTAAAGAAGCAGTGAGCGGCAACATGTGCGGATGGGACTGCTATACTTGCTGTCGATAACATTATTAAAAATGCAATTAACGAAAAAGCTGCATAGGCTAACAGATGGAGAATAAAGTTAAACAAAGTCAGCGATAAATGTAGTGTTGTCACTAAAAAAGGCCTTACAAGTCAATCTCCACCGATGCGTCGATAATCGCATATGTCACCGAGGCCAATGACTAGGCATAGCACTTGATGCCAAACTGTACTGGCAAGCTCACATGTCAAGAAGAAACGAGAAGAGCTTGATTTGAAATGTAAATTTGGCAGGTGATCAAGCTTATCAATCCGCAACAACTATATTTCAAAAAGCCAAAAGTACATCTCCTCTATCCAACGTCTGCCAAACCAAATCCTGTGGAGCATACCATAAAAAGAATAGCGACCTTCATCATGATCTCGGCATTACTAGCTGTGATCGCAGTACCGACGGGGATATTCGCATATTCGCGTATTCTCAGGCTGTTTTCTTGCATTCCGGTTACCACATATTCGTATAGACGAATCAACTTAATTTTTAATACGAGTACAGACACATTTACAGAACTTTTAATAATTATTGTAATTAGTTTTCCATTTTTATTAATAACTTCAAAAATACACTTTGGCATAAATTTCACTATATTTTGCAGCAAAGTGCGGCCTAAACCTTCTCAAGCTTCTTTAATGACCAATCTAAGTGTCTTTGCGCTTTTTGTCCATAAATTTTGCGCGACATGCACCCCTAGAGGTTTTTCATCTGATTCAAATCGATCACTTCATAAGCGGTACATTGTGCTTTTCCAACCAACGTGAATGGCACCATTATTTTGTACGAACATTTTGAATTTGAGCTTTTTTCCATTGGAGTACTCAGTTTTCTACTGTTTGGGTTTTTGATCGAAGTCTAAACGAGCTTGTCTGTGATGCGTTTCCCACACAGGCTTGCATACTGCACGGAAAACCCTTTACGTAATCTTTGTTGTGTAAAATGTGTGCGATGTGCGTGGTTGTCACTGGAAAACCCAAACTTCTCTTTTACTTGAGTCGAATTTAAAGTACTTTTCGTGGCTTCCTTTTTAATTTGGTTTATTTGGCGCTTAATCAGTTTTCTGTAGCCTTTTGTAGGCTTTTTCACGCCATAATTTTTGCCTTTTTTTCCAAAGAGCGCTTTGAATAGCCCTCCTTATGGTACAGGTTGATTTGGACCTTTTCAGTATAATTAAGATATTTTCTCTTTGGCATTTCGATATGAATTAAAAAGCTTATTACTAAAATAATTTTGCATTTTGCCAATTATCAATTTAACTCAAAAAAATAATAATTTTTTTAATCACTTTAATGTTTTTGGCTTTCTTATATAGGTGCGTTTAAACAAATATCTCCTTATTTTTCCTGGTCTAGAGACGTGAAAATTCAAGGCGTTCAAAATTGAAGAAAAACAATCGGTATCAATTGAAAATCGTAAGCAAACTCAACGGCATTTAAAAGAGGAAAACTTATACTTTAAAATACTATGTTTACTTTTTTATGAAGAGCAAAATCTGCGTAGCTACATAACCTCAAAAATGGGCAAAAACAGCGTTTTTTGCACTTTTAGGTTAGGATATCTCAAAATCCTGACGTGATAGAGCAATTTAAACCCCGGATTCGGATTCTACGCAAAAAATTACTTCGAAAATGACCCTACACTTTCCTAGAACAAAACGTTGTTGACCTGTGTTATTCATCAGGAGATATGTCGCTATGGTGAGTAGCAGATTTACAAAAAAAAAAAAATTTTCTAGATATTTGATCTGTTTTTTTCCACGTTCTCGATCTTAAAAAAAATAGAAAGAAATTCTAGAAATTGATTATAAAATTATAATTCTGCTACCTGCGAGAGCCACAAATCTACTCAATGACATATAAAAAATTCAAATCAATCGGTTTAATACTTTTTGTGAAATTACCAACGCCAACTCGGAAAAAATAGTTTTGAGAAAAACACGGTTAACGCGTTTATACCGTCGGCCGTCGTACTCTACACCGGGCTCGTTTTAAAGGACTGTAACGCCTAAACTACAACGAATTTCAATATAAAAATTTGCAAGTATGTTTTTGAAAAAAAAACAAAAATCGATTTTTTCGAAATTCTAGACCAGAAAGGTGCCTTAAAGAGCAACGAATAATACAACAACAACAACGAAAGTTGAATTATGCATGCAATATAAATTTCCGTTAGTTGAACAAACAATATGAGATAGCAGTTGTTGTGAACACTGCATGGAGAAGAGAGAAAGAAGGTAGTAAAACGAGAATTAAGAGTGGGTTTGTACGCCAGTCTAAAAATCGCACCACACCGACTTGTTGTGCATAGATTTTTCTTGAATGGCTTGTAGATTATCACTACCTCAAAACTAACCGGGTTTTGCTCGTTCATTTATCTACTCAGGTAAGAATGTGTCTCACCGCTCATGATGAAAAAATCACGCAATGCGGGAAATTTTCATAAAGCGCTTGAAGCACTTTTACGCGTTATTCAACTCTTTTGCGAAGTTCGCCGAGGCATGTAGTAACAATTATCACAAAACAAAAAAAAAAAAAAAAAAAATAGAAATTTGTTTACCACAAATAATTTCTGTGAAATATCTGCATTACCCTTAAATCACCCTATACATGCCTTAAGTTAATTGTGATTAAAGTATTTATAGCTAATATATAGATATGTAAGTATGTATGAATACATTTAACATTATTTATTGTTTTCACATAGGCAAGTTTGTAAATATGCACTTGACAGTACTTATATATGCACTTACTTATATACTTATATACTTATATACGTATGTACACATGTATATATGCATTTTGTTACTATTCAATTATTTGTATTGTATGTGCGTAGTATGCACGCAGATTATTTGTCTGAGACATAGATACATAAGTACATATGCTCCCAGTTTTGCTAGTTAGCATATGTATGTATGTTTGTATGTAGTTATGTTGCAGTTAAGCTGCTCGACTTTAAATAAACTCTTTACCTAAAACCATACACTTCACATACATATGTATGTATGCATAATATATGTACATATTTACTTACTTATTTGATATTCATTATGACATATGAACAGCATTAAATTCTTATAGCTTCAGTGTTATTTTACACATACATACATGGTAAATATTTCTGATATCAATAAGTATTCACATAATTGCGTTAAATCTCCTCCAATATCAACAGATCGTTTACCAATTTTTCTTTAATTTTACTCATTATTTTTAAGCTTATTGTTATTTCACTTATTCTGTATTTTAATTGTGTGGTTATTCATTTTAATTTGCAGCTAATTTTACTTTGGTAATTATTGTCTAAAATTTGTTAAACGTTTATTAAATATAAACTTACAACTACATACATATTTCTATCTTTTCATTCTAATAAATAAATTTTTGATTTCACTAACACTTACACACAAGTTCAATATTGGAATTAGCTTTAATAATATTATTTAATATCAACTAAGTTTTAGTTATTATTTTCAATTGTTACAAATTTTTTTATTACTTCTATTTCTATTAAAAATATTTATTTTGTTTCACTTAATTTTTATTATTTAATTTAATTGAAAACAAGCATAAGATTATGGCCTGCGAGCGCCGCACCGTCTCCGCGAAAGCTTATTGGATGTGACGCTCGCCTAATAGAGCCGACTATAATGCACTAAGAGGATTCCTTAAACGCACAATCCCTCTCGCTCTCACACATACAAAGCTAACTTACGTAATTAAATTCTGATACTTAACTCTTCAACTCTTCAGCTCTTGTCTCTTACGCACTTTGCGCTCAACAAAATTTTAGCTATGGTTTTTCGGAAGCATAGAGATCTCGCTTGGAGAGCAGCAGCCTTTTCAGAAGCGTTTTCTTCATAAATAATATAAATTGATATATATTTGATAACTCAGACATCTGGTAGTTCCTAGGGCTCATTAGGGATCACACCAGACCGTGGTTATCAAATATATTGTAAAACAATTTTCTCTCCTAACGTCAATCATCGTTTGTATCTTAGAGTTTCAAATAAATAATATTCATTTAGCTATTTGAAAACGTTTTCTGAAAAAGCTGCCTCGCGCTGCATGTAAGTCACTGTGTGATCTGTATGCTAATTTCCTAACAAAACCATTTTATCATTTCACGCACCAGCTCACTCTCACTCTCTCTCTCTCACACACTCTCTCTCTCTGCATTCTACATTTCATCTCTTCCCCATTATACCCTTAAGTCATGTGAAAATCCCCTTTGAGTATTCGCGTAAATGTCTTCTTGAATTGTTGGTTCGCTAGCGCATAACAAAAGGGGTTCATCGGGCTATTCGCATAGCATAGAAAATATGAAAACATGTAGAGGTGCTCATTTGTGCAGGGTGGATTTCGGCAGAAGCCTTCCACTAGCGCAAGCACATGATATGGTGTCCAACACGCCACAAAACAGCCAAGAATGAAGGAGATCGTGCGAAACGCTTTGCGTGCACGATTCTCTGATTTGGATTTTTGTCGTCCACCACCTATTACCAGCGGCAGCTTCTTTTTGCTCTTGAAGTGCTTACCGATCGAATGAATGAAATCACGTTTACTCGAATTTCGGCTGGTCACATCTCCGCTCGCTTGTGTATGCGATTTTATGCTCGATGGCTTGTTGTTGGTGTTCGAAGTGCTACTACTGCTGCCGTAGGTTGTGCTGATACCAGCGCCTGATACGAACATCGTATTGTTGGGGTTGGTATTTTGTGCGGTACTCGTGACTGGTGGCAACGTTGATTCCGAGCTTACAGCTCCTTCTGTGATGGAGGCGAACTTGTTGGTGTTTGTTGTCGTATCCGATATTTCACGTTCATCAATTTTTTCTAGCAGCGCTGGCGCAATATTAGTGGCAACGGTAGTCGTTACTTGGTTTTGCACTGATAGTGCTACTGTAGTTACGGTGGTATCTGCGCCAGTTGTTGTGATGGATGTGCGTTTCGTTATCGTCTCCAGTGGGCTGGAACTACGTCGTATCTCCGTTGCGATTCCCGCATCATCAAATAATTTAGCTTGTTCGTTGATAGTTAGCAAGCTTATAGCTTCTACACAACTCTCTCGTCGCAATTTGACAAAACCTTCCATGCCTGTATAGGAAACAAGAAGATGTCGTTCAATTTCCAAATTATTGAAATCGTTTTCAGGTATGGAATTTGTGTTACCATTGGGTGGAGCGGATGGATTGCTGGCACCAGGTGGGGAAGTACGGCGTGCAATTTTGGTCTTAGTTTGTTGCAGTTGCTGTTGAGCAGCTGCAGCCTTTTGCAGCGCTTGCTGCAACAACTTGGGGTTCGTGGCGACTTGATTTGCATGATCAGGCGCGGGCTGTGATATCGCTTGCCGTAGGGAGGTGGTTATGCTATCATTGGTGGTAGGCGAGGCTAGCATGATAGAGCTTTCGTCCATGAATCGCAGATCGGAGTGATTGGTAAGCAGGTTGTAGGTCATATTCAGTTCGCTGTTGCTGCTGGTGCCACCCAGTGGTCTATCTGAATATTCGGAGAAGGGTGAGGGGCATTGGAACTGCTCAGGAGGTGGAAGAATAGCCTGAACCAAGCATGGCTGTATTTGGTCACGAGGCACCTCGATCGGGGCAATATCCACAGGCGATAATGGCGACTCAGCTTGCAGCCTAGTAGTGGTACTGGAACGGGAACGTGGCGGTGTGGGTTCAATTCTGTTCTGCTCATCAACTAGACGATCAGTTTCAACAATTTGGGAAAGGGTTGTGCAGGAAGTACGTTTGGGTCGATCACCACTCGTGGTTGAATGCACGCTCACTTCTTCTTTGCTTTGGGCACGTATCAGCACACCACTGCGTGCCGGGTTGGGGGAAGTTGCGGTAGCCATTGTGGCCATGGCTTCACTGGATTTAGAATTTGTGGAGCACTGGGTTAAATTACCTTTACTGCGCGTGGCAATAAGTGCTGCCTGAGCGCCAAATACCAGTCCAATTGAGGAGCGTTTCCGAAGATTGGCTAGTTTTTGTTGATTTGTTATTTGTTGTGTTTGATTTACCGAACTTTCCTCATCGGAGTCGAAGGCCGGACTACTGGATCGTTCACTTTTTTCCGTTTCACCTGAACCGCCATCTCGCTTACCGTTTTCCGCTTTGTCTTCCGAAATGCGGCGTTGCTCATTGACAGTATCGACCGCAGTGCCGTTAAGGGCTTCAGCTTGCGTCATTGGATTCATTTGCCCAGAACCACGCTTAATGGGACTACTGCAATTAGTTCCTTCTTTGCCGCTAATACCGCCAATCTCTACTTGCGTTTTTAATATCTTCTCTTCAATGGCACCTATACCTGCGGCATGGCCCGCCATACCAGACATAGCGCCCGCACTCAATGCCACCATTGACTGCATTTTCCGCTGTTTTGCCTCACTCCGTTTTTGCATTTCGTAAGCCGTACGATAAATACCGCCATACAATACAAATAACACTACCAGCGTCGTCCAATAGTAGCCAATAATAAGAGCAGTGTTGAAAACGGGGTCCTTGAGAAATTGCACAGCACACTGGCCGGGCAAAAGGTCACGTTTGCCCGTAAAATGTTCCCAGCCAAATATGGATATGAAAAAAAGCAGCGCTGGTATGATCCAAGTGATGGTAACCATGTAGATAACACGTTTCCTGGTACGCCAACTGCGGTATTTGGCAGCGATCTTAACCGAGCAATAACGATCTATGGTTATGAGTAGCACTGTATACTGGGAGGCTAGGCACACCGTATAGTCTACAGACAACCACAGATCGCACAACAGCGGACCCAAATCCCAATAGCCCATTAGTACGTATATGGTATAAAAGGGCATGGAGACTGTACCTGTCGAAAATTTTTGTATTAAAATTAAATGGGTTTTAATGTCTTCTCAAACCTACCGATTAGCACATCTGTTGCGGCCAATGATGCAATAAAATAATTGCTCGGTTGCCTGATATTTCGATCGACGATGAATGCGAGGAGCACAAGCACGTTGCCACCCACCGTCAATATGATACAGATCATTAGGCACAATGCGATCAATATGCTCTGCCAAAGTGCAAAAGGTGGCAGAACTTGTGATGGTGTGGGATCGCGTGTGGTGACATTCGTGAAATCCTCCAGTAGGCTGTGGTTCAAACTACGATTAGTATAGGCCGTCATCATGTCCATTTCAACTTCAGAGTTCCACATACTCAGCTCACCATTTTCGCCAATAAAGGGGTGATAGAGCTGAGCGGCCTCCAGAAGTCGTTTGCATTCGGTGTGCTCGACGAAGCGATTGAAAATAGACTTGCAAATATTTTCTCGCTCCTTCTTTTGCCGCCTGTGTATGATATTGGAGGCAGAATGAAAGAGAAAAATTAATTAATAATAATTAGAGTTATGAAAAGAGGTTTGTTTACTAACCATTGCGTTATAAAATCTGGCTTGATGGAGTAAATGGGATCGGTTTTATTACTGCTTCCCACCTCCAGCGTGGACAATTCAATGTCCGTGTACTCATTTTGATTTGGCGTTGCCATCTTTTGCATTTACTGTATCCGACTCCGACAAATAAGTTTGACCAGTACGGGCGATAAATTTACAATCCAGATACTTTTCGATGCTCTTCTCTAAAAGTTGATTAACGGTAGTAACATCATTAGCTGTGCAACCGCAAAGTGTCGTACGCCAGTGAGATGTGCAGTAAGTACAAGAGCATCGCCAACTTGATGTAAAAATCTGCAATGTAAAAGAGAAATTTATATAACTACATATACATACACACATATATTTGCACTTTCGTTTTTTTTTTGAATCTCAAATTGCCTGGCTAGCAAAATAGGTATTAGCCGAAAATTTGTTTATGTTTCTAGCGTAAACTTCGTTTGCGCTGCATTTTAAGTTGACTCGCAAATGTTGTTGACAAATTAGTTCTATGTTGCAAAATAATTGAATTTGTGGCGCAAGCACGAAGCAAAAGGAGAAAGGCAGAAGGCAACAGACAAACTGCAACAGCAAAAATGCTAGCAGACATTATTTCTTCCCTAAAATATTCTTCTACAAACTAAGTCATGCCGATGTTTTGGTATGCAACCATTAAGGTACAGATGTGGGCATGCGAGCATTGAGTTCTGGTCTGCCCTACCACATGCACTCTTACATAACAAAATCTTCATGATTTCATGCTTCGTATGTATGTGTGTGCATGTGTGTGCAGATAGTCACTGGTGTCACTTGCTTTCGGCGCTAAATTTGCGAAGCACGAATAGTTCTGTCGCAAGTCGACAACCATCGACAGTTAGCTGCAGCATTGACACTAATAGCTATGAGCAATTGCGATGTGTACAACAACATGTAATAGTTGTTGTGAGCAGATGTTTTGATGTGCGGTTTGGTTTTAATGCAATTTGAAAGTTTTTACTGCGGCAAGTAATAGTTTTGAGATGCTTGAAGGTGAAATCTTGTCTGGTCCTACGTGGTTAAATGCTCGCATTTCGTACATAAGACTTGATGAATACTAAACAGGATGTGCAAAAATTGGGCTTTCTCTGTCGAAAATTTTTATGCAAAATAGCATACATTTTATTTTTATTTATTTAAGAAGTCAAGAAAACATGAATTTAAACTGACTACCAAAAGTGAGGAATAATGGAATTAGATAATTAAATTATAAACTATCGTCTAAGGAAACTAAAAAAATAGCACAGAAAATTCTTTCTTGGAAGCGGAGAAATCTAGCGGGTTAGAATTCGAAATCTCATTAAAATAACGAAGTGCACGTTTAATAGTACCATTATGAGCATAACTGGTATTCATCTTATTTAGATAAAAAGGAACAGCAATGTCAAGAATTCATCAAGGTGTAAGAAAATTAAAAACTTGAACCATTTCACCCTTAACCTTCAAGAACACGCGCTATGAGCATTTTTTTCAAGCAATTCTTCATTTCGCGAAATTTTTATGTTCTATGTAATTCTGGCACTAATTGTGGTGAGTACTTTCGCTAGTAGTTGTGCATCGTACTTTGACGAGCATTTCTTTCGATTAGTGCACGATCGGACGTGTAGGCAGACGGTTGATTTTTAAGAGCGGCATTTTGCTCATTGCGCGAGTAACAATGTAAGTATTTCTTGATTTATCTTTTTTGTTGAAAGCCTCGGGTTGCTGCCCCAATTTTGAATAGTGGCAGAAACATTACCATGGATAATTATTTTACTTCAATACCTTTAGCAGATGAACTATACAAACAATATAGAAACGACCATTGTGGGTACAATAAGAAAAAATAAAAAGGAAATTCCACCTCAATTTATTTCAGCAAAAGGAAGGCCGCAACCACATCCAATGACTGCATTTGCCGAAAACAAGGTTCTTGTCTCTTACATTCCAGTGAAAAAAAAGAAAAAAGTTGTACTTATGCTATCATCACTTCATGCCGATGGCCAAGCTAATGATGAAACATCTGAGAACAAACCCGAAGTAATAACCTTTTACAACCAGACGAAGGGGGTGTAGACACTGTTGATCAAATGAAAGGCACATATTCAGTTTCCAGGATAACCTGCAGGTGGCCAATGCGCCTCTTTTTCACACTTATTGACATTACTGGCAAAACTCGCAAATTTAACCCAGAGGAGGACGTTTCTAAAGGAAATTGCCCTGGAGCTAATAAAGCCACATATTTCTAATCGGCAGGCCATAAAAACTTTACCTCGTGATTTAAGAAATACTATGGATCGCATTGTACCAGCAAAAAAACCTGAAAGCCAACACCTACAACCGGGCTTTTGCGAGCTTTGCCCCAGGAGTAAAAACAGACGTTCGAAAAAAGGCTGTACTTTATGTGGAAAATTACTTCGCACGGAACACGTTAAGTATATGTGCCCATCTTGCTTCGAAAGCAACGTAAATGTCAATCTTACCGAAGACTGATTCTTGTCTTTTATTTATTTATTTTGTTACAAGGAGTTTTTTTTGTTAATATACTAAAGTATGAATGTAAAATTTTTGGTTATGTCTTGATTGAATGAATCTATATAATTTTACAGTGTGAATTTCTTAAATAAACACATAATTGCAAAAAAATGACTTGGTATTATAACTATGTTAAAAAGGAAATGTTTAAAAATCATAATCCATTAAAAAGTTACATTCTTACATGAAGTGAGCCAAAAACTCATGCGCGAGAATCCGTGCTATCTTACGAGGCGCGTGTTCTCGAGGGTTAATAACATTGAGAGGTGTAAGTAGGCATCAGAAAACTTTGATGATCTTTGTACAAACTTAAGATACACTTTTTGTACAAGTTCGATCCAGTCCATTAAAATTGGGCCATACCACAAATAAAAGCCAATATATGCCAACTGGAGAACGACCTTATATCGATGTAGACTGAACCTTTCTGAACCGAACTTCGGCCGATTTCAGTCCAAGCTGAACCGAACATTTTAAAGGGCCCAAGTAATGTATAAGTAATGATTCTTTTAAAATTTCATATTTTTATTAATAAAAAACAAAGAAGGTGCATAAATTTCAATCACAATAATTTCAGTTCATAACATACACTTAAGCTCTTGTAAGTAAATAAGCCATTTTATCGTTTTACGATGTTTGCAATATTTTTAAGGGTCAATTTAAAAATAATTTAAACTTTCTTCAGAGAATCTGTGGAATGGCAAGACGCGAATCCATGATTGTATGCAATTTGAGTTTCAGTGGTAAAGTATATATTTCCTTTGACAATGGCTTCGTTACGCTTAAAAACTGTCGAGAGCCAGGAAATTGGCCGATAATTACTTGCTCATTTTTATTGTTGGCTTTAAAAGTTGGCTATATCATTTCCAGTTTCCAGTTATCGAAGCTTCCATTTTTTTTTAATTATGTAAGAGAATTAATTGCTGGAAATTTCTTAGAAAAATTACAGAGAGCCCTTCTACATCGGTCTGTGAGGAGGGCGATTTAAATAGCGATCTAGGAATCTGAATTTCTCATATTATGAACAAAATTAGATTGGAAAAATTTTCCGAACAAATTTACTTTTTCTAACGACGTGTTAGCAGATTTCCTATCAAAACATGTAGCAGACAGAGCATTACACGATTTCTTAGATTTAATGTGGGGCCAAAGGCTCTTAAGACTAGACTTTATATTCTATTCAAGGCTTATGTCTTTCACATTTTTTGAATATTCGCGGTGGCACCATTTTTGGACTACACTAGGCTAAGCTACCACTATTTACATGTGCCAATACATTGAGTTCTCGTAACTTCATATACATATACCATCCCCTAAGTAATTATAGCACAAGCACTTATTGATAAGTTAGGCCAATTTATTTGTTTCACATTTAATTTTAGCACAAAATAAAATTAGTTCGTTCTCCTACAAAAACCATGTAAATCTAATTTTCAAAATGTGGTAATGTATAAAAAATTGAACAAATTTTCATCAGAATTTGGAGAGCCAATTGAATTTTGTAAAATAAAGGGTAAGTTTCAAGTGGCTCAAAAACCGCGTAGATTTTTGAATTTTTTTTGTTTTGATGACAGTATTGGATGTTTCCTTACAAATGTATATAAAAACTTTCAAGCAATCGTTATATGGAGAAAATGCACAATGCTCTACTGGGTCTACTCTAAAGGGTCTTATTTTCGTAAAAAAGTATATTAAATCTTGAGTGCGGCTAAAGTTCAAATTATTTGCTACTTATCATTTGTTATTATTTTTTTTAAACGTCGCGCATTTTTACAAGATTTCGGCGAAAAATTATGTGGACCATACCTTCAGTATGTATGTATGTATAAAGGGCAAAAATATCCAGAGTTTATTCATACTTTTCAACGCGAAGTGCTATAGAATGCTTGGCTGAGAAAAGTACTTAAACTTTAAATACGAGCCCATTACAACTCAATGAAATTTTCCTCATTGAAGGTGGCCACGGACATTCAAAAATTAAACGATGTTTCTTCGTTTGCTACCACGAATGATCTAAAAGGAAAATATGAACAAGAAAACTTTGTAATCAATGCAAAAAGCCTGTTTGAGTCGGACATGCGCATAACCAAACGATATATGGAATAGAATCCTGCATTTTATTCCTGTATTAATTCACTAAAAACTTATTAACTTTTAAATATTTTCTGGCACAAATGGAGAAATACATTTTCCATTTCAAGACAAAATTTCACCCTGTATAAGCACACACACATACCAAGGATATAAGAATATAAGCTAGAAAGCAATGCAGTTAACACCCTACGGGGCTCACTAAAATTCAATTGTTCCACAGTGCATTACCGGTAAAACTTTCGAGCTGATTTGTGGCTTATCGCGACAAGCGTGATAAATGAAGTTACACCTTGATTTTGCCACCTCTCATTGGTACGAATAAAATCGCTTTACACATCAAAACTGAGCAAACGTAGAAGGATGTATGGCGCAATAAATATGTGTATACAGACCCCTACAACAACTTGAAATAGCGTAATTGACAATTGGCCAAGTTGACGGATGACGCTGACGGCTGCTGGCTGTATGGTTGATGGGTTGAGCCGTTTGTACAATTTACGCCTCAACTGTGTGAATGAAATGCAATTTCAAAGGAAATTGCAATACATTCACTAGAGTCGGGCAAGGCCAGCAAATGTTGGAGGAAATATGCGTTGATTTGATGTATGTATGTATGAGGGCATGCTTAGAAAATTCAAGTTGTACAAGGTTTTTTAATAACATTTATACTGTGGGATGCAGATGCAGTTTTCTTCTTGTGGTTACCAGCAGAGTCAATTTAGTGGCTGTAAATTCTATGTTTTTATTGTATTTCTCCTATTCGCCTGTAACTTTATTCATAGTTGAGTGCAAGTAGATTTAGCAATGCGGTTTTTAAGGACTTAATTCTCCGATTCTCAAAAGGGGAATGGTAGATTTGTGGCTTGAAATGGGATTGAGCGCTGTTGCGATAATGAAAACCAATACAAATGTGATTTTGTTTTCCTTTTCTAAAAATAAAATAGACAAAAATAATCACTATCAACAAAAGTCTATAATTAATCAATAAAATTCGCGCAGTTTGTTATTTCTCTATTATTGCAAATATTTTCTCCCTATATGCGGTGGAAAAACATCAAGCTTAACCAAACAGCCAATAAAGGGTGTAAGAGTCAATTATATATATACTATATATATATCATATATATAAGGGGGTTTTCAATAACAGGTGTTATTGGTGAATGGATTGCGCTGTCGAGAGATGATTAACGATTTCTTATGGCCGGAATTGGATGGTATTGATCTGCACAACCTTTATTGTCAATAAGACGGCGCTACGTGCCACACAGGCAACGAAGCTATTGATCTTTTACGGGAAAAGTTTCCGGACCGTGTTATCTCTCGAAGAGGTGATCACAATTGGCCACCGAGATCTTGTGATTTAATACCTTGTGACTTTTTTCTTTGGGGCCACGTGAAAGAGAAGATCTACGCCAACAGCTCAGGGTCGATTCAAGACCTCAAAGATGGAATTCGTGAGGCTAACGGGGACATAAGTCAGCCACTTTGCAATTCGGTTACAGATAATTTCATGAAAAGGATATTGTCCTGTAAGCGTGGTCATTTGCCTGATGTTATTTTCCACTATTAACGGCATACCTTCCTCTTTATAATGAAATAAACATCCGATCATTTACTCAGTACTTGCGGCATTAGAAAATATTTACCTCGATACTTGCAACATTTTTGGTTTTGCTTTTTACGTCGTATTTTGGAAGCTCAAGGAAGTACCGTCGATGCCAGGCTGGTTATGAGATATTTTGAACTGAATCAGCTGAATGAATTTAGGGGAAGACGATGGCTAAAAATTTGCGGACAAAATTACCAAATAAGAGTGAATCGATCAACGCATCTTTGGACAGATTTAGCAAAGCAATTATGGAGTTGAGTTTGACGAAAGAGCAGATATATAATGCCGAGGATGGAAGATGGCTGATTTTGGAAGCTCTTGCCCGATAAAACTCTTGTGCGGTCAAAAGAAACCTGAGCTCCGAGGCGTAAGATCAGTAAGAAGAGAATAACCTTCCTTGTTTGTACAACTGCTGCTGGAAATTATAAAGTAAATATAATGGTTACTGGGAAATCGTTGAATTTAAAAAAAAAAATCATTTATTAAACAATTTTACTTATATATCTGGGTTCTACAGAGGAAATAGAAGTGATGGAATGACCTTAGCTTTATTTGGAGAATAGTTTTACAGAACATTTGTTCCAGAGGTATGCTCATTTTTGTCAAATTGCTTAAATAAACAGGTAAAAGAGTTCTTTCGAGCGCAAAATCTTCCGGATAAATCACTTCTTCTTGTTGATAAAGATTCATGCCACCCATGGCCAATTATCGGTAATATGCTTTCCTCCAAACTGTACGCCTCTAATACAGCCCATGGATCAAAACTTTATAAGACTTATTAAATTGAACCACAAAAAATTCCTCTAAGTCACATTGTTGCGCGTGGAGAAACCATCTATGAGTCACTGCGAAATATCGACCTGAAAAATTCAATTCACTTTTTAGTCAGTGCATGGGATGCTGTTACTACAACTTCAATTCAGTTATCGCTTCAAAAACTGTTTGGAAATGCGTCGGCCTGGGATTGTGACGATATCATTCCTCTTTCGGAGTTACAGCAAGTCTCCCAATCTGAAATTGATCAATGGATTGGAACCCAGAGCTTTAAAGGAAGCATACTGTAATGAAGACGATGGTACAGTCGGTGAAGGAATTAGCCAAGTGGTGCTAAATACTAATCACTTACATCGGAGGAGGCAGCCAGGAGTCGAGTTTCTACTGTATACTTTATATATGTATAAGTATTATATATATATTTATAGGGGTTAAGATAGACTAGTTCTTCTTTTCTTAAAGAAATGAAAAAGGAATTTCTCCGAAAAAACATTGTTTGTGTAAATCGAAAGTCTAAAGTCACTTGATTCTTTCGCGAACCCAAACTATCTTTCTGACGAGCTAATACCTAGGCTGTCAAGGTTGAAATGTTTCTTATCGTTTTTCATTCCACCAGTGCTGCCAAAGTGAGCTATGGATACATTGAACCAAAAGGCACTGGAATGAGAAGTTATATATATATATAATTGGCGCGTACACCCTTTTATGGTGTTTGGCCGAGCTCCTCCTCCTATTTGTGGTGTGCGGCTTGATGTTGTTCCACAAATGATTGAAGTTAGATCATCAAATTCTGTGTTAGACCCTTTTCAATGTATTTAATAACTTCCTCACTTCGTGGAACACCACTATGTCACAGAATCCAAGCCTTAGTGGCATTATGAATTTGAAGAATTGGTTATGGCATGCCATCAAAAAAGTTCGATTCCACCTGCACAGCACACCAGCCGCTGGAGTTGTGCTACAAATAGCTTTCTCATTCTACATACTCGTATTAAACCGATTTTGTAACTAATTTCCACTTGTGAAGTAATGGTTTGGTGATAGAAGAGAATCAATTCGAATGAAAGGCCATACAAAATTGAAGAAATGCTGTAAAAAGTGTAATGAGGTAAAAAGATAAAGAAGAAGGTTGAAAATGAAAACTCATCCTCGTATGCACATATATGTATATGTGGATTTGGTTACGAGTATACAGGGTGTGTCCGGTATTTGAGGACAACTTGAGAGTAAAACTAATAAGCTTTTGTATTGAACAAACTCTAATGAAACTTCACGAATATATTACACCACGTTAACGTAATACTCAAAGATTATGGCCAACATCGATGGTCCCACTCAGGGCAGAAGAGCGCTCCTGGCTAATGTTACCCAGTCTTCACTTATATATGCAGCACCCATATGGGAGAAAGCCCTGATGCAAAAAACGTACGCGAGGAAGGCGGAAATAGTTTTTAGACTAAGTGCCCTTAGAGTTGCCTGTGCTTTCAGGACAGTGTCGTATGAAGCAGTGTACAAGGTTGTTCATATTCGACGGACCCATCTGACAACCCTGTATCTTTTGACAGAGACGTCAGATCGCTTAATGACTCACCGCGTTGGAAGCGTCAGTCCAAGTAGATTTTTACCATGCAACAGTACATGCCACGCGAGCGCTCCCAAATTGTTGAAATTTACATTGAACAAAAGAACTCAATTGTGAAAAGAAGAAGAAAGCGTATTCGTCGAAAGCGTATTCGTCGAAAGCGTATAAAGTAATTCTGATTTGAACAAGACTGCGCTCCACCACACACAGCTCGCACCACAATCGATTTTTTGAAGAAAATGTTTCCTCGTCGTTTGATGTCGAAAAATGGCGATTTTGACTGGCCACCGCGTTCGCCCGATTTAACGCCACCTGACTTCTTCTTCTGGGGATATTTAAAATCAAAGGTTTATATTAATAATCCAAATACCATAGAAGAGGCTCAAGGCGGCCATTTGAGAGATATCATATTCAAAAAGTGATGTCAACAAATCTACTTGAACCAAATAAAATGATTACGAGTATTATCGTCAACATCAAAAAAATTGTGGTTTCTTTGATATAAAAAAAAAAACACATGGGTCCGTCGAATATAAGCTGTCATATCGAGTATCACGTCACCAGATATAATTGCCTCTGAACTGGGTAGAGTCTCTGAACTGGTAGAGACAAAGCCAAAAGCCCAAACAGGCGACTAACGGCGGAAGAGCGTGAGGAGGTAAGACAGGGGAGCATAAATGAATGGCAAAGATTACTACCTGACGGGACATGGATGCTACAGAGAGTATCTTGAAAGACTCGGCCATGAGGACACAGAAGGCGGCTCGTTCTGCGGAACGGTAGTGAACACGCGGAACATATCTTCTTCTCCTGCTCGACACATGCTGCAATCGAAGTTGGTGTGGGCCAAGACGAGAGAATGGTTCGCAAATGCGTTACAGGAACTGCGGGAAAAAGAATGGGAACGCAGTAAATAAACAAGACAAACAAGTAATGAAGAGTAGACAGAGCGAGAAACATGTATAAAGAGCCATACGAGCCAGCTTGGCCCTACGATGCAATGCTTAAACAGAGGTCGGAGTTAAGGTTTAGTACGTAGGTGTACTGTTACGAAAGTCCAGTTTAGTAGTAATACTGACTGTGCGTGGTCTCGAATGAGGTGCACCTTTATATCTATAAAATTATTTAATAAAGTTTCCATTAGCTGCAATAATCTTCTCGATCCGGGTACGGAAATCATAATAGTATTAATTGCAATATTCTGTGAATAATTGGTGTTCTAAATATGTTTATTGGTTTCACGATCAACAATGCTCTATATATAGTAGCCCAGGGGATTGATAATGGTTGTGCGGGTTAGGCTAAGACCTTTATGCACTGAGACCAAATTGAACTACTGTGCTTAATTTGTATTTATTTATTGTCCTTGAGATGAGCATTTTTAGTCTTCATCCTTAGTAGGTACGAACCGGATTCTGTGCCTCCTTGACTAATGCTTCAATTGGTGATTGTTGTACTGAAATGTTTTGCAGGCAAAGTGTCCTGTAAGTTCTCCAAGAGTCTGCCTTTTGCCAAGGGTTAGAGCAGATTTTGCTCGCTTGGTATTAAAGTTCTGGAACTTCTTGGTGTGATTAAGGCTGTTTGTGCCATTCCAGTATTTCTTGGATTTTATTTGAGTCCATTTTTTGGTTTCCTGTTTTAGGTTGTTTTTGTTAAAGCTGGAAAATGGAGTTGGTCCAATAAATGGCCCTTCCACCCATCTTCTAGCATACAAGTCTGCCTTCTCCATCTTCCCTCGTGTACTCATGTTCTGGTACCCAGGTTCCCTGATTCAGAATAGCCAGTTTGTTGAGTGCATTGCAACGCTCTATAATTACTTTTGTATTAAATGTCAAGGCTATGAGGACTGTTTGACTGTCCGAAAATATTTTAATTTTTACTCTTTCGAACTCTCCCTTGTGTACGATTTCCACTGTTTCCATTTTTGCGAGTCACCATGTAGCCATTTTGGGCTAGTGCTCCACTCTTCCCTGGGCGGGAAGTTCGGTGTTATGTGGTCATGGAAATTTTCAGCCAACCTATCTTGTGTCGCCATCGCTTTGTGTGAAAGGGAAGAGTCTTGCTGAACGATGTATGGGCTTCACCGCATACACTATTAATCCAGGGTTTCACTACTGTCTCCAAAACCTCGCATTCACTCGAAATTCTTGAGTAAAGAATAACACCTAACTCTAATAATGGCGGGAAACTTCGTGCACATGACAACAGGAAACTCTGGTCTGTACTCTGTCATAGATATCCGTCATTTGTGCGGTTGTTTGAACAACACCAAAACCCTTTTCATGAGAAAAAACCTTAAAATCTCTAGCGCTTCAAGGTGTTTAAGTTTGTTTAGAAGGCGTTTTGTTCGGATAACTCGCCCATCTCCTGTTCGCTCCGACATAAACTGTCTTCTGCCTCATTGGTTGTAAAGGATCCTCGTCACTGATGGTTTGCGCTTGTTGAATAAATTCTGCAGATCGTATGGTGTCCGAACGGTTCTCGCATTTTATGCTTTTGCAACAGGATCTGCATCGCTGCCTGCTACTTTCAATTCACGGCTCATCCCATGAGCGAATGAACGGCGCACTTAACGGATTTTTAAATCTCTCTTCATTTCTTGAGTTAGTTGTAGTCCTCCATGTCTGATCTGAAAAAGAGCAAAAAGCAATGCACCCTGTATCTGTTTACTTTTGCAATTTTCAGTAAGCATACAAGTGCGATATTTTGCGGCATGGGATTAATTTAAGGCGCCGTACATTGTCATTCCACATTATTTATTTTCTTTTCAGTATATGGGTAAACCTATTTCTTGTTTTTTCTTCAGTCGCTCTATGATGTCAGTATTTCGAATTCTATGCGATTGGTTGGAAAGCTTCATATATTGCCGATCACATGCACGAGAGTTTGATAGTTGAGTAGGCGACACAATTCGCTCGGAGAGGCGGCAGCGCAACAATGGAAGAACATTACAAAAGAACAAAACAATCAAGGGTAACGAAAGAAAAGTAGGAAATCATTTTAAAATTTGAAATATTTGTGGCATGAATTGTGTGGGTTTTGTAAAGCATGCAAAAAAGGAAAAAATGTGTATATTTGTATATCCATACATACCCAGCAGGGAAATTTTGAACTGGTTGAAAAAATATCTGGTTTAGAGCTATTAATAAATATTACTAATGTAAAATGCGGCCGCCATAGCGGAGTATATATGTGTATATATACCAAAAGGATCGGAGTGATGATAAAAGTCGAGCCGTCCGTGCTCATGATAATTCCATCAAAAATTAATGTATGCCAATGAAACTTGCTGCACTATTACTTTTTGCCCACAGTAGTTTGTTACTGAAAATGGGCAAAATTGGCCAATAACCGCACCCACCTGCCATATAATGGGAAAAAGGAAACCGTGTGATACAATTTTGCTACAAGTGATGAACCCCAAAAAATGTATACGCCGCTAGCGAAACTTTGAGAAATGGGCCGTGGCGTCCATAAAACTAAAGTTGTTTTTTGTATGTCAAGACTAAATTTCCGCCCGCTCTTCTGCTATTATAACTCTGTTTGTTTCTTAATTCCAAAAATTAACAGTCAGCCCAAATTAAATTTTAATTTTTTAAATTCAATAGGTGCGCTTCAACTTTTTTCCGATAGGGAGGGCGAACGACGCAATATTTTTTATTTTTCGCTTGTCATTTGTAAACTTCATTAGTATACAATTCATCATGGAACGCTACACACTTGAGCAACGATTGCATATCGTGCAAATTTTTTATGAAAATAATCGTTCTGTTGCTGCTACTTTAAGCGCATTACGGCCATTTTACGGTCCATTTAACAAGCCGTCCCGTTTTGGGGTTATGTGAAGTCATTGGTCTACAGTAACAAGCCGGCGACCATTTGTGAGCTCAGAGCCAATATTGAACGCGAAGTTGCTGGAATTTCGGCCGATTTATGCAAAAGAGTGGTCGAAAATTGGGTTCAACGATTGGACTTCGTAAAACGTGCACGCGGTGGTCATGCAAAAGAGATCGAATTTCATACTTAAATGTACATGTTCAAACTCGATAATAAAAAAAAATTAGTTAAAAAAGTCAAACCGTTTGTGTTTTATTCAAAAAAGTTCAAAAGTTGAAGCGCTCTTACTGAAAAACCCTATATAATTCTGTACGAACCGTATTTAGTCTCCATGAAATACTTATGTTTCTTTTGAATGAAGAAATGCAATTGTAAAAATTTTATAAAATTCAGATGCAGCCACTTAAGAAGCAATTTTGGTTTATAAATCACTAGAAGTTATTTGAGTTCACTAGAAATGAACAACTGAATGGCCCTACAGGGTACATTGCTCACTCACACACGCATGCAACTGCTTTATAAGTGTATATTGTTGGGTATTGGGGGAGTGTTAGCCGAAAGTATTCTATGATTGAATAGCATTCCTCGGGGTAAATTTTGCACATGAAATAGTGAAACATTTAAATTATTGAATTTTATTATTTATTGTGAAAATTTTGTATGCCAATTTATATAATAAATAATCCTAACAATCTAAACATTTTTTTATTGATTTGTGTATTTGAATTTGCGGATTTTGGATAAAGTTATTTTACAGTGGGATCGGCTTTTAGTTATATTTTTACTGCAATTAATGTATACATGGAGAGAAGAGAAAGTTCACGTGTTTTTTTTTTTGTTTTGTTTATTATAAAATCCAGTTTGCGTTTAGTTAATTGTATTAGACAATAAAAAACAAATAAAAAAAATCATTGGAACTAATTGAGAAAATATAATATAATATTTATGGCACAATGAGTACCTACTTAATTTAATTTTACAAACTAGCTTAGAAATAGCAAACTGGGGTGAGGAACCAACACTTATTGGACGCACCTCCAAAAATGTTCTAAATTTAATTCTTTTTACGAATAAGTAGAATACGAAGATTGGAGTGTATTAAAAACGCCATCTTTCTCCGACCGCAAATACATACAATTCAAAATAACATTCTCGCCCAAGCTAAAGAGCAAAACCTTCAGAAATCCTAAAAACACAAACTGGGATCTGTTTAGGAAAGTGCCATTGCAAAAACCATTGAGACCTCGCAGGTTTAGCTCATGTGTTGAACTGGAAGAGAGTGTTAGAAAGGTGACAATGACACTTAATAAAGCATATCAGGCAGCATGAGGAGTCTCTATGCTTAAAACGCATATCAAACCCACCTTAGTGGAACAACGACAAACATACAAGAAAGAGGTACGTAGAGCCAAGAGAGAGTCATGGAAAGACTTCTGTGGCAGTATAGAAAGCACAAACTAACGAACAGTATAGAAAGCACAGTACTGTAACGCAGTCTCTGTGGATCTGCCTTTAGTGTATGAGTGTATTTTCTCTAATGTGGGCGTCGAGGATTTTCTCAAACGTTTACAGCAGGAATGAGGTCAAACTGATGGGCCTATATTCTTTTGAGAGTGTGGGGTTGCTTTTACCTGCTTTCATTATAAACACAACTCTTGCTTCTTTCCAGAGTACTGGCACAACAAATTGCTCATCCTTTGGAGCATGGCTGGAAAAATTCCGTCCAAACCCGATGATTTAAATGGGTCAAAAGTACTTATTGCCCACTTTATTTTTTGCGTTGCAATAATGCCTTTCGGAATGTTTACTACGTTATTTCTTACAGGCTCCTGACCTAAGTTGTCTAAGTATCCTGGAAAATGCGTACTGATTAGTCACAAATATCAGTCCAGTCTCCGTTGGATTTACGTATTAAGTTGGGCATAGTCGGGTAGGTACAGGGATTTATTGCGCAGAGCTAGATATCAGGCGGCAAATTAAGCACCCTGACTACTGCAGTATTTTTCAAGCAGAAGTCTTTGCGGTAGGAAAGGCTGCAGAAATAGCACTAGCAAAGACATCGAGCAATTCCAACATATACATAGGTATATATACTTTGACAGTCAAGCGGCAATAAACTCATATGAAAATCATCTAAAAACGTTATTAGGACCAGGGAAGCCATAGAGAGACTAGCCGCAGACAGATGGTAACACATCTGTTGGATACCCGGACATAAGGGTATTGCAGGAAATGAAAATGTAGATGAGGTTGCTAATTACATATCATTTGAACAAGAAAACGACTTATTAAAACCCTTAAAGACGATCTACAATGATAAGCAGTTTTTGTGATAAGCGAGTGGATGCGTTGAATTCTAAAAACAAAATCACGCCATCACTAGAGCGTCTGGACGGAGAAGTGAGTCCATGCAGCGATGGCAAAGCCGATGGGACACTGAATAGAGCCGTAGATGGAAGGCGAAACTCATTCCAACAATAGTCATATGAGCTCAAAGGAACTTTGGGGAAGTGAATTATTTCTTGACTCAGTTCCTCTCTGGTCACGGATGCTGAAACCCAATCTAGCTCCTATTGAGAAGCAAATTTTATATTAAAATATATCATATCAGCGGCCTTAATAACAACACTGTTAGTTCTGAATTTTCCAAACCGGATAAAGAATGGGTCTGGTGATGAATGGGTTTGCTGGCGAACGAGGACAAAATGAAGTACCTTCTGTCATGAAACAAACACTCGGTGCACTCGTATGGGCACCCACGTCACTTTTGGCAGTTATGACTTCGAGGTTGTAAGAGACTTCATTCATCTACGAAGCAGTATTAAGGGGTTACATCTAGTTAGAATTTTCAAAAAATCGATTTTTTTTTAATTTCATTTTTGTAATGTACATATATTTAAGTAAACACTATGAAAATTTCAAGTCATTCCGAAGATTATTTTTGAAGTTATACGCATAAATGTAACGACGCGTCAGAGCACTTTACATTAGCAGGCCGGCGTTTAACCTTGTTTTTCTCAAAACTGTGTTTTGAAAGTCGGTGACCACGATTTCTCGGAAACGGCTAAACCGGTTAGTCTGAAATTTTTACACCGGCTTCTGAACTATATTTTCTAGTACTTAATCGAAGCTTTTTTAAAACCGATAAACATTTTTTTGTTTATACACAATTTAAGGCCAAAAATATTCCAAAAAATAGATTTTTTTTTTTTGAGAAGCCGCCATTTTGTCAATAAATTTTTTTTTGCTTATTCCTTCGATTAATTACAAGAATATACAATACTTTAATCAAATCCATTTGGTTTTTTCATTTCATATAATCCACTTCGGAGATATAGTGGTCACCGTAAAACGTCTTTTTTTGGAGGGGTTCCTGGAAATCTGCTGTAGCAGCTATAAAAACTGTTATTCTTGCAAATAAATTTTTTTTAAATATTATTCAAAGTTACCAAAGGCTTAAAAAAATTAATTCAGAAGTTTTCTCAGGACAATTTTTTTAAAAACCTCATTTTTCAGGGCTTCTAACTAGATGTAACCCCTTAAAGCCGATAACATTGCCAGCCTTGAAGTCCAACGGAGAATCTCTTTTGCCAACAAGTGCTACTTTGGACTAAGTAGGCAAATGAGTAGTAAAGTCCTCTCACGATGAACAAAACTAATGCTTTATAAGTCTCTCATCATGTCCGTTCTAACGTATGGCGCAGAAGCTTGGACAATGACAATATCCGATAAGGCGTCACTTGGAGTTTTTGGGAGAAAGAATCTGCGAAAGATTTTTGGACCTTTGCACGTTGACGACGGCGAATATCGCAGGTGATGAAACAATAGGCATAGACATAGCGCAGCGAATAAAGATCCAGCGGCTACGTTGGCTGGGTCATGTCGTCCGACTAGATACAAACGCTGCGGCTCTGAAAGTATTCGATGTGGTACCAGCTGGTGGTAGCAGAGGAAGAGGAAGGCCTCCTCTGCGTTGGAAAGATTAGGTGGAGCTGGACTCGGTGTGCCCAGCTGGCGATTCGTTAAACTTGACCAAAATTGCATAAGGGATTATCGCGCCAATCATATTAAAATAGGAAATTCTAAAAACATTTTATCTCCCTCTTAATTAATGGCCGATCGTAGGCCCTCAACAAAATATTACTAAACTTAGCACATTATTTTTTATTATTTTTGGCTTCCCGCGTTACCCTGTACGATGGCCGTACAGTTTTATTGCATTAAAAGTAGATGTTAAATATGAAATTGAGAAAGAGCCGAAATTACTCTTTGTAAATTTAATTAAAACTTACATTTTGTTTACGGGCTACATTTAGCTCAAAAGTATATTGAAATTGTGCGAAATTGCTGACGTCAACTGTTTGTGTAAATATTGGTTAACCACAGAACCACAACTTCATCAAAAAAACCACAAAAAGTGTTGATAAAACATGCGATTGTTGTGCGTCAAAAAAGTTTAACCCGTCAAAAAAAGTGGCCTAAAGTGTTGAGCAGTGACAAATCAATTAAAATCGTATTTTCACACCTTTTTATTATGCGGTGAAAAACTTGAAAAAAATTAAAACATACACACACCTGTAGTTGTTTAATAAAATTTAAAATTTTTCAATTTCTATGCTAATTAAAATGTAAAATGAAATAAATTCAGGCTTCAACAACTTGTTCAACTTATTGACACATGACAAACATTAAAGGATTTTGATGTTACACCAAAATGAAAAACAGGAATCAATTCCATGTATGTATATACTTACGCATATTTACACTCGTATGCACATACACATCCATATTCATATAAACATATACATACATATGTAGCTACAACTTAACACTATAACTTGAATATGAATGAGCAAAGAGTACGAGTTCAATGAGTTTACTGATGGTAAAAATGTATTTTACAATTTCACAAAATAAATGTGAACGCCTATTAAGCACTGGCCCCAACCCATTTGCTTCACACTTTTGTTGGCTGTGAAAACGGCAATTGAATGACAATGCGTGATTGTGAGGCAGGGCAAAGCTGCTTAGGATTTTGGCTGCAGTGGGAGTAAATGTTCGAATATGGAGAATAAAGAGTGAATAGAAGTGTAGTAATAAAGGGAGGTGTGGAGTGAGCTATGGAAGTTGCCAATACCTATTGCCGGTTCATTGCACGTAACCCTAAATCCTTGCTAAGAATGTAATCTCCATTTTGTGTGACACAGAATACTTTTCATTGCGATGGGAGACAATTCACAAAGAGGTGAAAGAGAAATGATGCCTTGAGTTCCTATTATTCTACGTTTGCTTTGCTTTCTACTTTCTTGCCATTCAAGCGATTGATCTGCTTCCTACAAATATAATATAGACATATACATGTAAGTATATATAAATGTAGTGTAAGTATTTTTGTAAAATAAAAAACAACTGTGGCAAATGCCAATTTTGCTGTTTTTCTCAGCATGCCAACAGGTGCCTTTATAAGTATATATACGTGAGTATACTAGTATATACAGTTACATTTACGCGTATAAATAAATGTTTGTGTTTAACCTTTACCATAAATAAGATTTACTAAAAATGGGTCTTGAACTTAAGGGTGGTCTAGAAACTTCAAAAAATAATTTTTTTTTGTTTTGATATTTCGGAAGTATGGGCTTTTAAGAATATACTGTACAATTTTTGGAAGGATATTCTCAGTATTTTGGATTCTACAGCCGTTTTAGCATGTCGATCTCCAACTTGTTTTTACATTTTGCTATTCTAGCTCGCAATAAAAAATACCTTTACCTAAAGCTTTCCCGATGCGAAAGGAATCGCTGACCGAAAAAGCTATTGTTTTGAAGAAGTTCAGGATCAACACGGCGTTTTACTTAAAAATGACAACAATATGCACTAAACAGTGGAAGACCGAATTTTGGCCTCAAATAAAACATTCTTTGCCAATATCTACCTTCTAAAATCAAAAGTTCTCACACGTGGGTGCAAGCTGTGCTTTTGCCAGGCGGTAATACGTCCCTAAAACTTTTCGAACACATATAGAATTCGAAACAACAAGGAACTTTTATACTTATGCAAAGGAGAAGAAATTCTTATTTTGGTAGTCAAGATGTCCCGAAAACTTGTGTTTAGTTGGTGATATGTAAAAACGCGGGATATTTACTTGCGTGTTCATTATAATCGTCCCATAACCTACAATAGTTTGCTTGATTTCACAGGTCGACACAAATTGTGAACTCCGAACTAGAAAATACTTTTACGAATGGTTTTGATAAGCTGAATCAGAATCTCGAGCAGAATTGCCTCAGAACGTCAGTTTTCAAAATATTACAAGTTAAAAGTACAGAAAATACCATAATTTGTTATATTTGAGGTTATGTATTAAGATCAATAAAAATTTTACGGTCTCTGTTTTGCTCAAACTTGTAAACAACATGTATTTTGGGAAGCCAAATGGGTCATCATATTTCTTGTACTAGAGCTGGGTTTTCGAACTAAGGCAAGCTCTTCGAATGGTGTCTGGTCAGCGAGCTAATGACCATTTGTTTACATAGAAGCACAACCCGGGCCGAGACAGGAAAAGCCTCAAAGAGCAGTGCTTGAGGTAGTAGTCTGGTCAAAATCTTTTTGAAAAATAACAAATGGCGGGCTTTCAAAAAAAAGGTATGTTTTTCGGGTGGAAATAAGACTGTAGTATGGAAAGTTAGGGCTGAAAAGAAAGGAAAGTAGCACCTGCCAGAATGACAAGCCTACTGAACAATAATAAGAATAACTTTTTGGGTTGGGTACGTAATGCTGTATGATACAATATTCTGTTTACAAAATGCTGTATACAAAATTCTGTATTTCAAAATTCTGTAAAAAAAAATTCTGTATTGCCGAAATGCTGTATTGACGAAATTCTGCATTGACGAAATTTTGTATTGACAAAATTCTGTATTGACGAAATGCTGTAAGTAAATGATAAGAAATTCAACAAATTTTATAAAAAAAGTGCGCACTTTTTTCAGTTTCGATAGAATCCACCGTATTTTTGCGTAGAACTCCTTTTTTCGTTGACTTTTGTCAACACAACATTTTTTCAATACAGAATTCTGTAAATACAGAATTTTGTCACTGCAGAATTTTGTGACGTTAATTTACAGTATTTCGTACGAAAAGAATTTTGATATACAGTATTTTGTAGGGATCCCTAACTTTTTCGTTTCAGATGCCCGAAGAGCCAAAATCCTTTTGACAAGCCACCTATATTGTTTTTAAGACGCTTACTTTTGTGCCACACTACTACAAAATATATGTCAAAAAAAAAAAATCAAAACAAAATTATTTTTGTATACTATGTACTTGATGTCAATAATAATTCCATAACAATTCCAGGGAGAGAATCCCTTTTAGGACTGACTACGTCTCATCTGTTTATACAAGCGGCAAAGGCGTCTGTGGTCATCGGCTTGGACATTATCAGAAGATAAATGGTAGGCAGGTATTCTAAAAAAAAACGGGATTGGAACTGCACCGGATTTCTACCTACATTACCAAAGAACTCTTTTTTGACAGTAAATTTCTAGTCGACTTTCCAGAAAACGAAGCGGACAAAACAACTTCCAATTATGACCTTATATATATTCAGTGGTGCAGAGTTGTATTAGAGATATGTATGGACCGGGCGCCAAATTTTCTATCGCGATAGTCATATGGCCCACCAAATTACAGTCAGATATTCTGCCATGGACTTTGCAAAACGTATGAAAAGTTTATTTATTGCCACATTCTCAGATCGCGGTGTGGCTGTCGAGGATCTATGACATCCAAGCTACTAAATGAAGGCAACTCATGACATATTTCACCTTCCTGCAAGTTAATGATTTGGGTTTACGGTTTGTTGCTGCAAAGCTGGTCTCAAAGGACCTGACCAAAGACATGATTTCTAAAGCTGAACCTGGCCCAACATTGATCAAACGCATCATTACTGGATTTGAGGCGTGAGTTTATGAATACACAAGCAATCCAGACATTAGGCGACTGAGTGGAGAGCTTCAAATGAACCAAGACCAAAAAACCACGATTTTCGTCAAAAAAGAAAGCGGAATTACGTGGATTAGTTAGTTAGATAGCTAATAAGGACTATTATTTGAGCGTTATAAAATTTTCCAAAAAAGAAAGGATTTGTGGGAGAACAAAAACAGAAATGAACGAATACCATCCAACAGTTATCAAATTCACCTGATATGGCTCCCTGTGATTTTTTTCTGTTTAATCGAGTCAAAAAACAAGTACGGGGCACTCGTTTTAACAGCCGAAAGGAAGTAATGGAAAAATCGAAGACAACTCTGATGGCTGAATCAAACACTGGCTGCAGCAGTTGATGAGAAGTACTTTGAAGGCGATAATATCACTAAAGGAATAAACTTGTAGTTCGAGTCTTGGATAAAGGCATCAAGTTGCTTACCAACTCAACTTGGCCATGGATTATATGACTTTGTATGTAAACTGCAAACATACTTATGCCCATTTATGCCCACTTAGTCTTAGCGTGATTGTAAGTAGCACAACGCCAGGGAAAGCTTTCCAGGCGTAAAAATTTGATAATGATAGGAAAATTCTCTTATAGTAGTAACAACACCTCTGCGGATAATGATAATCACCGATCTGGACTTCTGCAAAGCGAAAACTCTTGAGAAAACCATTGTAGAAAACGAAGCACGGACAAAGTCTCAAGAATTTATGCAATTCCCTAATATTGAGATTATTATGTTTGCATTTTTACGTACTATACTTTGCGAGAAAGTAAAGAGAAAATTTTCTTTAGCTGTGTAAAGTAGTAATGAAGAATACGAAAATGGCTGATGCAGGCATCAGCAGTTAATGTTGGCAAAGCTGAATGCGCCATTGCTGTTGCTGCTGTTTTCAGTTGTCTACTTTCATAACAATTTGCAACATTCTCGTCTTCATTTATAATTTATAACAAATATTGCAAAAAGTTTTTTATTTTTCAAACGCAATTGTAGGGGTTTCCATTAAGAACGCCAATTGTTTGTTTTTTGTAGTTTTCATTGTACTACATATATGTTTATATATTTATATTATATTACAAATATTTGATTTATAATTAATTGTATATTTATATATTTGTATGGACCGCTTCATCCGTTAAACTAACGCTGGAGACATGGAATCTATTGACGAAGTCTTCAACGACCTTTTTGCGTGGACCCGGCAACGCTAGTACTTTCTTTCAAATTCCCAATGACATTGGCATAGTGACGGCTCAATTGAATCCCATATTTCTGTTCAAAAATTGCTTTTGGGTTATTGGCGTACATTTTCCTTTTCAAAAACAAACCCAAATAATATTATAAAATTTTATGGCGTCAAATCGCATGTTCTTAGCAAGTATTCAAATTGAGTTGTATAACGACACCTTCGAACCCTCTACGAAGCTTTAAAATTTCCATACATTGTGCGTGCACCTAATGGGACACCCATTATTGCTAACATTTTGTTTTTATTGTAGTAGAAGAAGAAGAGCAATAGCTAAATTAAAAGTGAAGTGCACTTCGTTTTGCTTACGGTGAGTATATTTTCAAGATTGTGCCGTCCGGCTATTGCTGGCAGGCTCGCAATGGCACGTGCGAATTATTTGTAGTTAGGAAGTAGCAAAAATGAGCAGAAAAGAAAAAATTAGAAAATAAAACAGAGCCATTATTCTTATTATTATTTTGCATGCGTTTCAAACAACTTTTTTCTTATTGTTGTTTTGACTTATCATCTTGTTTTTATGAAAATTGTAGAAGGCGCTTCAATTGTGTAAATTATGGCGTAGAACGAAGAAAGTTGATGTTGATGGAGTTGTTCAATTTTATAAACATTTTCGTTTAATTTTCCTTACCTTTTAGTCAATAATAAAGCAATTTTGCTAACAAACAGTGCCCGCTCAAACATTTTAAAGATATCCTGCTTCTTCTTTAGGCGTATGAGTAAGTGGAGTCTTTCAAAATGCCCTGAAATTTACAATTTCGCAAAATTTTTCCATGACGAACGTGGAGTGTTGAACGTCAATCGTAAGTAATAGTGATTTTCAAACAAACAAAAGAAATTTAAAAGATTACTAAAAATCATAAACACTTTTTTGCACAGATGGCATCGCAGAGTTTTGTGGAGTTTTGATTAACAATTTTAGCTTTTTGACCAGGTAGTAAGAAAAAATGTTGAAATTCGAAAACCAAAAATCTAGAACTCTGACAGCAAGAGTTCCTGTGAAGCACCAACATAGCGATTCCCGTTAACAGTAGAATTATTTTTTTATTCTATAACCTTTAGACAAATTTTCGGCAAGCAATTTTTTTATTGTAGCTTTTCATTTTAGACCTCTAACTGCCTTTTAATATACTCTAAGAAAAATTATTTAAAAAAATGGATGTAAGGACACATTCAAGTAGAAAGCAATTTTTTTATCTTCGATAATTCCAAGTAAATGCTCTGTCTAAAATTTTCTTAAAAAAAATTTTACCTCTTCAATTTTCATATATTTTCTTTTAAAAGAGGTTGTCAAATAATCATTCAAGAAGAAGCTGGTGGGTTTAAATGTTTAAGAAAAAATCACTCTCTAAGATTTCTGAAGACAGATATAACTATTTCCTGTAATCAATTGATAAATCGGCCGCCGTAGCCGAATGGGTTGGTGCGTGACTATCATTCGGAATTCAGAGAGAGCGTGGGTTCGAATCTCGGTAAAACACCAAAATGCTTAAAACTGTAGGTCCTCCATTTGTACAACAACATCAAGACACATACCACAAATAGAAGGAGGAGCTCGGTCAAACACCCAGAAAGGGTGTAGGCGCCGATCATATTTATATATATCGGTTCCCTTATGGCAGAATTATGAATGCGCAAATTTTTCAGCTTGAGTTAACGAGTTGACTTTATTAACCTTCGGAAGTTCTAGGTCCTACCAAATTCGTGGCATTTTAGAAACCACAAGGAAACCAAAAATAAATTTTCATGTCAGACTTTCAAACTTGATCGCAAGAATCTCATTTTCATACTTATCAATTTTTTAATTAACTTAAATTGAAAATTTACTTATTTAAAAAAAAATGTGATTAGTAGCAAAATTTTTTTACAAACCATGTATAGGTGTGTATTAATATTAGGAGCTGGCTTGGTTGAGACCCTAATAAACAATTTTAGAACGGTTTTGGGATCGACCCTTATTTTTTAGGAAAAGCAGCGCCTTGCTTAGGCAAATTATCGCCTTCTTGCTTAATTTCTCCTTTTGGTTCTTCAAGATTTCTCGTGCTCTTCTATGACTTCTATGCAGCGAAAATGACGCTAAAATCATAGGCATCATAGAGGCGGATCTGCATTTGAGGATTTAAAGCAATTGAACGCAATTATAACAACAGAAGCATAGCTATCCTTACTGACAACAAGACAGCAATCAAGGCTTTCAACTCTTTCCAGGTTACATCAAAACTTGTGTTGGATTATCTTGATGAGCTGAATATCTTAGGCCCAGCTTTCCTTAGGTTTCCGGGGCCCATAGAATTACTGGAAATGAAATGGTAGATAAATTATCCAGGAAAGGAGCGGTCTCTCCATCTCTTGTTCAGGAAGTAGGAAGTATACTCTTTAATAATAATATCGGCTAACAGATCCTGAAATTTCTTGTTACAAAATCCAAGCAACGACTTAGATTGGACAGCCACAAAGTCTATGTTCAGTTTTGTAACTGAATAAATGAGTAACAAGTTCAAATTAATAAATAAAGTAACAGACGTGCACATGAATGAGACCATTTTTAACATGTAATTGTTAAGAGCCATATTCTGAATAAAATTTGTGACCCTTAAACTAATTTGTATATGTTTTATTTTAAAATTACATCTGAAAGACGCTTAACTTATTCAAAAACTGTAGAACAAGCATGTAAGAGTATCACAAAAATTGCAAGAGTACGAAAAAAATAAAATAGTCCATCGTTTTGAAGCACCCTTCAAATGTTTACTTTAGGTAGCATATTTTACTGCTCAACTTTAACAAAAGAATGCAAAAAAAGGCGGGAAATGTATTTAATCAGTTAAAATACAAACCGCGCAATTTTTAAGGATTTGAATAGCCTTTATTCCGTGTTTTTAATAGCGAGGAGAGGCAGATGTTACTATTCAGCAATAAGCGAGTACTTTGTTTTGATTCACTTAAGGAGTAAAGAAAAAGGGCATTATGGCTTAAATTAATTTTTTGGGAATACATTTAAAAATAACAAAAAACGCATATACCCCAAAAAAGAGCTCGCAATATAATAATGACGCAGTACATTCAGAGCATGCACTCGTACATACATATAAAGGTAGATAATATAGTATATAAGTAGTATAGTATGACAGAATATTAAAAAAATAAATCTATTCGACGGTGAGTATTTGCGCGAATTATGGTGTATCATTTCTACAGAGTGCTTCAAGTTCTAGTTTCTTCTTTAAATATAAACCCAAAAAAAAATTTTGGGCGTACGATGCATTATCTCTTTATTGACATACCGCTCGTTTGCTGGAAGAACGTCTTAACCCAAAGAAAAATAATCTTTTCAGATAATTATGCGAAAATGATCACCGGGTCTTGTTTCGTACAGCATCCAATTAGATGAAAATTTGTATTTCCTTTTACTCAGGGAAATAAACTGAAAGCTTTGAAACCGGTTTTCTCGATCTTTTTGATTTTTTGAGCTATGAAGCTCTTCCGGCAAACGAGAGATATGTAGTCATTGTATTGTTAGTTGCTATCGCGCAGTCTTTGGGCACATAGTGCCGGCACAATGCTTTCAAATGTTGTCTACCTCTCGCTTTTGTCTTAATTTGTGTTCATGAGTCTTTGTATAGATCCATTAGTGAAAACACTCTCAGCTGGTCGTCAAAAAATGCCCGCAGCTGAGATCACCTGATTCCAAAGCGCTCTTCTCCGAAACATGGTTGCATAAAAAATCATTAAATTTCATAGAAAATCTGGCCAAAAATTCTAATTAATTCGATTATTTTTAATGTTACTATACAAATTCTATTTTTGTATAGTAACACCGCCAATACGCTCAAGGGAAAATGTATTTATGTAGTATAATCTATCAGCGATACATGATATTTGCCCCTATCCATTTCCGGATGTTGGTTTTTTCGTGTAAATTAGATGTATAGATGATTGTCTAGAAAAATAATGCATAAGAAAATTGAAAAAAATTGTACAAACTTTTTATCTTAGTTTCGCGGATTGAATGGAGAAAATGCGTAAGCAAACAAAACAACATTTTCATCAACCTCAAACTTACACTTTATTATAATATAATTTATTGAGCTCTAAAATTGCAGATTCTAATCAAAAACTGTCGAATAGGGATGAAAAGCATGATTCAATAATAAAAGGTTTGCTCAGTAAGCAGCTCGGCTCCCTTAGCAAGACACTGGTTTGCTAATTCTAGAAATTTTTATCAAAAGTGGAAGAAAAGTAAAATTTGTAGTAAAAAATTGTGCTTTGAAAAGGGTTTTTGAACACAAGAACTTGCTCGGTATGTCCATAACCAAAACGATATGGAAAACATCCTGACATACAGCTTAAATCAGGATATGATGGCGCATCTTTTTGGGGCAATGAACGTGAAAGATGGACGTTTTGACAATTTGAGCCAGATGCCTTTCAAATATAGGTTGGGAAAGTACCTACTAGGTTACTTTAAAAATACATAAGTTACCAACACGAGCTCATTTAGCAATATGTAATTAATCACTGATTCCGGATGGTAGATGATTTTTATGAGGAGCTTTTTTATGGCAGAAATACACTCGGAGGCTTGCCATTGCCCGCCGAAGAGCGACCGCTATTACAAACAACATTTCCTATCCTTTGGTGTTTCATGACGGGGGCTTTGAATCCTTGCACTTCCAAATGGTAGTCACGCAGCAAGCTATTCGACTACGGCAATTGCCGTCGATATAATAATAATTAGTTTAAATAAGTGCAGGTAGTTTGTTAAGTATTTATGAATATTCTTGACCGGGTGGTCAAAACTCCAAACTTACGTGGGCAAGGCATGGTAAAGTAAAACGCCGTGAGTATGTTCAAAGTTTGTTTTTAGTCAACCAAATTCATGATGGATTCGCTTCTTCTATGATAGAATTCAAGGTCATAATACTTAGGTAATCACGAAGTATCTGATCAGTTTTGAATTTAAAAATTAATTCGCAAAATATAATTTTGGCATTAAGTTAAACAATTTTGTTGTTAATATCATACTTGGCAATTTCCGTTTATACTTTATATTTTTTTATAATTTAACTAAAAAAGGACTATTTTACAACCATTTTAAGCAAAAAGTTATTTAATATTTCCATTTTCATCATCCTTATTAAATGCGACCTTTTGTAAGGGAGTGTCAGAATTCTAATGTCATAAGTGAGCAAACCTTTAAAATAATTGAATCATGATGAAACGTTTCTGGAATTTTTGAAATTTTTGTATCAAGGTTTCAAACTGCATTTATTTTGTTTTTGTTTGAGAAAAATTTCATACAAAACGGCCAACTTATGAAAATGGCTACTTACTGGCTACTTATAAAAATGAGCTGAAAAGCCCCGAGTCTAACAAAAAAAGTTTTTGTTTTTTGTTCAAAATTAGCTTAATTCATCAACATAATTTCCATCAAGAACAACGCGATCATTACAGCGGCATAATATTTCAATACCACTTTTGGAGAACGACTTATCTTTTGCTTCAAAATAGGCCTCATTTTCAGCGATAACCTCTTCATTCGAGTGAAATTTCTTACTTGCGAGCATTTTCTTTAGGTTTTCTAACAGCTAGAAGTCACTGGGAGCCAAATCTGGCGAATGCGGTGGGAGCAATTCGAAGTACCATTCAAGCAGTTTTGCCATTGTTCTGATTGACTTGTGACACGGTTCGTTGTCTTGAAAGGGTGCAAACGCGGCAATCGCTTTAAACAGAGCTTTCTCACAGTCAAATGCTTATGCAATATAAAGCCAACACATTTTTTTGATGTCAGCTAACTCCCGTAACTTCACTTTTCGATCTCTCAAACCGATTTTGTGGATTTTTAAAATATTATCTGGTGTTACCACCGTATTTGGACGCCCACTGCCTTGTGGCAGCAAACCATCGTTTTATTGCTGTTTCTGATGGAGCGGAGTCCCCATAACACTTTTCAAGCTATTGCTTCTCTTAAATGGCATTGTTTCCCATTAAAAAGCGGTGTGAAATTAAAACACGAAATTCATTTTGATCCATTGTTTTGAAAATAACAAATGTAGCGTCACTCTTAGCACAATAACTTACGAACTAATAAATGAAATATCATGATTTTTTAACAGCTGTTTGTTTAAGGTAACTGAAAAAGAGGTGAATGATGTAATACTAGTGTTAGGGTAAAAAAATATTTAGGCAAAATGTTGCAAATTTAAAATGGTCATAGCAAAAAAATTTTACCAACGACTGCATAACCATTTTGTGTTGGGTCTAGCTGAACGCAGGATGTGTTGGAATTATTGAGCTCCCAAAAATGCTTTTGCTCAATGTTATTGAATGTTATTTATGAAAGCTTCAATTCTTTCTGGTTTGTTCACATAAGCTTTGTCTTTGGGATGGATGTAGATAAAATGGTCTAATAGGATTAAAATGGCGGCCAATGTCTAAATACGATTTTTTTTTTGTTTTCCTAGTTGTACAAAAGGATAGGCTTACCACCTTAAGCGAAAACTACAACGCTACCTTAATCTTGGTCCCGGGACATCGGAACATTGAAAGAAACGAAATAGCAGACGAGCTGGCAAGAGGATCTGTCATGAGTAACATTCTTACAGAAGCGTATTCACACTACTGGATGCAATCACCTAAAATACGTACGAATCGCGGATCGTAGATGAAGGATCAGACGACATGCAAGTTAACAGAACTTGATGACCCACCTACAACCACAAACAAACGTGAATACAAATATGAAACGAATGGATACTTACGGCAGTGATTGGTTTCTGGCGAACAACCAGCCAAAATGGAAACAGTTGTAATCGATCGGAGAAAAAGGAAACCATCTTCCACTTCCTATGTGAATGCCCTGCTCTAGGGAAGGAGTGGACGTAAACCATTGGCGAACCGCTTTTTGAGAACTTCGTGGTGGGTAAACCTAAATAACCTTGTAAGAAATTCGCTGTATTGTAAGAGCCCACGGATAAACAAACAAAAGGGAGGGGAACTACTTGTTTGTGAAGAGGAAGAGTTGGCGAAACCAAAGGAAATTACCAACCTCAAGCAATGATACACAGACACACAATATCTTGCAACGGCGTCTTCCGCATAAAAACGCAGGCAAACTGAATTTGAAGGCTTTATATTAAATGGTGTTTTCAAAATTTAACACGGGGCTCTTTGTTTTCATAAGTTTGTTTAGAATCTCACAAATCACAGTATTACCAATCCATTCTCTGAGTTTTCACAAACATGTAATTTCTCCTCCTTTTGTTTGTTTTGTATTGGTAAGAGACCCGACGTCAGACTTGACAAAATCGCGAAAAATAAGGTAACTGTTTTGGGGTCTAGTAGGTACTCAATTCGCCTTGCAACCTACTTACAAATGTACGAGCTTCGTCTGAGAATTTAATTTTTTTCAGCAAAAATATTTTTTGTTGATTTTAATTTTTTGTTAGCGTTTCTCGAGCAAAATCGAACTCATTGTAATAAATTGTGAATTCTCTCCTTAGCACCATCGAACTATCACACCTATCAAAACAAACCACTGTTAAAAAAAAAAACGTGAACTTGAAAGACCTTGTATGTAATTGTAAATTTTCTCTATGTTCCTTACAGCTGACATAAATCTACCTAACCACCTTCTCTGCTAACTTCTCCCATCCTTTTTACTCGCCCTCATCATTCACAAAATGAACATAATCATTCACTTTGTAAACAGGTTGTTTTCAAACTTACACTTGGTTTTGTTGTTGTTGTTTGTAAAGATGGTCACTTTCCATGTTACCTCAAAATAAACAAATTTTCAAACTAAATGTGACAGCTTAGGGACAGACAAGGAAACGCTTCGGAGTATCATCAATTTAGCTGTCTTTAGTGAGGGAAGTGAATATTTATTTCGAAGTCAGAGCGAAAAGGAGTGAGTGAATGAAAAGGTAAGCGCACGAATGGATGGGATTTGGTCGCATTTGAAACAAAAGCCGGATAACCTTTAGTTAGGTTGGGTTGTTTTTTTTATCGAGTTTAAAGCTTTCGTAAGTTTTTGTTTGCGGGTTATTCGGGCGTGTTCAAATTGGTGTGCGTGTGAGTGTTAGCACAGGAGGAAGGTGCTTATTCTTAGGCTAGTTAGGATAATAAATTGTATCCTAATTTAGTTGAGTAAATATAAATAATAATTAAAATTGCTTGCGCATTGCTTTGAGGGTGTGGAGAAAAAGGCTAAAAACAAGTTTGAATCTCTTTTCAATCGACTAAAACTTAGTAACAAAAATTTGTGAATATTGCATTAAGTTGAAGTTACTTAATTAAGTGTGCGCAAGTGTATATCAGGAGACCTTGAGTTCCCAGATGACTCGAAAATATTACCACCTCTAATATGCTTACATATGATGTTTGATTGTATTAGTAAATATTTAAGGAAATTTCTCGATGTGTGAATTTTAGATTTATCTCTGCCTTTGTAACCTTATGGTATTTCTCCAAAAATCCAAAAAATTTGGCACTAAATCATTGATATAAAGTAAATTATGAGTTTCAAGCAAAGCAGCTCCTATTTATCAAATTTATTCTTCGTCTTAATTGGCGTCATAACCGCTTAATCGATTTTGGCCGAGTTTGACAAAGCGCGCTAGTCGTTTCTTTCTCGTGCTAACCGGCGCCAATTGGACACACCAAGTGAAGCCAAGCCCTTCTCCACCTGATCTTTCCAACGGAGAGGAGGCCTTCCTTTTCCTCTGCTACCACCAGCTGGTACCGCATCGAATACCTTCAGAGCCGGAGCGTTTGTATCCATTCGGACGACATGACCCAGCCAACGTAGCCGCTGGATCTTTATTTACTGCGTTATCGTCATCGTTTCACCGCCTGCGATATTCGCCGTTGGTCCAAAAATCTTGCGCATAATCTTTCTCTCAAACAATTCAAGCGTCGCTTGATCGGATGTTGTCATCGTCCAAGCTTCTGCGCCATACGTTAGGACGGGCATGATGAGAGTCTTGTAGAGTGTTAGTTTTGTTTGTCGAGAGAGGATTTTACTGCTCAGTGGCGTACTTAGCCCAAAGTAGCACTTGTTGGCAAGAGAGATTCTACGTTGGATTTCAAGGCTGACATTATTATCGGTGTTAATGTTGGTTCCTAAATAAACGAAGTCCTTTACAGCCTCGAAATTATAACTGTCAACAGTGACGTGGGTGCCGACACGCGAGTGCACCGACTGTTTGTTTGATGACAGGAGGTACTTTGTTTTGTCCTCGTTCTCCACCAGACCCATTCGCTTTGCCTCTTTATCCAGTTTGGAGAAGGCAGAACTAACAGCGCGGTTGTTAAGGCCGATGATGTCGATGTCATCGGCATACGCCAACAATTGTACGCTCTTATAAAAAATTGTGCCTGAGCGATTAAGTTCTGCGGCTCGTACGATGTTCTCCAACATCAGGTTAAAGAAGTCACACGACAGCGAGTCACCCTGTCTGAAACCTCGTTTGGTATCAAACGGCTCGGAAAGGTTCTTCCCAGTTCTGACGGCGCTGCTGGTGTTGAGCAACGTCATCTTGCAAAGCCGTATTAGTTTTGCGGAGATACCAAATTCAGACATCGCAGCATACTCTACACTAACTTCTTTTCGCACTGTCGAATGCAGCTTTGAAGTCGACGAAAAGATGGTGTGTGTCGATTCTCCTTTCATGGGTCTTTTCCAAGATGTGGCGTGTTGAGAATATTTGGTCGATGGTAGACTTTCCAGGTCTAAAGCCATACAGATAAGGTCCAATCAGTTGATTGACGGTGGGCTTCAGCCTTTCACACAATACGCTCGCTATAACCTTATAGGCGATATTTAGAAGACTAATCCCGCGGTAATTGGCACAAATTGCAGGGTCGCCCTTTTTATGGATTGGGCAGAGCACACTTAAATTCCAATCGGCAGGCATGCTTTTATCCGACCATATTTTGCATAGGAGCTGATGCATGCACCTTACCAGCTTCTCGCCGCCATGTTTGAATAGCTCAGCCGGCAGTCCGTCAGCGCCCGCGGCTTTGTTGTAACCGCGTTATCGCTATTCGCACCTCGTCATGGTCGGGTAGCGGAAGGACAATTCCGTCGTCAACGATTGGGGTATTGGGACCTTCACATTCTCTGTGACATGCGCAGCTGTCAGTATTTAATAGGTTCGAGAAGTGTTCCCTCCCTAATTTTGGTATGCTCTGGATGTCAGTCACTAGATCGCCGTCTTTGTTCTTACAGGAAAACGCCCCGGTCTTAAAACTTTCTGTATGCAGCCGAACTTTCTGATAGGATTTTTGGCGTTGTTCCTATTGGCCAGCATCTCAAGCACCTCGCACTTACGTATTTCGGCCTCTCTTTTCTTCTATCGGATGATAAGTCCCTCTTCCTTTCTTAGCTCTCAGTAGCAATCCCACATGGCTCGCGTTGCGCCCGATCGTAGCGTGGTATGACATTCCTTGTCGTACCAACTGTTTTTTCGGGCTCGCCGGAATTCGATTTCTTCTTCGGCGGCGGTACGTAGAGAACGACAAATGTTGCTCCATTGCTCGTGCATGCCGGTTTGTTGGGCAGTACTCTTTGAGAGAAGGAGTGAGAGTCGAGTGGCGAATCTTGTGGCTGTATGTTGTGATTGCAGCTTTTCGATGTCGAACATTTTTTGTGTAGTTAGAAGTACGCTTTTCCTGCATTGAAAGCACTAGAAGCGTGCCTTCTGTCTATCACAACATGATCGATCTGGTTTCACGGTTTGCGATCAGGAGACAGCGACGTTGCTTGGTGTATTTTCTTATGCTGCCTTGGCGTTGGAGTCGCCAAGCACGATTTTTATGTCGAGGTGGGGGTAACGCTTATAGGTACGTTCCAAGCGCTCATAGAAGGCATCTTTGGTCGAATCGTCCTTCTCTTCTGCCGGGGCGTGGGCGCAAATGAGCGAGATGTTAAAAAACGGGCTTTAATGCGGATTATTGCGAGACGCTCGTCCACCGGAGTGAGCTACAGTACTTGGCGGCGAAGTCTCTCTGCCACAACAAATCCGATAATCAAATTTATTACTTTCATTCAAATATTGAAAAATACTTATTTCGCAAACCGTAGCAATTTCAAATCGCAAGATTGATAGAACATGCCTCTTTGATGGCTTATTTGACAAACCATGAAATTTTTTAAAGTAAAGACAAATTGCGGAAATTTATTTCCAAATTATCTTTTCGTCAGTAATGAAGCTTATTTTTTGCTCAGTAGCGTTTGCGTATAAGTAAAATTATCATGTTTGAGGTCATATGGGTATTATTATTATTATAAGGGAATTTATCACTGCGATCTGCGAACCGTGCTCCCTTCACGGATGCCGAGAGTTCAATATATTTTAGTATTTGTCCTATTTTGTTGAGGTTTCTTTACTTCATTCAGATTCTTAGACGATTTCATTTTACTATCCACAGAACCTGCAAGTTCCATTGGAATATAATATATTTCCAGGTGATTAATATTACAATGCTCTGTTAGATCTCCAGTGATAATTCTAAAATTATTCTTATTTAATTTCATATAATCTTTAAATTGCTTTAGGTTAACGCTAACTAACATTGGTTTTCATTGCAGTAAGCCCGGTTGATTGTCCCAGTATAATTTTCCTTATCTTTCCTCTACTTTCTAAAGAAAATAAGAGGGGTAGCCCATTTCTAGGCCACAATGGCACTGGGCTTATAAATGGGTAGGCCATCTCTTTTTTGGCTCATTGGTTTGTTAGGATATGTGCCTTAGAACCTATGGGATACGTATCTGGTTTTTCTGGTCAAGCTTACCAGTTTTAATGTAACCTGGAAAGAGTTGAGAGCATTGTTGCTGCCTGGCTATCAGTAAGGATATCTATACTCCTGTTGTTATAGCTGCATTCAAGATTAAAATGAGTGCATCTTTCTATTGCGTAGACTTCCAATTCTATTGCCTGGAGCTTCTGAGTATCTTTTCCCCGGTTCGAAGAACCCTTTTTAGATAATCCTTCCTATGCCTTTTTATTGCCCTGTTCAGTCCTGAAGTTTTTGGCAAGACAACATAGGAAGTATCATGTTCCATGGCAATGAAATCTCAAGGGTTATAACAGCAAGAATATCAAACATTCTGCGATTTTGATGACCGTCTGAGCCAATGGTAGCTTTGGTTGTTCTTAGGATAGCCTTCCTCGCTTGGGATTGGATATGAATGTTAGGAGGTGTGAATTCTGGAAGAACCTCTATTGATGCCGTAAGACATGCACCCATGAATGCTGTTATGTATACGCACGCAATTCTTTGTAACCTCGTTAATGTGTTTATGACAATTGGCTTCATTGTGAATTTCTTCCAGACCACTACCCCGTAGGACTGATTATAACCGTGTAGATTCATCGCAGTAATTTTGGTGTACATCCCCAACTTTTCTCTGCAATCGATGCACACATAAAAGTACTTATGTTAGAAAGTCTGGAAGTCCTTTAAGCTCAACAGGCTCATAAAGGAAGTGAGTAATTAATCGCATTTTTTCTTAAGCTCAACTGGTAGCTTTCGAAGAGATCAAAGCTGAATTACTGTGGCTAGGCCTATATTTGCTCTCAACTTCAAGGTCAAGTGTTTACATTATTTCTGGGCGTTATAGTTCTAGGTGAATGAAAAGACATTTTATAAAGTCAAAACTTTTCTTTTCAAATCTCTTAACGTGTTTGAGTGGGAACGAAATCGGCAAACCAATGTAGTTTATTGGAAGTCTAACTATAAAGAACATCAAAAAAAAAATCCTGTGCTTTAACAAACTGGGTCATAAATAATCTATTTTCATAAATACCTCAAATAAGTCAGCGGCGACATTTTAAAATTTTAGACCTTTGAAACTTTAAAAAATTAAATTGATGACATAATACAAACTGAGTATGCACCATTACCTCACATGTTAACATCCATAGTTTCACGTATATATTAGATTTTTCCTGGATAAAAAAAAACAGTTTGTTTTTGTTACATAGAGTAATAATTTTTTTTCAGAATGGAAAAAAGTTCACAAAATATGCCTAGTTTTTACGCTGTTACAATGGCATAACGCCTCAAGTTTTGTCACAATATGATAAAGGGTCTGTCTAAGGCCCGCAATTAGATGTTGTTTTAAAATAAAACACGCACAAATTAAGATTCTTTCAGGTTTCACTACTTTTATTCAAAATACATTTTTTAACAGTTATATGTGAAATTTGATATCATTGGAAAGTCCAACATGTCCAAGTGTTTGTATGTATAATCCGCCAAACAGTTGATTCATGAATACCTCATGAAAGTTTTGAGAACGTCGAGATATCGATGTTGAAGTTTGCTCAGCAACACTTTGCGCGACAGCAGCTATGACAGAGGGTGTTCCTGAGGGAAGTTGGAGTTAACATCGTCTGCTGCGATCTATCGATGACTGCAAAACAAATTTCAGACTGATTGATAGGTTAGTTTGGATTTGGCAGCTATTCGAGTAAGACGTGCATGCAAAGTTGGATGCCAATTTTGGGAACGTTTCGCCATCTATAACCACAGTTAGATATTGGTTCAACGAATTTAAACGTGGGCGAACATCAGTTTTTGATGAGGGGCGACCAGGACACCGGCAGACGTGGTTACCGAGGAAATCATTCAAAAAGTCCACGACATGATTCTCGCTGAACGGCGAACGCAAGTGCGCGAAGTAAAAGAGACCATAGGTGTGTCGTCCGGAATGGCTGGTAATATTGTACATGATAAGTTGGCGATGAAAAAATTGTCGGCTGCGATTACTCACGGTGGGCACCAAGTGGATGCAAAGCAGTGTTTGGTGTAATTTAAGCGAGATCGGACGATTTTTTGGAATGCGAACGTCGTTATCCTCATTGAGTGTTTAGAAAATGGAAGAACGATAACTCGACAATACTACAGGTAGTTATTGGAACTCTTTCGCAAAAAATTGAAATAGACACGGCCGAGTTTGGTGAAAAAGAAGGTGCTGTTTCACCAGGATAACACGATAACGTACGTTTCACGCAAGCTGATTGCATAACTCCCATATTTACGATCTGTGAACTTTCTGTTCCCAACATGAAAAAAGGCTCGCGGAAAATCTAGTTCTATAAGGAAGTATCCAAAAGGTGACTATGTTGAAGAATAAAAACATTTTTTTTTATAAAGATGGTGTCTTTCTTTCTAACAGGGGTACTTATTGAACCTCCTTCGTATTCTCAAAAGAACGGCCAGCTTTTGGTCTGCCAGTGCATTTTCTATCTTCGATGGAACAAAAAAAATTTAAGTTTGAAAACGGCGAACCAAAAGCACCAGTAGATTGGTCACTCCTAAAACACTCAGGCTAAAAAGCATACTGCATTCAAGGCCCTGGTATTGCATTCAAGGCCCTGGTAAAGTAAAAGGGTAGATAGATAAGGAGGAAAGGAGAAAAGTACAATAACAGAAAGAACGAGATAGTATAGAATAGAGACAAAGACAGAGACAGAGGCAGAGACAGCTAGTCTTGTACAAATTTTCTAGATACTTTGACAAATCTGATAATATCCTGTAGTTTGAGAGAACGAATATTACTCATTATCATGACATCGGAACCCGAAATTCTTAGTCTTGCTCTAGCAAAGACAGGACACTCATAAAGAAAATGGACTGAACAACTTCCTTGAAATTTTTTCACAAATAATTTCTATCACGAATTTTTCGATATGTTGTTTGTAAAGGTTGACCATTTTCATAATAAGTTCCAATAATTTTAACGCGTTTTTCTATTGTGTAAAAGTGTACATCTGTTTACTTGAAAAAAGTCAAAGCTGACATAAAAAAAAGCTGACTGAAAAAAGTCAAAGCTGACATAAAAAAGTTACTGTCTAGGTATTATTCACTATTGACATCTAAGCGTAACTTTTGAAAGACCCTTTATTATGTAATTTTTGAGGAGTATATTCATTGTTGACATTAAATTGTGAGGTTAAACTAACTTCTCGTGTCGCCTGTCCAAAATATACTTATATTAAGCCTTGCTCGCAGTGAATGACGAGTAAATATACAAGAGAAATACAGTAATTTAAAATGACAGGTGATTCCGGCATGCCCGTTAGTATGAAAAACTGTTTGTGTGTACGAAATTGAGTGAGTGCGAAAAAATTCGTTTGGTTATAGCATTATTTTTTCCTGACGCACTGATGTGGCTACTAACAAACACACAAATTTAATTGAAATATCATACACATATTTCCACAGCAAAAATTTGAGAGTAGAATTTGACCAATTTCATGGAAAAATCCCTGCAGCAACATTGCTTTTCTATTTATGTTAGTTTTAGCTAAAAATACAAAACCACAGTGACACAAACAAAAACCAAATATCATAACAAAGAAAACAAGTTGGTATATACGGCGGAAAAAGGTTGGTATAAAAAAAAAACAAAGACATAGTGAAGTGAATTTGAAAGGGTTTAAAAGCCATGAAATCTCTACAAAAAATGTTACACGTCATTTGGAAGCCATCGGAGCAAATCAAACAGAAATTCGATAGCAGAAAATGGCAATGTATGCTGATACTCGTATGAGGAAAAAAGCAAAAGCAGATGTGTGTATGAATAAATGTATGCGTTCAGGGGGGCGCATGTGAGTGGCAACCCAGCAACAAAAAAAAAAAACGGGTTAAAACGCTTGAAAAATTTTGATTTCTCAATTTCATATCGAATCTTGATATTCAAATTGCGAGATAGACTCGTATTTTATGTTTGAAGTTTAACTGGGAGAAAATGGCAGCGTTACGTTTCTAGTGATAAAAATAAAAAATATGTAAAATACTAGCGTAGGTACTTACACTTTTCAATTAATTAGATAATTTAATGATTTTACAAAAATATGAAAAAGAAATAAATATGAAATATATATTCCACGCTATACATTTTATAACCACATTTGCAGTACATGTGCTACGTAGCATTTAGAGTTAATTTGGGCATTAATACGATTGTTACATTAATTTTTATTAGAATGGCAAAAGTAAGAAAGATTTTCATTCTTGAGATTGTCCAGAAGCAATCGTTTGATCTGATTATATATATATATATATAATTGGCGCGTACTCCCTTCTTGGGTGTTTGGCCGTGCTCCCCCTCTTATTTGTAGCGTGCGCCTTGATGTTGTTCCACAAATGGAGGGACCTACAGTTTCAAGCCGACTCCGAACGGCAGATATTTTTGTGAGGAGCTTTTTCATGGCTGAAATACACTCGGAGGTTTGTCATTGCCTGCCAAGGGGCGACCGCTATTAGAAAAATGTTTTTCTTAATTTTGAGATTCGAACCGACGTTCTCTCTGTGAATTGTAGTCGCGGACCAACCCATTCGGCTCGGCGGCCGATCTGATTATCATCTCATTATTTGTATGATATAATTTCCATAGAGTGGAATTCTTACAAATTTGAAATAATAAACTTCGATATCAAATCAGTAAGTACTTAAATGTTTCATGTGAATTACTATATATCAGACGTAAGATGAGATCCCATAATGAGTTTATACAAAGAGAGAGAGAGAGAGAGAGCATATCACACATGTAGAAATCATGTGACGCATTTATGATTCATTTCAATTCAAGTTGACTTCAAAAATTAACAGTTTTCTTTTCTGAACCAATCTGGAAAAGTAGAAATATTATTTAGAGGGAAAAGAAAACCTTTATTTTCTGGGTAGATGGCTCTAGTGATCGATATCTTGCAAAGTATTGATCAAACTATTTAAAGCTTATGCTCATTGTCAAGGTGACATTTCACACTAAAAAAATGCTTTTGTCAAGTCAACTATGGGAAAATTCGGCACATTTTACAGTTTGTTTATTGATGAAGCCGAAAATGCAATCCAGGTCGCTGAAATTGTGAATGGTATTTATGGTGCTGATGCTGTAACAGCTAATCACGTGCAATTTTGGTATCAACGATTGCTGCAGTTTGTCGATAATGCCAATAAAATCACAAAAATAATCGAAGTTGACCCACATATTAGTAACCGTAGCGACGTGCAAGAGCTAAAGATCGACCATTTTAAACCATTTCTACAAAGCTGGACTCAAAATTAAGCTCGATGTTTGGGTGCCACATTAATTAGCACCAAAAAACACAATGGATCGCATTTCCAACTGCGAAGCCTTTTTCCAACGGAATGAGATCGACTCAATTCTTAAACGGATGGTAACTTGGGATGAGAAATGTTTTACATACATTAATATTGTGCGAGAACGATCGTGGCCAAAGCGCGATGAAGCAGCTCAAACCGTGGCCAAACCAGGCCTAACGGCCAGGAGGTTCTACTGTGCATTTGGTGGAACTTGAAAGGAATCATTTATTTTGAGTTGCTTCCGTATGGTCAAAAACCCAATTCAGATTTCTACAACTGGACCATTTGAAGCTAACGATTGACCAGAAACGACCAGAATTGGCCAACAGAAGAGGTGTTGTGTTCCATCAGGCCACATCTGTGGTGACTCACCAAATACTCCGGGAGCTTGATTGGAAGTTATAATGCTTCCACCATATATTTCGGACTTGGCGCCAAGCTAATACCACCTTTTTCTCTCATTGCATTCTTCCTGAGTGATAAGAAATTGCTATCAAGAGAAGATAAAGTTTTGAATTATACACAAAACTAATGGATATGTTTTTCCCCCAATTTGATTTCATCATCGTATTCGGCATACCATAAATGTCTTTGCCAGATATGTGCGACGAATTTTGCGTTTTTGAACTAGAAACTACATCATTTGCTCTTAAATGGCCTGAATAGTATCTGTAGAATAGAAGGCTGGTTATTTAAGTAACTTACTAAATGATAGAAAAAGTGTTTTTCTAATAGCGGTCACTCCTCTGCAGGCCATGATAAACCATCGAGTGTATTTCTGTAATGAAAAAGCTCCTCATAAAAAAACATCTGTCGTTCGGGGGCAGCGTACAACTGCTCATATCGATTGTACTACAACTGGTTTCACACCCAATTTTACTGAATACTCGCCAATTCTGCCCTAAAATAGATTTATTAGGCTCACCTTCAGCTGGATGTAATTCTTCCACGTTAGTTTCTTCTACATAATTATTACTACTCGTGTGCTCGGCTGTTGAAAAAAACTGTTATGTGAAAAAAATTAGTTTTCCCTATTGCACCAGTGCACGCGGGCTATACAAAGTTGCACCAAATTTATCTTCCTCCCTAAACGAGTTTCAAGTCGAAACACATGCAAACTCATTTAAGCACGTTTTCGTGTATGTACGTGTACGATATAACGAATTCCAAAGTGTTTGCAATCAGTGTGAAAAATTCATTAGAGCCTGCTGGTTACATTGCGAACTTAAGTGCCACTGCAACAAAGAACAAACCCCTACACTATATTGACTTGAAAAAAACTTTATGAGTTGGTAAAAAAAACCAGAAAAAAGAAACAAGAAAAGTTTGCAACATTCTGCTGTCATATGCAACAAAGTCACATATGCATACATGTACATATAAACATGTGTGAACGTATAGTAGATATGAGGGGAAAAAGTTGGAAAGACTTGCCGGCGCATTGTAAGGCAATCAGAAAAAAGGGACTGATAAAAAAAATTTTTTTGTCCTCCTCCACTTTTGTACAAGTGCATACATACATATGCATGTTGTGTTTGGGTTAGCTTTTCATTGTTGACTTTGTTAGTGCTTTTGTTGTGGCATCGGCAGTTTGGTGATTGTTTGTTTGTGGCTTAAACTCCTACCCAAATCCTGCAGGTTTGTGGATAGCTTCGGAAGGCTTTCGTTAAGGCTGCTATGGTTGAGTTCCTCGTCAAGTGTGGCCATTCGCGTGAATATAAATGCTTGTACGAGGAGTTATATACGTCTGCATATACATAAGCATGTATCCTGTAGGGAAAGTAAGAGCTAGAGAAACAAGCTTTCGTTTAAAAACTAGTGCGTTTCAAAACATCTGACTTCGGAGTATGACGAAAAACTGATAAAGTGTGCGATCAAGTTTGCTAAAAAACAAACCAACTCTCTCTATTCTGACGGATTAACATGGACTGGGGTCTTAGGATAGGTGTTTATTGCGAACAAGTTGATGTCACTCAGTGACTGCGTGTGGGAAACTACGTCAGCACCTACCAAGAAGAAGTATCTATTCGATATCTGCGAAGCTTGGAAGTCAAGCTGCACTGTTACAATTATCATGTCTTATGACCAAATCCATGCTAATGATAGTAAAGAAATGCCAAATCGAATTATGCTTATTGTCACCGTACACGATCGTTTCTCTAATTGTCTTTCTTATAGGATAATTGATATGATAGATCATATGAATTGGCTAAGCCAAGAGCCTGTGTGCATGAATTCCGATCTCGCGGACTAATCCAAAGCAGACTGCTCTTTTGGACTCTAGAGAAAGGGGTGGTTTTCTGTCCAAACGTATAAAATACCTATTCAGTTTTGGATTTACTAGTGCAGGCAGTAAATCTGGTAAATAAACCAAGAATAACGTAGTTTGAATTGCAGCTACTACAAAAAAAAAAAATGTATATATGTATAAAAAAATAAAATGTTAGCGAAGGTACTCTCCATAACTTCTTGCACGAATGCTCAATCCTAGTATTCTTAAGATAAATGACACCTCGAAAGTATGTGATATGGCAAATAATAAACTTAGAGGGTTTCATATTAGGTGAACTCGTTAGAGTTATTAGTAAGCCAAAGCAGTAAGACTAACTGATCGATGATAGATTGCCAGCTTGTCGTCTGTTTGGTTTCGTTTTGAGGCTTACCTCAAGCGTTCGTGCTCGTCTGTTCATAAATACAGTCCTCCCCACAAGAGATCTGCTTCGAAAGAACTTCTTTGGATGACGCGTCTATTGGATGTTCTAGCTCAGTCGCATTCGCCTTGCCTTCGTTTTGCGCTTCCATTCTATGTTTCGGAAATACAGTCCAATCGTGATAGTCCGACACATACGGGACCGACTCGTTGTCGGATTATCAAATATTCCGGACTACCGAAGGTTCCATTTAATGACACGAAAAGACAGAAAAAAATCACATCAACACCGTCAGAAATCGCGAGAGAACTGGCGTCGTTCAAATTTAATGACAAATACGTTGTGACCGGGAAACAAAACACAATCCCCCTCTGCTGCTCTGCTACGACTGATCAAAATAAAATAATGCCAATTGCATCCATAGACGTTATGAGGTTGTCGGATTACCGAACGTGTCGGATTAAGAAATGTCGGACTATCACGATTGTACTGCATATTGAAATTCTTGCTGCAAACTTTTTACTGCTTCCCATTTCTCTTTCGAGTTCAGCATTTGCGTTACCCGGTCATTTGGTAGGAGGACGATGCTGAGGACATTTGCGAGCTCGGAGTGCTCTTCGAAAAATCTGGCACAGTGAAACGGTGGAGGTACGTAAGAAAACCACATGTCCGCATAGCATCTGGATTAGATAGAAATCTGTTTTGCCGTGTTTTGTACTTATCCATTCATCTAGTTGGGAAATCAATCTATGTATATGCCCAGCAACCTTTGGATGAAGGATCTCATCTAATTTGCCATTTTGTAATCAAACTCAGTAATTGTTGAACGCGTCTTTCTTCTACCTCATTGAGGTCCTCGAACGTTTGGTAGCATACGCATGAGAGCGTTACTCACTCTCAATGCCTTGCGGCCGGTTATTTTTAGACGCTACTTGAATGTCAGCTTCTCATCGATATGAACTTCAAATTACTTTACTGATGTTTGGGATTCGATGTCATGTCTTCCTACAGAAATAGTGAGCCTCTCGCTCCGCCTACAGTTACTGATAAGGACCAGCTCAGTTTTTTGCGCGCCAGCTCAACTACCTTTGAACTCTCTGCGTAATCCACTACAGTTATATTTGCTGGCATCATAATTCCTATGCTCTACGAGTATTTTGTCAACTATCGTGACACTGGTGTCAGCTGGGTTGCAGTTTTGTTTCCTTTAAATATAAACTGTCGGACTCAACGCTTGTTAGGAACTATTTATTGAGAAAGGGATACAAAGTGCACTAGATTCCATCTAACGATTTTCAAAAGAAATCTGTGGTTCAGTCAGTGATAAGAAATCGCCATGACAAGTTAAACTACTTGTACACCTAGAACCGCATGCGCAAATGACAGTACTTTAGTATTAATCTTCCGAGGTTAAGGTTATCCCTCGCGGAAGTAAAGTGAAGTGGTCACCAACGTCGTATGATTTGACATCACGCGATTTTTTTAGACAATCTATAAGTCAAAGGATAATAAACCTAAATCGGAATAGCACACAAAGCTAACAGAGCTCAAGTCATTGCCAAAATTAAGCCAGTTCTATGTATTATATTAGAGTCATTGAAAGTTAGACTTATCGGAGCCGCGCTACCTGAACTGAGCCATTCAAAGAAAAAATAATAATTCGTTAATACTTTACACACACACACACGCACTTGCTCTTATTCCAAGGGCTGCACCGCGGGACAGTTGGCATTTGCTAGAAGATGTGTAATATTCAGCATTTGGTTACATGGAAAAGATACAGAATACTAACAAGCTGGGATTCCAAATTTAGTGAAAGCACACCAATTCATTTTCAGTGGATTTTCACGCAGGGTATGTCTATATACATACACATATGTCGGTATGTTCCCTTTAAACGAGCGCTATATTAGCAAGCAGTGATAAGCCAAAAGCGCAGTCAATGAGTGGTGTAATTAAAATGCAAAAATCCTGAAACCCTTACCAAAAGCTGATGAGCTTGGGGCAAACCAGAGTGTTGCGTAAGCATTTTCATAGTGACGTGAGTGGAATATGAAGGACATGTTAGTACTTTTTTCAACGTATGCATGTGTGTGGAAGTGTGAATACCTATAGTACCACATGCAATACATCTGGTGCTGTGCGCTTTTATTTACGAAAATATATGACCAACTTACAATAATGATTTATAAAATGGACCGAAAAGGCCAATTTACGGCCAGATTTCACATATGCCTGGTTGAAATTTTGCGAAAAAACTGTGCAAACAATAACATCACAATAGGCGTTACAGATGTGCGCTACATACGGTGGGATGGATTATTAATTTACAGTGAGACTGTTTTACAAGCTCCCTCACAAATTTTAGTTTGTCTATATATGTACATATTATTACACAGTTTTTTAATATGTAATAATAACTTTGAATGAAAATAATGTGGGCTTGAAAGTGAGGAGCGTAGATTCGTTACTAGTTCTTCGAGAATGAAATGTCCATGCCAAAGAGAAACCTTCTGCTTTGAATTTAACAAAAAAAAAACACACTTGCAAATCGGTGGTCCCATTTTGCTGTGGATTTCGGAAAATGCCGATCTGAACTTTGAACCTTGGAAACATGAAGCAGAATCTGCTAATAAAATGTAATCTATTCAGTGGTAAAGAGTGTGAAGTTGGAGTTACATCTACACATAATTGCAGTTATGTTATATTTATAGATATTTTTATTTATTTAAGATAATCCGCCTCATCAGAGCCCTTTAGTAGAACTCCGAACTGGCAGTGCTTCACAAGTGCAATATCAGGCACACATTCACCATCAACACAGTCGAAAGACAAGGCTTTCCCTGTCACCTCTTTTCTTCGCCAACGTCGCAGACGACGTCATGAGCCAATTGACCCTGCACAAAAGAGGCATCATATGAAGGCCTGGACTTCGCTGATGACATCTGCCTCCTCTCTAACAAACTCACTGACATGCAAAGGAGTCGGACTGGAAGTCAACATCGCCAAGACGAAATACAAAGCAAGACATATATAGGTAATGGTTGGCGAGTGCCCAGTGGAATTTTACTATCACGATCGATGGCGGAGCAGATGAAGATGTCGACTCTAAACTGCGAATATTCAGCTCATGTGTGAAGTCAGTATTGTTTACGGAAGTAAAGAATGGTTGATCTCTAACACCATTACCATCATTCTCGTCGAACACCATCGGCAGCGACGCGTTGTGGAGATCAACGGATGAGGAACCCATCCTATGACAAATCAAACGCGGAAAGTGGGGATGGATAGGTTAGAAAACTACCAGATAGCAGAGGTCACGGTCGACCAAAGAATACTTGGAGAAGGTCGATGCGTGCTAGACAATAGCCCAGAGTCGTGAGCGGTGAAAGAGTCCTGTCGAGGCCCTATGCTCCAGAGTGGAGAGAGCAGGAAAAAAAATAAATTTTGTTAGACTAGATAGTTTTTTATACCCATTAATCACTTCATTTGATCTATGGGTTCCGGTTTTGAGTTACTGTGTAAAAGTTTTTTCTTACAACAAATTGTAGGGTTCAATCTGTCTAAGTCGGTGAAATAAAAGTCCTTAGTCGGGCAAATCTCGACGCATTTCGGTAGAACTAAATGTCGTGAGAATGACTGGATTTCCTTCTAGTTTGGATTTATAGTCACCCGATTTCAATGAAATGTATGTATCTATTATTTGTTTGATTTCGTTCTGCAATTTGGAACTGGCTTTAAATCATAAGTCGCCCAAATCTATACGCACACCTTAAATTGGAGGCGGATCTCTGCCAAACACTCAAATAAGGATGTATGTACCAATTATGCATGACATATGAGTACATACATACGAGTAGATATTTACATTCCACTTTGTGATGCCAAACTTTCATTCATTCATTCAGTCATTTCGCATCGACACCGGTAAAAGGTTCTCTGAAACTCCTTTGCCGAGTTTGATAAATGGTTGTACTTAAATTATATTTTCTAGGAGATAAATACACAAAATAGGTTAACAAACCAGACTGAAGTTTTAAATTTAAAGTTTCTCCCTAGCACCTGAGCATATAAGCGGGAAGTGGACCGCGTTAGCTTCGTTATTCGTGCAGGTTATTTAGTCACGATGTCGCAGTGGAAGATGGAACAATGTACGTTTGAAATCGAAGCGTATTTCAAGGCCAATAATTCGTGTGCAACTGCTCGTCGTAGAATTTGGTGACAAACAGGTTACGGCCAAGGCCCAGCCGGACACCGAGAACAAATGAAATTATTGAGCTCATCGCTACAACCACAAATGTAAGGTCTATGAAACACACCCAGCGATCGTTTCAGCATTAAAAGAAAATATCGTTCGCGAGTTTAATGGCATTCTTGCAAGGGACCCGTGTTATCAGACATAATGGTCAAGATTTAGAGGAATTAATAAAAAAAGAATAAAATCCGTACTTGCCTTCTTTGTCATAGTTATTGAAATAAATTTTTATTATTAGGAACTTCTTTCTAATTTAGGTTTTAATTCCTAATTCTACCACCGGATATCCTGTAGTATATAAGTATGTACCTTTCAATAAAGAAACAGATCTTCATCTGGCATAGTATGCAGGCGAGTTAATATCGATATTCATAAAACTTTTGGTATATTATAAAATAAACCCACTATCGATACTATCGGCGAGTATAATAAGAAGTAATAAGATTTCATAATTTTGAGTTTTATGCAATGTAGAAAATTTCGGTCTAGAGTTTTTTACGAAAAGTTTCTTTGGTGCCTTTTAGCTTATACAATCTTTTGAATCTTATATTTAATTTATTTTTAATCTTATATATATAAATATATATAATTGTATACATATACACCCTTTTGGGTGTTTGGTCGAGTGCCTCCTCTTGTTTGTGGCGTGCGTCTTAATGTTGTTCCACAAATGGAGGAACTTACAGTTTCAAGCCAACTTCGAACGTATGGGGAGCTTTTTAATGGCAAAAATACAGTCGGAGGTTTGCCAATGCTGCCGAGGGGCGACCGCTATTAGAAAAAACGTTTTCGTTAATTTGGTGTTTCACGGAGTTTCGAACCTACGCCTTCCGCAATGGTAGCCACCCATTCGGCTACGGCGGCTGCTTCTCAACCTTTTAGAATAAAATATAAATAATAAATATACCTATGTACTTATAAATATATGTATATCATCAGAGTGAAAAATCAAAAACGATATTTTACTATAGTTGGCCCTTGGTTTTGAGAGTATATTAATTATTTGTATCTTGAAATTTTTTGGTTTTTGTCGCAGGGTGTGACCACACCTCTGCCTCAGATTTCTATCTAGCCTTGGTCTCCAGAGCGAGACCAACTAGAGTTACGCGAATGCACACCGATTCCTCCTTTTTTTTTAAATGGCAAAGATTTGCTAAAAATTCGAGAAATTTCAAAGTGAAGACGAGTATTTGATTTTACCTGAATTAATAATAAAAATGATTATTTTTCCAGAATTTTCCAAAATTTAGCCATTGTTTTACTTCATTTTAATGAGTTTTCGCGTTGATATTGGCGCAACAGCTGCTACTGTCCAATTCCACATGACCAACCGTTGCTTTATTGCTAGTCGAAATGTCTAACCAATGCCGTTTCGCCTTTCAAATGTTATTCATGGCATTGCCGAGATTGATGGGTTCAACATTATTAGATGGAAAGCAAACACCCGCTTCCGAAATGCCCTCACACCCCTTGGGTAACACATGTGCGCTCAGTTTACATTTATTGCTGCTTCGTAGCTGTGAATGTGTCTCTTTGTTGCTCTTTCATTGTTTGCATAGAGTCCAGCAAAGTATGTGTCATCTGCTCTAATGCTCTTTTTTCACTCGCCTGTTTGTCCACAAACCTGCACCATCAACATCAACATTAACATACAATTCGCACTTCATTCAGTCATTTCCGTCATTTTCACTCACTTTCGTCATTTTTTTAAGTTAACTGCGTGGGTTAGGCGTTGGGTTTGTGTGTTTTTTGTGCAAACATGCCCGCCAGTATATGAGGGCGATAAGAGCGTGTGATTGCGCGTGTTTTAGTGTTAATGATTTTCCTCTTCTGCTTTGTTGAAATTTTGTTTACATTTCGCTGTGACAAAACGGTAACGCGTGATTGGAGATTCCTTTGTTCGTCTCGTTTATGCGGTTTAAGCATTACTAACACCTTTCTGAAATTGTTAAAAATGCTTTTGGGCATGACTTTATTTTCGTGGAAAATTCTGTGAGGACACTCACAATAAAAGTGAAATCCAGTGCGATAAATAAATATACCACAGGGGATTATTGACAATTCTTCCATAAAAAATAAAATGCTGGTTATTAGTTACAAAAAAATGCGTAAGACCAGCAAAACAAAAAAAATTAATTTCAAAAACCAAGGTGATTTTCGGGTCACTTGAAATTTGCACTTTTTTTATCAAAAGTCAGTAGGCTAAACAACTGTGCCCCAGAAATTGTTCTAAGAATTCTGATAAAAAATTTGAAATTTTGAAGGAAGTTTTTTTTTAAATTTGCCCAAAGTTTGAATCATTTAAAAGGATTTTTTAGGAGCATAAATTATATTCTCTCAAAAAAATTGTTGAAATGAAATACGAAACAAAAAAAATCTCAAAACACGTCAATAAGTCCCTGGGCTAACGCAATGTTTATTTTATCTCTCTGGCTTAAAAGGCTATAATTTATCTTCTACAAGGTGGCACAAAACTAATTACCTTATCGGAAGATTTATAATGTTAGCAGATGGCATCCTACGTTAATCATACTTGACACCTGTGAACAAGACAGCTGTAGTATACAAGCAATGGAGCGCAAAAAAGTCAAAATGAAGATCTACATCACTCTAAGTAATTTTTATTATTTAGTAAAAGTTATTTAAAAACAATATTGAATGACTACATATGGTATGATAAAGCTGTAGGGTTACCGTATATTGGAATTATTATCCGAGCAAAAGAAAAAAATTTGTGGATGATATAAGGTGATGTTAAAAGTGAACCGCGAAACATCAGCAAAAACCTTGTTTCCTCTATTTAAATCTTTATGGGAGTATCTGTGTAACTCTTAAAGTCACCTGTAAAGTAATTCTTAGCCGGACTATCCAAGCAACAGACTGATTTAAGGCCAGGGAAAAGATTTGTCGACCAAATAGCCGTTCTTCGAATTATTGCAGAAGAAGCTAACGAATTGTGTGAACCCTTTCACGTTGTTTTTAGGGACTTTGAGAAAGCTTTTGACAGCCTGAAGCGAGGAGGATAACATATCCATTATTATTCAAGCCCAATATTGAAATTCAAATGCCAAGTGCTACATGATGGTGCTCTTTCCGAGCTTATTGAACCTGTGGCTGGTGCTAAACCAGGCTGTATACTATCGCCTCCTTTATTTAGTTATTCGCGACGTACTAAACAACACTTTCGATACCAGCTCAGGCAGCGAAATTTTTAGGAATTCTATCAGTATGGAACATTTAGACGACCTTCTAAGCAAAACAATGTAGAACAGCGAATCAATGTCGGGAAACTATGTTATGTCCATGGAAATCAAAATTTCTTAAAAACAGGTTCACAATTTATGGGTTACCATTGAAAATGTATACAGCTTCACCCATCTAGGAAGACAAATCATTGATGACAGGACGAAAACAGCCAAGGTAGCAATCGCAAGCTTCAAAAAATAAATACATTATTTTTATTTACTATTTTGCCTAAATGCTTTAAAACTGTTTTATGGTCGATCTTTACCTCCTGGGCGATGTACGACTACCAACATGCCAGCCAACTTCGTTTACTTCTGTGATTTTATCGACAATTTATCGGAATCGACAATTGGGCGTGATTAGCTATTACAGTATCGGTACCACAAACACCATTCACAATTTTAGCGGCCTGGCTTGCACTTTCGCCTTCATCAAAGAAAAACTCTAAAATATAGCAAATTATCTCTTTTTCGACTTTCATTGTTAACACCCTGTAACTCACAACTGAATGGAACAAACAAAAAACAGCAGAACAATTTTTTAGTGTGAAATGTCACCTTGACAACGAGCGTAAACTTTAAATTGTTTGATCGATACTTTACGAGATATCGATCACTTCAGCCATCTACCTAGAAAATAATGGATTTATTTGTCACCAAACTAATATTAAAAAACATACATATGTATTTAAAAAATAATAAATATTTCAGTTTTATACAATAGTTATATAGAACAGAATTTTAAGTGAGTAAATTGGCTCAATCCGTAAATTTAGTGTGCTGTCGGCACAGTTACGAGACTAAGGGAAACGCAATTGCTATGGTTTCGTATGCAGCTTAATCTCTGGCTTTGTGACGGAAGCTCTACAGCTAACAAAGATGAGCTCTTGAAAACGAAAGTGCATTCTATATTTGTTTTTTGACCAATTCCTCAACGTTGAATATTTTCTTGTCGGTAAGAAGTACTTGTATTTACTGTCACCATTCTTCGCATACGGTAACTGGCAAGTGGTAAGAAAGACTCCGTCGGTGCTGCCAGGCAAATATGGGCAACTTTTGTTAAGTTGTTTTGTAATCTGTTTAAAATGAAATACCCAGAAATAATAGAAAATAAAAATTTTCAAATTTCTTTAATCGTTTTGTTCTGTTAACCAAAAATTGTGGACTAATACATTTGCATACTTGCATCCAAAACTGCATTCACGAGACTGCAGGTGGCGAACATAACAGAATGCATGATGATTTTTTTTAATATCTAATATTTTTTTCGAGTCAATATTTTTTTGTTATTGTTTTTTTCAATTTTATTCAGATTTTCAGACTAATAAATCAGATTTCCAAAATCTATGCAAGCATTTAGAAAATTCAACAAATTTTCATCTAAATTTTGAACGTTCTATTCAGAATTTTAGAATATTTTCGAGTATGCAGTTTTACTGTCCATTACAGTTTGGTATAATAAGCGGTTTCAATCTGGAGTTGAATCATTTTTGAAGTGAAACTTCTTAGGCGTCGATGGACGAGCGAGAATGGAGAGTAATTTCAAGGCCATGCAACGTTTTGGGCTTTTTCGTTCTGCAAGAGAGAAAAAAGATATAACGTAGAGGAAAGAGAGAGAGCTATGCCTTATATATATTTTTGATATACTTTAGGCTATTTTTCCTGAGTTTTTCTTTGTGGTTGCTAATTTCTAGTGATAAATAACACTGCTTACTTTGTGGCACTTGTTTGTTGGTGCAAATTTGTAGGAAATATATTTGTGGTGCCTACTGATTGGAGCGTTTTTTGGTCCCAATTTTTTTGGCGTTTTTTTTTGGTGCCTACTTTTTGGCCTTAATTCCGTTTCCTGGCTAGTGCTTGTGCGTACTATAAAGTGCTATCCACTCCGGTGTCGGATTTATTGGTATGTCCTTGCGGTAATTTGTGCCGTTGCTGCGGTCCTGGAATCGCTGCGTTTGTGCGGGTGATAAACGCTCGGAGTAGTGCGCGTTGTTGCCACTGTTTGTGTCCGGCGTTTACCTACACCGATCGACCTTTCTCCGTTATTTTGTAAATTTTGTCTATTTGTATTCCCTGCAAATGTTACGAAGTTATTTAGATATATATTCTTTCGCTCTCTCTCTCTCTCTCATTCTCTCTCGGGTCTCTCCCTTTTTCTTTGTCTGCCTTGATAGTTTCACTTCTGTTATGTGTACTATGCTGCACCTATTTTTTTTGCTATCGTAGAGCTGCAAACGACCGGATTATTTAATAGTGATATTACAACACAATTAAACGTCTCAAAAACATTGGTTGTTGATGCTTTGACGCTACTTTAAAACTACTAGTCAGATGGATAAAAAGATATCTTTATTGCCCAAATACGGTTCCAGGAAGAGTGCTGCTGACATCCCGGAAAAGTAAATAACGAAAAGAAAATTTGCGCTTCGATTGGTGGAAGCAGAGTTTCTCGGTCGACTGGCACGGAGCGAGCCTTTAGAAAAACCATTGCTGGACTCAAAATCGGTGGAGTTACAGTTCAATCAGCGATGAAACGAAAATAAATAGAGTTGGTCCTGATGGTAAGAAGTATGCGCGGCGGCTAAAACGTGGTGCATTCGTCCCAAGTTCGCCAAGTTCGTCTCACCAATCATAAAGCACGGAGTGTGTCGGGCCAATTCATCGTATTGACGGTAATATAGATGCGGTAAGGTACGTTCAGATAGTTAAAAATGTAATGCTACCTTATGCGGAAGAGAATTTACCGGTGATTTGGAAATATCAACAAGACAATGATCCGAAGCAAACTTTTCGTATGGTAGACAAGACAATTTGATCACTACTGGATTGGGCATCCTTGGTTGCGAACTTAAATGCACTCAGTGCGCGGAATACCACAAATTTGGAACAATTATTTGAAAAGACCAAAGCAGCATGGGAATCCATTCCTTTTGAACGTTGTAGAGGCTTAATAAAGTCAATTCAAAGGCGCTGTGCAGCAATAATAAAGCAAAACCGATTTTCAACAAAAGATTAATGTGTAACTTCCCTTTCATCTGTACTTTTTATGATTTGACTATTATTTTAGTTCGTTCTTAAGTATTTTTCTTGATGAATTTTCTTATATTGACTTTTGCACATGAAGAAAAAAAATTATGTTTTTCTTTTTTCGAATTATATTGACTTTTGTACATGAAGAAAAAAAATTATGTTTTTCTTTTTTCGAATTATATTGACTTTTGTACATGAAGAAACAAAATTATGTTTTTCTTAGATAAGAAGATGAAATACATTGAAAAAATTTTATATTTATAAAATAAATCGTAATATGCAAAACACGTAAGTGATTTTATTAAAAAAAAGGCTAAAATGGAGAGAATTTACTATAGTTCTTAAGTATTTTTCAACGGAGGTATATTCATGTCTGCATATGAGTAAAGGCATGCGTACTGGTAGCCAGGTAATGTATTGTACATATACTTCCAATATATGCGTATGTGTACTTATATATACACTACTGCATTGCATCAAAGACACAACCTTTTAAGAGCGACTTATAACTCTTAACGCATTCAACAAATATTCAGCCTTTTTCATCCCATAAAAATACTCATATGCCTTTGCCCCTGTTCTCAAACATCTTACAACTCATCCTGTCAGCATATCATTTCAAATTCTTTTGCTTGTCTGTCTGTCAATTTCCTTGCCAGTGTGACTTACTGGCTTTTATGCGCACATTTTATTCTCCGGCACTCGGTACTTATTTATACCCCTTACGTACTTTCAGTGCGCTTTTGTTTCAATTTCATTTCCTTTAAGCGCACAGGTGAGTGCCTCATTAACGGCGTAATTTTCTCTGTCAGCCGGTTACTTTATATTCATCAGTGTTGCTACAGTTATTGTTATTGCTGTTGCAGTGCATTGCCGCACAAGGAAATGTCTTTGTTTGGCTTTGTTTCTGCACTTGCAATCTCACAAAGGATGTCAGTCAGAGTTGCTTGAGGGTGTTGGTGCAGGTGTTGTTGTAATTTATATACATGCATACATATATATATTATTTATTTAAAATACATTTTTTTTGTGTATTCTGCATTCACTTTGTCTATTTTTATATTTGCTATTGTTTTTACATAATATTTTCTGTGCAAAAAAAAAAAAAATATTTGTGCTGAGGCAACTTAAGAGTGCCTGTGATATTTAAGAGTTGTTTTACCTGTCGTAAATGTGTATTAAATCGAAAAAAAAATTCAAAATACTATTTACTGCACGTTCAAATATGTAAAGAATTCTAGTCTAGAGTGGAACTGGAATTTGTATACCAAATACGTTTATTGTTTATTGGATGTCTGTATATCGACTAGATTACTGAAACTGCATAGTAAAATCCTAATAGTACTGCGAGTGAGATATTTTTTGTATACATTTCTCCTTCAAATATTTGCTAGATAGGTAAGCGATTCGTCTTCGGCTTCAATGGTTGCAGACAGAGTGCAGGCGAAACCGAAGATAAAGACGAAGGACAAAACGAACAGACATTTACTGGACCAGACAGTGTTTAGATAGACAATAAACGACATTCATCGGGAGACCATCACCACCTTCTTAAGCTCCCGACCACCGAATACCATAATCGGAGTCCAACCACCACCTACAGCAGATGAAGAGCTCAATGACGTTCTGCATATTGTAGCAGGTTAAACTCCTACTTATCCATAATTGAACCCGACAGGACACTAACCACCTTTTCACCCCTCTCGCTCTGGACCCAACCTGTCGAAACAGAACACTTCCTGGGCCTACTTTTAGATGAGTTACACGAAGACGACCGGTGATATACACTACACTGACAGGGCTTGTATTGCTGCTACAACAACAACAACAATAGTAAAGACGAATTGCAGGCGTTGTGGGCAAGCTGGCGAGTGCTCATAGTTGAATAGGAAAAAATGTACTAACTGTCTGGATTCGTCTTCAGATGACCTATTGTTTCTAAATGAACACTTTTTTAAAGGTGAAACTAAAAGAAAAAAATCGGTTGACGAAATAAATTTGTCCATAGAATTTCACCACTTATATGAAGAGTTACGGCAAGATGCATAGAAAGTTTTCAAATATTCATGAATGCCAACTAATACGTTTGATTACAGTTTGCTAAAAATTGAGCCATTTATTGAAAAACAAAGGAAAGATTACAATAAAACTTCGATAATGACGTCTGAAAGATTGTTTGTAACTTTAAGGTAAATATCCAAATGGGGAATGTTTACTTATTTCCCCACAGCCTTTGGAGTGGAAAACGTTTTAAGTCAAGTAACCCTTCCCCTATGTGACACCTGTGGACCAATTTGAAAATGAGACTGAAACCTATTCGCAATATTTTTTTTAATCCCAGATAGTTTATTCTAAATAATTAAACTGCTATTATTAAATGCTTAAAGGTAACTCGTGTTTATTTCACAGTTGCAAAAAATTATAGCTGAAATGTGAATATTTATAATTCACTTCTGAAAGCAATTCGTCTTTGAAAACAGTATCAAGATGACCGCTTGCGCAATGTTTGTAGTTCGCACTGCTCACTTGCAATGCTCACTTTCATATATTTGCTATTGCACTATTTTTTATCATCATCTTCTTCTTCGCTTCTACTCTGTCTACAACCTTAGATAAGACGACTGAGTTAGAGATCCATCCGAATTGACTCACGCAATGCATGAAGAAAGAAAAAGAGATTACGCAACAATTTTGTAAACAAAAATAGCTGGCTGGATTACGCGTTATCGGTCATAAAAATCTTGTGTTTTGTGCTATTTATTTTGCGATTTTATGTGATAAATAGAATTGCAGCAGAAATGAGAACACAAATAATTGCATGAAATTGCACAGAATTGCGGCGGGAACGGTTTTCTTACCGTCGGTTATTTTGACGGCGGGAAAATATTTAGAACTTTTTCTTGCACTATGGGTTACTTTTTAAACTTTTCTGTAGCTTTTATAAACGAGTAAAGTTTCGTTAGTTTTACATGCGCGATATCCGCTACATCTGTTAAGAATGCCTTACCAAGAGTGCGAAGTATCCTTCTGGCTAAGCTGTCACACTCTCATAGCAGGTGCATGATTGTTTCCTATTCTCCCGTATTGAGACTGCTTTTACAAATCGTAGTATGGAAGTCAAAACCTTTTGACATGCTCACCTATTAAACACTGACCAGTTAATACATCTATCATTATTCTTGACGACGTCGTGAAATACATTAAATCCCAAAGGCTGCGATGGTTGGGGCACACTGTGCGCATGGAAGACAGCCGCCCCCAAAAATCCTTTTTATCAACGAATTGTCTAATGACCCGAGCCCGAGGACGTCCAAGGTTAACCTGGCTTGACCAAGCCATAGGCGACCTGAAAAAGCTACGAGTTAGGAGCTGGAGATCTGTTGCTGTGAACCATGCAGATTGGAAGAGGATTGTGGATGAAGCTAAAGCTCACCCTGAGCTGTAATCGCTACCTGATGATGATGATCATGTTTCTTGTAACTTTTCTATTACAGCTCAACAGACTTGTTCCATTTCGGCCATGACTGTTTGCTTAGTTCGCATGTAGTAAGGTTTTACCAAATTGTATTGTATTTACTCTGTTAATGGCTTCTCCATCTATTAGTAATTTACAAGTGGATGTGGGCATATGCATCAACGTTTTATCCTATTGGAGGTCGAGCGTTATACCTATTCTAGCAAGTTGATCTGCTTTGAAGTTTCCTGCTATATTACTGTGGCCTGGCACCCAGATAAGATTTACTTTTTGGCATTGAGATATGTCATTTATAAGTAGAAGTTTAAACTATCCTATGTCTGTTTTTGACGAGTGCGTTTTAGATTCTAGCGCTTTTATAGCTGCTTGACTCTCTGAGTAAATGAAGACTTACTTTGTGGTTAATACTCTCGTTTTTATTACTGTAAGTCCCTATTTTATGGCAGTGACTTCTGCCTGAAATACACTGCGATGATCAGGTAGGCGAAAAGATTGGCTAACTCCGATTGTATCGGAGTACGCCCCTCCACCTACTCTGTTGTGTAGTTTTGAGCCATCTGTATAGAAGTTTATATCATTTTCTTTAACAATAATCCCATTATCCCATTCCTCTTTGGAAGGAAATACTATGACGAAAGATTTATCAAAGTTGATATCCTTGGTCTTACAGAAATCCGTTGTAAAAGGAATGCAGGGGAAATTTTCTAAAATTGATGAATGTCCTCTCTGGTTTGTTCTGAGTAGACCGATTTCTCTTAATCTGAGAGTCGCCTTGGCAGCTGTTTGCTTGCCGAAATGCTCTATTGGGAATAGGTTAAGCATAATGTTTAGTGCCTCCGTGGGTGTGGTCCTCAGGACCGCGCAGATGGAAAGACAGGCCATTCTTTCTATATGTACCATGGTTTTTTTATATACCTAAAACTTATCTAAAGCCGGCTACCATACTATGATAGTATACCGTATGTTAGGATTGGTTTTACAATTGCTGTGTATAGTGTCCAGTCTGTCTAGTATTAGACCTAAGTAGCGGACTCATCACTAAATGACAAAGCTGCTCCACCTGTTCTTGGTAAATAAGATCAGTTTTGTTGGGGTTGCCGCTTAGTCCATTTGATTTTGACCAGTTTTCAACCATGTTTAGTAGGTCTTGCATGATTTCACAAAGTGTATTGGGAAATTTCCGTCTTACAACCATTGCAACATTATCCGCATAAGCTACGACGCGGCTCTTCTAGGCTCTTTAGAAATAAGTTTATTGCCGGCAGTCGGAGGAGAGGGGACAGCACGCCGCCTTGAGGAGATCCTCCTGACTCTTTTCTTGATCTTCGTGGCCCCTAGGGTTGCGATCACAAATTTGCTCATGAGCATGTTTTTGATGAACTCGACCAGAACCCCGGAGATTCGGAAATCAGTCAGTGCCTTTTTGCCATTATGGTATTCGGTAGGATGTTATTGAACGCACCCTCGATATTTAGGAAGGCTATCAGTGGGTATTCCTTGGTATAAACATACTCTCGATTTCTGTAACAAGTGTGTTAAGCGCTGTTTCTGCAGATTTCCCTTCACAGTACGCATGTTGTGAGATACTAAGCTTGTTGGGGTTGATGTTAGCTTTAATATACTCTTCTATTCTTTTTCTAATGTTTTTAACAAGAAGGAGGATAGGCTAATCTGCCTAAAATCCTTGGGTGTTGTGCGTGAACTTTTTCCTGCCTTGGGAATGAAGACAACATTTACTTCTTTCCATACTGATGGAACACTTTTAAGTTTCAGAGCAGCCTTTAATATAGTCATTAACCACTCCATAATATAGTCTAATGAATGTTGTATTTGGGCTGGGAATAATCCATCTGGACCCGGTGATTTAAATGGTTCAAAGGTGTTCACTGCCCAGGTTATCCTAGTTTCAGTGATTATGGCTTCAATGTCAGAATCAGATCTTAGTGTTCGATTGTTGATTAATATATTGGGTGATTCGTTGCTGGGAAAGTGTGTGTCCACTAGCAACTTCAAAGTTTCATCACTTGAGATAGTCCAATTTTTATCCGGTTTTCGGAGGTATCCGGAGGAATAGTGATTTTTCGAAAGGATTCTTAGTAAATAAGGTGAGTTCAGTTTTAATATCGCCCGTCATATAAATTATAAAGTTAAGACATCTAATTTCTTTTGTTGTTTCGGTACCAAGTTGCAATGTCAGTTCCTGTATTTCGAGATACCAGTGACTCAGATTTTGATCTTTTTTAATAGCGAAAATCCCTGGATTATTTGCCTACATCTTCTGGATTTTCGGGACTTGTAATTTTTGCGAAGCATATGAAATGAAATCAGAATCATACCTTTTTAGAGCACAAAAAGTAACATTGACCTTTTACTAGTACTACTTGTAGCTACTTTCTAGCAAACAAGGATTTGTTTGAATATTTTTGTTTTTGTTTGCCTTTAATATGAAGAGCAATACATGTGTATGCATTCCTTTGCGCTACCTTAGGTTAGGTTAGGTGAAGTGGTTGTCTTTCGATACACCTACGCCAGTAAGAGGCCCCTTGTGATACCACCGGAGCTATCCTATTCTTACTCTATTTGGTCTTTTCTAAAACATTGTATATCCTTTAAAAAGCTGGCTAGTTTGAGATTCTCAACATCCAAAAAAGTGAGACCGAGCAATTTCAACCATCTTCACAGACCTATGCACCTGCATAGAAGATGTTCGACTGTCTCTTCCTTTTCTATATCCTGACAGCTTCTACAATAGTCATTGGATGGCGCCCCTAATCTACTGGCATGTCTTCCTATGAGGCAGTGCTCAGATAAAAAAATAAATAATTGGCGCGTACACTTCTGTAAGGTGTTTGGCCGAGCTCCTCCTCCAATTTGTGGTGTGCGACTTGATGTTGTTCCACAAATGGAGGGTTCTACAGTTTCAAGCCGACTCCGAACGGCACATATTTTTATGAGGAGCTTTTTCATGGCAGAAATACACTCAGAGGTTTGCCATTGCCTGCCGAGGGGCGACCGCTATTAGAAAAATGTTTTTTTTTATTAATTTTGCTTTCACCGAGATTCGAACCAACGACCTCTCTGTGAATTCCGAATGGTAATCACGCACCAACCCATTCGGCTAGATCCTTTCTGCTTAATTTAAGTATACTCTTATTGCGATCCATGTTCGATTCGCGCTACGTTTGTTAACTGGTAGCGTAAGTGTTTAAGGGGGAGGTAGGGTTTAGCGCTAAAAAAAAAACACTTTTTTTGTGAATTTTTTACAGAAATATGGCTTAAGATACTTTAATAAAATCAGTTACATGTTATTGTACGTCTTTTCAATAAGTGTTTAAAAAATATTAATAATAAAATATTGACAAATAAGCCCATGACAGAGTTTTTTTGGAGATATGTTTTTCGAGAGGTGCTCTGCGGTGCCAATCGGCATTCGTCGTAGAATCATCTGAAACTAAAAAAGTCGAATTTTTCAGATAAAGTATGACGTAATGCTCCCCCCTACATTAATAAAATTATTTTTTTTTTCATTTTTGTAGTTTTGGTGGCAAAAAAACGTAAAACGAGCATTTTTGGCGAAAAATTTCGCCATATTTGTAAGTGAAAAACAACCTTAAAAAACAAAAAATAAAAAAAAAACAGTGTAGGGGGGAGGTATTTTTGATTTAGAAAACGTGTGCCAAATTTGAAAAGAATCGGTTGAATAGTTTCGGAGTTGTGATTGGCACCGACTTTTAAGAAGTCGTTTCGGGAAAAACGCGTTTGAAAAAATGACTCTGAGAAATTATCGATGCTCCGCATTCGAGGTAGAGTGCCTACAAAGGCTATAACTTTGAGAGTTCTGCTCCGATCCACTTAAAATTTTGACACAACATTCTTGAAATGATTTACTATAAGATGAGTGAAGAAAAAAAATTTCGATTTTGTGACCCTACCCCCCCTTAACTGTGTCCTGTTGGAATTTGCTTCAGTAATAAAAGCTTACATGTTGCCAAGGGCATGGGTATGTCGACCTTGCCCTAACTAATTTGGAACGAGAAGCCCAATTTAGTTAACTCATCTGTCTTAAAGTTATCTTTAACGTTAATGTGCAAGTATTTTTAACAATTTTCAACACTCTTTTACTGTCTACTCGTCTAAATGATAGGAGCGTTTTTAGAGCTGCCTGAATATCGGAGTAAATGAAGCTTTCTCTAACTGTGACTGTGCTTTTATCTAGCACTGAAACGCTTTCTAAGATTGCCAAGATTTTGGCTTGTAATTCGCTGCAATAGTCAGGAAATACGATCCTGCGCTGCTTTAATTGAACTTTTGATATTTAAGTATTTAAGCACCTCTGAAGCATTCTGAATAAATTATATAAAAATCGGCGCGAAATTTTGGAGACACTGACAAAAAGATTAGCGGGGAAGCAAACTGATTGTTTCCTTTTTGAAATTTTTTTGCATCGATATTTTTTCGAGATACCTTAAGTTACTTTATCAGATTTGTACTCGCTAAAGTATTATTAAATGCGCATAAATTTGTTTATTTTCCTTTGTTGTGTTACTGCTAAAATATTTTTGGCTTTAAACAAAAAGTTTATATATTTTTGTTTATTACAAGGTAGAAAACTGCTCAAATAATACTGATGCAATTTTGCAGAGCTAAGTTGTTGCGAAATAATGAATATTGAAGTCCCGGAACTAATCGCGAAAACCCCGAATTGTAATAACTAAATCCCGAAAATCTCGGCATCTTAAAAATAAATAAAAAAAAGAGGTTGTCTGTAAAGTCGGTTTACTGACGATAGTTTAACGTGACAACGTCATATGAAAATATTGATGGAATGGTTGCAATTTTCAAAACAAAATTTTAATTTTATTTGTTTGATAGATATTTTGTATGGATATAGAGGAGGAGGTAAATGGAATTGCAATGGAATAGGTCAAGTTACATTTACACAAACGTGCAAAATGACGAAACATTTATCAAATTCATGAAAGATATCTTCAATTTCGATTGTGCATCAGACGTTAATAAGTCAACAACACTAAGAGGCACCATCATCGATTTGCCTTTCTCAAGACACATTACACTTGAAACACTCCCTTCCATTTCCTATTTTTCATATCATAGTTTATTCTCAACAGAGAATTGGTTCATTACCATGCACACAGGAAGAAGGCATATGCAAATACAAGTATGTGAATTTATATACAAATGCGCATATACATACATATATATGCTCACTCAAGTAGGACAGAGCCAGATGTCGAACGTTGCCGAACGCGGGGACCGATTGTGCTCTTTGTCGTTCGTTCCGCGCTCTCGCTTGCAGTTCAAGCACATTAGCTTACATTTGCTTGCGTACGGAATAGATTCGTATATTTGATATGTCCATATGACTTGTATGCATCTTTACATATAGATTTGTTCTTTTTGAAAATTGCGCGAAATTGTATATGTATATGCATGTTTATATACATATATTAGTATACAACATATCTTATAAGGTATATGGTAAATATTACCATACATTTTTTGCTTCATTTATAATAAAAAAATTAATAATAATAACATTAAAACAACAGGTATTATTAACAAACTTGGTTTTATTTTAAATTCTTCAAGTAAATCAAATTAATAATAATCAATAAGAAGGCATATGCAAATACAAATATGTGAATTTATATATGTACATATGCGCATATATATACATATATACGCTCACTTAAGTAGGAGAGAGCAAGATGTCGAACGTTGCCGTTCGTTTGCTTTGTTCGTTTCGCGCTTTCGCTTGCAGTTCATTCAAGGTAACGGCAATGAGCAAGGTAACGACAAATGAGCAAGGCAACGACAAATGAGCAAGGTAACACTAATGAGCAAGGTAACGACACATTTTTACGTGCGTGCAGCCGGCTAAATCGAATTATAAGACGTTATCACGTCAAAATGTATACCTCTAATACCATCACATTCCCGTATGAACGTAGAGTCAGTTTGTTTTCGCTAATATGTTGCACACATTTCACATTTGAATTGCCACCAAAATCAACAGTAAACTGCTAAATTATTGCCTGTTCCATACTCCCTATTAAATCTAAGCATTCATTTTATTTCATCTACGAAAGAAAAATAGGAAAACCCACTAACGCACCAACGTCAACACTTCAACAGGCACGCGTGCAAATAAACGTTGAAATTTCCGGGCAAATAAATTCACGTTTAACGAGTTGAGAAGAAGAAGAATTTAGTATTATTACCGTATTAGCAATTTTATCAAGCACTAAACAATACAAATTACACTAAGGCGGTATGCCGTTAATATAGATTTAACAACATGCAAATAAGCATTTGATTATTCCATTACTATTAAGTACTCCTATACATAACTAGAGCAAATATTAACAAATACAAACATAGTTAAATTTAAGTAACACTTATTTCTCGTTATAGGTGTGTGAGTGTAGTTGCACAATTTCTCAAGAATGACATTTCAATCAAGTTTGGAGGGCATATGAATTTGCAAATGTGCACAAGTATTGCCTCCAAGAAAGCCGACACTCATACGCCCTGTGGTACCTCAAAACCATTACGACTTTAGCGACGCACATTATCGCGTGTATATGCAAATTTGCTGGCGAAAAGACACGCAAAACATGTACGAACAACACTAGTAACAATAATAAGTGAGGAAGGTAGAATTAGAGGCAAAACAAAAAATGTACGTGATTATATGCATACAATTGCGTGCGTACACAAACGAGTTTATTATATACTTCTAGGTATATGATCCAGTAAGTAAGTCTATCAGTAATCCCAATAAGCAATAAAATATTATTTCTCTAATCTTGGAAAAATATGTGATCTCAGTATGATATCTAATATCGGTCTCCTATTGACATTTAACATTGCTTTGCAAGTACAAATGAAGTTGAGAATATTAATTTTCTTCAAGCTTGGCATTGGTTTTGTACATTTGCAATGTTAACAAGTGGATAGATTATTTATAGTATTACAGTGTCTACATATCATATTTCATTGGAGGAAAGTGCAACTATTTTATATCAAGAAGAACGAAGTTGAAAAGTAAATAAATTTATAAGTAAGTAATAAATTAGAGTAAGTATACATATTTAACCCATTTTTGGAAAATATATTCCATTCAAACTTTAATTTGATGAAAAAATGAAAAACGGAGTATGCATCACTGCATTAGAAAATATAAAATACAAAAAAAATTATAACGTGTGCGGTGCTACAGAAAATATTTTCTTTCATCTATTAGCACAAATTCGGAGTGAAACAGTTGACGCGCTTAGCAGTGAAATGAAGTATACTTTATTTTTAAGTAACAAAGTTAAATAGTAGTATAAAGATATAGGCATGTACATAAAAAATATCGCAAAAAAAAGGAACAAAATACTTAGCCCGAAGCGAGATTATTAGACATTCAGCCTTGCTGGTGGGGGCGATCGTAGGCATATCTGTGATGCAATCGACATCGAGCTGTGGCTTTGACTTACTCAAAGATATGGGAAAAACCTCCAGGATCAAGAACAGCCCTTCAGTATTCTACAATTACTTGCCAAATGATTAATTTATTACAGCTTTCCTGGTTTTAGAATTTACTACCATAGCTGGATCGATTTTTGAGAGAGTATAGGTTGTATAAAAACCTTGATATTAAAGGCACTGTGTAGACTGCAATCTGGCAAAAAAATGCTTGTTATTTAGGAGCGCAAAGTGAAAATGAGATTCGTTAAAAATCCCATAAATATCATAAGCGGTAAGCTCATAAATTTTACGTGCGTTTCATAGTCTTTCAAAGATTTTTGTTATTTTATCCTTAGTAATGGGTCTTTCACAAAACGCGCTTAGATGTTGTTTCAAGAGGAAACATGGAAAAACTTAAAAAACTTTAACGTTTCACTACTTTTATTCAAAATGCAGCTCTAAACAATTACGTTTATGTGAAAAATGACATCATAAAATATAAGTAAATATTTTTCGGTAATACAAGAAAGCTTCTGTATCATTTCATTCTAGATATATTCAACTCAAGAACTCTGGATTGTGTATATAAAGCTTGTTTCAGCACCAATTTAGAATATCAATATTAACTTTGGTTTGAAAATTGGTTTATTTGCAGGCTTGGATATATAAGAGTTATATTAAAAAAAATTTGGAGGAAATTTATTAAGTCTGAGATTTATTCATTATTGAAAATTTTGGTACACTTTGTTTAAGTGAGAGTGCTGCTCTAATGGAGCGCTAGAATACGCACTCCTATACATATTATGTATGTATGTAGTAGTATGTCTGTTTGCAAATCGATCGAAGCGTCCCTATATTTATTGGTATTCAGTTACACTGGTTCGCTATATGTACTTGGATGTCACTCAAAAAGTTATAAGAATCTCACTATGTAACTCTTAGCGATTATTAAGCATCGCCTAAGCTATTAATAAAAAGAAGGAAACAACTGAGGGGAATTCTATTTTATCATAAAAAGGACACAAAACTTATTTCCCAAAAATGAAAAAAAAAATTAAAAGTTTAACAACAGTAAAATTAAACTTTTATCAAAAACCAAAAAAAGTACAAAAAATTTGAAAGGAGTATAATTTATCCCCAAAAATAAATAAGCAAAAAATATATAAAAATGTTACAAATAATCAAAAATATTTCTTTTTAAGGCCTCTATAGCAATATTTTTTTTTTCATTTATACGAATATTCCGGTGCTAAAGTAGCTCTTAGGGACTTTTAATGGAGCCCCTCTATGAAACTTTCAGGGATTATTGAGCATAGTCTTAGCTATTAATGAGAAAAATAAGGGGGAGTGTTTTTCATAAAAAATATACAAATGTTTCTCGAAAATGTTTAAAAACCATTTAATTTTTTTACGAGGGTAATAAAAAATATTTCCCAAAAAGTTTGCGCAAAAAAAGAATATATAATATTTTTGGAAAAACTAGTTACATGGTATAGGAACCGCGAATTTTACGTACATTTTTTAAGTACATTTTATCATAAAAAAATATTTAAATGAAGGATATGTTAAAAAAATCGAAGATATATCTTTAAAAACTTTGCGCCGACATTTTCAACCTTAAGAAAATCTCAAAATTATACAATTTTATCAAATATTTAAACACTTTTTTTCAGTTGAAATCTTATTATACTCAAGCCCAAAGCGCATGTATTAATGTTGATGACATTAGGCCAACAGCAACGTTTTGTACATTCGAATGGCATGACATAAGAAAATAGAAAAGACAAAAAATAGATGAACTGCGTTGAACAGCCGACTTGCAATTGGAGCTAGAAGCATACGACGACGCTAATGAAAAGGCTCTTCGGCTTTTTTCATTTGATTTTGTGCTAGCGTCCCAGAGGACACGGCGAAAGAACAAAAAATAAACCAACCAGCTGGTCTACTGATACCACCTTTAATAGATTCGCCTGGACTCAAGCCTAAAAATAAACAAATTTTCAGAAAAATTGTGACAATGTCTATAGTACTTGGATCACTTGACATGGAATCGCTCATCTACTAAATTGAGCCAGCTATCTGCTGGACTGCTGTATGAACTTTTATTCGAATGCAATATGTTCTTTCATATAAAAAAGTGAGTGTTCCAATAGACTGAATCTCTAAATGGACAAATTCTTAGGAACAAACAATTGTTTTATATTTTTTTTATAGAAAATGTTCTCTCATACACAGACTTTATTGTAAACGGAAGCGGACTTACATAAAATCTTCCATAAATGAACGCAAAGTTATAATAAGCAGACAATTTTGTCTTTTTTTTATCAAAAATGTGAATGTTTTTCTTTGTTTTAGTTTGGGTGTTTTTCGATAGTTTGACGATTTTGTTTTCCTTTTCATGAAGTGAAGTGAAGTGAAGCAACAAGTTGCAGCGCTTGCAGTAGTGTTTTACAAAAACAATCCAGTTCATTGTTGACTCGTGCAAGTATTATGTCATCGATTGAAAATTTATTAGCATTGAGAGATAGTGTAGAAATAATTAGCGCTTATGACAGGGAACAAGTTTCTGTTCGAACTTTATCAAAGCGGGAAATGCAAGCAACAAAGAAAATATCAAATGCTAGTGGCAAAATGGAGTTACTCGGAGCATAAAATAAAATTCGTGCAAAGTGATTTTATAAAAATTAATTAGTTGTCTATGGAGTGGTTTGTTGAGAAAAGGAATCAAAGCATTTCAATATGAGGTCCATGAATGTTTTTTTTAATTTTGACTTTTAATATTATTTTTATGCCTTTCCCATAAACGGTCATCTCTCATAAACGAACAAAGAGTAGAAACCCATCAGTGTCCGCTTATGGAAGCTTTCACTTTAAATAAGCTATTTTAAAAGGAAAATACACTTGAAAAAGAAATTTATTTCATAACAAGCATTCAAATGTGAAAATATTTCAGCAAAAATCTATCCTCTTATGCATTTAATAAACTTTCTGGTCATAAAGAAAATCATGATCCAAGCCCCGTCTAGCGAGTTAAGAATTAAATTCTGCATTTCTAGATACATGAGTGCCGGTTTCTTTTAATATAATTCATGATTTATTAAAAGTGTGTTACAAAAAATACTAATAACGTATTATTATGTAAGGGTGTTTTTTCAAGAGCTTGAAAATTAAAAATGATAATACCAGACAGAAATACTGGAATGAATTTTTTTGTTATTATTATTATTATTTATATGATATCCAACATACTCGTATGTCCACCGTGGCTATGAGCTGCACGGTCCATTTGCTCAGGCCAATTTTTGACTACTATTTCTTGTAAATCTGGTCGTATGACGTCAATGGTGGCTTGATTATTGCAATAAATTGATTGTTAAGTAGGCTGTATGGCAAGTTAGTTAGTTAATCTGTCACCATGGCTCGATAGCGCTTCATGACATTAGCCATTCACCGTAATGACAGCTCTTTTATCATTTCGAAAGAAAAAGGATTCCTTTAAGTAAATTTCCATAATTTGGAATCGTTGTGGTACCGTTAAACGATTCATGATGACTTGCCAAACCTTACAGAACAGAAATGTCAACACAGTTTGCCATTCTTAGCTGTCAAACCATATTTACCATAGCCATAGTTCTCATGCAGTTAAAAAAACACCCGATATTAGTCCCGATCTTCGTTTTATTTCAATGATGAAGGTAACAACTGTAAGATTATCTGATTTATATCAAGTTTCTTTCTGACTAGTCATCTGTTCATGGACAATTCAATAAAGGTACAACTCCATATCAGTCCTTTCAGTTCTAGGTTAAGTGCTCATATTCTGGTCCGACTCGACGATTTCTATGAGATTTTCGAGGGTTGGCTTAACGTTTATACTGTTAAGTACTACAACAGCAATAATAAGTATGGAAGTGTGGCAGTTACCACTTATCTATTACATTCGATATTATGTTGGGTCCATAAGTAGCATAACAGGTTTTGGCCGGCTGTTCTGACTTTTCATCTTTGACGTAGTTGTATTGTAGAATTTAACGTATTTCCTTTTTCTTTAAGTCCACTTCGCAACGCTGTAACACACAACCGACTTAAATTTGTGCAAAACTTTTAAAGAAATACTTATGAAGCATACTATCGCTATTTAATTGCCAGATAGTATAAGCCGACGGGATGTATACTTATATATCTTGAGATATGGCTAACTGAAGGTATCTAATCGAAAGTGCTCAAAACTAAAAGAAAATAACTATTTTCCTATTATTTTTTTTGTTATTTTGCTATTTCACTTATACTTATTATTTGCAGCATTTTGAATTATAATAAGGATGGAATTTATGGACAAGTTGAACAACTTCATTTTTGCAACAAACACTTCTTATGGAGAATGGTACGGTTCTCAAATGGAGGTGTCATTGAGCGCAAACGTTGCAGATTTGATAAAAAATTAATTAAAATGTATCACGCCTTACTATTATGATACAAGTCTCGGAATTGGGTGTAATTTTTTATTCGAAAGTCCTATTTCTGAGTCATTTAATTTATAAGTTATAATTCCTAGTCATATTTTACAATTGCCTTTGCGTTCAGACTTCAGTGATCCAGTTACGCTAAACTTACTATTTATCTTACCTATAGGATCTAAGTAGGAATATGCTACGTTTTTATGGAGGCCCCATCACCTTTGCCATATTTGTTGATCTGATTTATTCGTGTGTTGTAAGACGTGCCTTAATAAATTGGAAGTCTTTACAAAATAGAAGGCGTATTCGTGCTTTACCTTTAATATCATCAGTGGTGTAGTGGACGGCCTCTTCTTTTAGACCCTTTAGCCTGCAGAGTAATGATTTATTCTTTCTGGAGCGCGTTAGAATGGTTTATGTCGCTTATACTCTGATACATTGAATTAATTTAATAAAATTCAAATTCTTTGGATTTTGATTTTTCATGTTGTACACAAACTTTCCGAATGCCACTGAATGAACTATAGAGATAAGTATGAACTACTTCGTTGAGTTAATTTTTCTGCATTTTGTAAGAAATTATGTATTTCTAGATTTACTAATAACAAATAGATAAATAAATAAATGAATAAATAAATAAATCAATAAATAAATAAATATTGTACTTCTTAACTCCGTCATTTAAATGCTCATTGGGATTGCATGCATAACTTTGCCAAGCAGCTCTTTTAACAAAGCCCTGCGTGTGTCAGCCACGCGTTTGCATGGACACAAGTATGTGCATATGCAAGTATGCCAGTGTAAGACCTGAAGTGTGTGTGTGTGCTTGTGCGCATACGGAAGGCGGAAACCGCTGGCTGTCAGTGAATGCCAAAGGCAGATAACCTCAGAGTTTTACCTTTTGTTTGAGCTAAGTTCAGTTGAGTTTAGACTGAGACGGAGCAAAATTCATTTTCGTAAACAGAAGCAATTTGTGTCAACATAATCAGCTTGAAAATTAACTTGCAAGTGTGTGTAGAGGCATTTGCACCTTACGTATGTATATACTAAACACGTCTATTCATTGTGTATTGAGTACATTTATACTTGTAGGTAAATATCCACAAGAAGGTTGCAAATAGGGGAAATTGAAATGGCTGAATATTTCGCAAGCCACTTTCGTGACACGTACAAATATATTTCACGCGAGCGCTAATGCTCGCTTATAATGGGCATAAGTATATGTACGTACATATATATTTATCAACAAAGCATAATTTTAGGATGATCAACTGTATATGTACGAGTATTCACATCCGGTGCAAGGAGAATACATCACAACTCACATTAGTGTTTGTCGACTAAGAAACTAATTTTTTTATGACTAAATAATCTTACAATATCATTAATTTAAATAAGTCAAAAACTTTCTGTTGAGGAAAAAAGTATTTAAGCACAAAAGGAAGAGTTTGAGAGCTCAATTACAGTCAAACCTCGTTATAACAAAGCTGAAGGGGTTAGACAAACGATTTTTTATATCAATAGTTCCGATATAATCAAAAGTTGATCAAAAAGTTCCTAAAGTATATACAGAAAATTCAAAATTCCTCAAAAGTATAGCCTTCAAAGTACCCGCCATCAACCGCAACGCACTTTACCAGCGTTTGATTCAGCTCTCGAAACATTTCTGGAACTCTATTTTCGGCATAGCCGTCAGAGTTATCTTCGATTTTTCCATTACTTCCTTTTGGCTGTTAAAACCTGTTCTCCGTCGTAATTTTTTAATCAAACATAATAAATTCGCAGGCAGCCACATCAGGTGAGTTCGATAGCTGTTGGATGGTATACGTTTCGTACTTGGTAAAACATTTTGATACTTGGTTAAATTTGTGGCAATCTTACAAAAAAAAAAAAAGAAGCAAGACTCAAATCAGTTGACTCAAAGCTTCAGCTGGCAGTTGTTCCGTGAACGTTTTCATCACGGTGGTATTTATAGAATATCAGAATCTCGATAAAAGGAAAAATGCAAAATTTGTAGAAAAGTTCATTAAGAGTATAGTTTTTTTATGTTCTTTTAATTTCAGGTCAAACAATAAAACAAAACACACTGCTGCTTTGATTTTTTACTAATGAATAAATCAGTAAAATCGTTCAATCGGTGCAAAAATATTCTGTTTTTTTTTTTTTAAGATTGTTTTGAATTCGATAGGAATTCAATCCTTAAATGTGTAATGCGGGGTAGATTGCTTTGCCTCAAAAAATATTTGGTGCTTTTTGATTGCAGTTTTGTCGCGTAGGCTAGTCTTTGGATAATTGAAATTGACTACAACTAAATCAAGACTGACAATGCGGACTCGATGCACAGATTTTTTTAACTCTCTCTACTCTAAACTTTAATATATTTTGAAGTGTTCTCGCTCAACATTTCTTCATTTGTATACAAAATTTCGCGTCACCAAATTTTTTTCAAAAAGCTCAGCATTTTTAAATTGCTCTTTTCGTTTTTATCAAAGTTTGTCATATCGAGATTTGACCTTTTATACAAAAACAAAATATATATAAATAAATATAAAATTATTTATCCAATATGCTTGTTGAATAAAAAAATGATTTTAAGTGATGGAAATCTTTATTTTTTCTTTACGCGCCTCATTATTTGTCTGTTTGTATGCTGCTGTTTAGTTCGCAAGTGGAAAATATGACTGACATACGACGCCATTTGTAAAAATTCTAAGGCCGATAGGGTGATTAGTTTAGCGCCACCTTGTATAAAATTAAAAACTGCTGATAGGTAAAACATAAAATAAGGGTTAAGTTAGGTGACAGCTGCTAGTTTTACAGACAAAATTACGCCAAAGATGGAAGCCCGTTGTTATATAAAATTTGTCTAAAATACTCCCCCTTTACCAAATAATTTAAAAAAACTAGTAAACAATTCACTAGAATTCACTTGAATTGTTTACCAAAATAAATAATTCACGAAAATGCTAAGAGTGACATTTTTTCTCAATAAAAGCCTTGAATTGTTATCAATGTAACTCGGTCTTAATCATAAACTTGTTACTGCATTAAATGAATAAATAAATATATATATGTTTTTTAATAAAAATTAAATAAGAACTTTTACTATGAATCTCATTAGCACTGTTAAATCGATATTTGCTCGTTTTTAAACAGAGTAAATGATGCATTCGTTTTTTTTTCAGCCTCATCGTTCTTGCAACCTTTACATTAACTTAAGGGGGGATTCTACTGTAAAAATCAAATTTTCATGGATTTTGTTTTCATACTTGTATTAATTTAATTAGTAAAAAAAAGTTTAGGGTTACATAAACACAGGTCTTGAGTGTACAAAAAAATTTTTTAAATTTATTTTCATTTCAAAATGGCAGCTGTACAGCCGCTCCCCCGAAACGCCTTTTGAAATCTGCCCACACTGTCGCGCATTTAAAAAAAATCTGAAATGAAAAAAACCAAATTTTTTTTATTATATATCATTATTTTTAGTTGTTAAGCCTATTACTTGCAAAAAAAAAATTTTTTTGTAAAATTTTTGAAGTTTTTTAAAAAATCGACATTTTTTTGTTGTCATTTTGTTATTAAAAAAGGGGTTATAAATAATAAATTTTTTCCCACCATAGCTTTAAAAACTAGTAAATATTGTTAAAAATATACTATCAAAGTTTGAGCTTGATATGTTAATTTTTCACGGAGCTGTGATGTGGGCAATTTTGAAAACGTGGTTTCGAGAAAAACACGCTTAAACAATTTTTCATACTTACAGCTTATACCTGTTGAGTAGCTGTTCTAGCTCCCCTCTCTTAATGCTTTATTCTTTTATCCGAAATAATATCCAATGAGCATTTTCAAGGTCAAAAGAATCTATAGATATTCTGACATGGGTAACCAAGTAGAAGGTTGGAGTAGGGAACGTCTTATCTCTTGATCAAGCGCATATGACCGTAAACCGCTCGAGCGCTCAGTTTATAACTGCTTTGCTAAAAATTTTATAACTTGAAAACTATTCAAGATTTCTTTTTAAGATTTTCATGGAACATTCTGGAGTTGTTTCTGAGTATGTTTCAACAAAAAGTAAAAAATCGATTTTTTTTAAGTTTTACAGTAGAGTCCCCCCTTAAATTGACCACCACCTCTGAAAAGATTAAGAGAAAATCCTTCTACAGCCATCCAGTGCTGTTGATGTAGTGGAGGAGAGAAAAGGATCTAGGCTGGATAATTTCTTCAAGTCATCCCCAAAGGGCACGCTAAGGAATCTCAAGCGCCTAGCCGCCAGAGTAGGACATTTGCAGAGAAAGTGTTCCGCAATGAGTTTGGAAATTGAATGGCGGGGGATTCCCATCACTTTAAGCGTTCTGTTTCTGTCGTATTGAGGCCATAGTGTTTTCGAAATAGCACACGAAGAGACAGACCTCCAACTGTTTTGCGCTTTTTTTTAGAAAGAAATTGTGTAGTTTCCCTTTAACGACGGCCAAGAGGATACCGATGTCTGAGAAGGGGACAGCTGGAACCGGTTCTGCCGACCCCTTCCTGGCAAGCTCATCAGCAATTTCATTTCCCTCTATATTCCTGTGCCCAGGAACCCAGATAAGGGAAATGTTTCCTGCACGTTCGAGACGTTTGAGTTTCTCCTTATAGGAGTTCACCAGAAGAGAGCTGCAATTCTGCGACGACAGGGCCTTGATCGCAGCTTGACTATCGGAAAAAATATTAATGTCTCCCTCCCAACAGCGATCCCGAAGCATTTTGCATGCCTGCAGGATCGGGAAGACCTCTGCTTGAAAAACGGTGCGTGTTTCCGGCAGTTTAAAGGAGACCGAAATGTTGGCTGATTTAGAGTAAGCCCCCGCTTCCACTCCAGACTCCATTTTGGATCCGTCACTGAAAACAGAGGTATCTATATCCGTACCGACTCGCCCCTCTTTCTAATCTTACCTGCTCGGAAAGATAGCCCTAGCACAACCCTCAAAGCACAGTTTGCGGATGGAGAGGTCAGTGCGAATAACAGAGAAGGAAGGGGAGATCTGCTTCAAGATGCTACTAAATCCTACAAGAAGTTGTCTCCAAAGGCCAATCTCCTTCAACCTAATAGCACTCTGAGCAGCAATGGACTTAAGCTGCAGATCCACAGGAAGTTAGTGCAGAATAACGTTGAGCGCAGCAGTGGGATATGTTCTACAAGCACCAGTGATGCCCACACATGCAGTTCTCTGTACTCTCTCTAGTTTAATGGTGTTCTAGCCCTTCTGAAGAGCTACCCACCAAACTAGGCAACCGTATGTCAAAGTTGGCAGAACCACTAAGTTGTACATCCAAAGTACGACACGTGGCTTGAGACCCCATTTTTTGCCGAACATAGATTTACAGGCGTAGAAGGCTATATTGGCCTTCTTAATTAAATTTAAAAAATTGCGAAATTCTAAATTTTTACTGTTTAAAAGATAAATTATATATTAAGTATATATAAAAATATATATAATATAATTAAAAGTATGTTAAAAATAATATAAAAATACCCAGTGTGTATAAAATATAAAAATGGGTTTAAAAATGTGAAAAATGGGTTTGACTATAACTCCAGAATTTGAGGTTGTGCTTGGAATTTCAGGAATACAAATTTTTATTACTCGATTGGATTCCCAGTAAGTGATAAGAGATGTTGCAAATTAATTTTCACCGTTGCGTAGTGTAGTTTAATCCTATTATTTTCATTGAAAATTTATTGTTTTTAAGCTCTTCAAATAAACTTATTTTTTATTCCAACACCCGATATTTTATATGGCAGAACATCTCATCCCTCAGATATTATTACTGCATATTTTTCAGTATACAACGAATACTTGTATGTTCATAAGTAGATATGTACTTTTGCCCATTTTATTAGTAGTATATAGATAATTATTCGCCGGTGGTAAAATGCGTTAGTCGGAACGCCATTCATATGGTCTGCTGCTTAACACTGCTCTGTCATTAGGCTCCATCAAATAAAATTAACTCAGCCGTACAGGCTGACAAACTAAATTGGGTGCCATTAAATCGAATGAATATTTCATAAGTCCTTTTTCTAGATCTCAGGGTTCTCCCACTTTAGGGTATTATCTGTAGATCTTGCAAGATTAAATGTTTTCAAAACATACAAACATAGAAACAAAAGCTTTGAAACTGTAAACTATTTTATGTAATTTGTCTGTTTTACAAATTTTGTTCACTAAAAGATGGATGAGATCATCTACACTTGAAGCTACGGTTAGTGAATTTCTTTGTTCAATTCGATAAAAATGATGGGTTCATAAGAGATGGTATAATTTGCATTAGACAGCTGGGTAAGACTCCGTCAGAAAATATGAGATTTGCAAGTGGTCTTTCGATTTCTTTGAAACTTTGGGAAATATTAGTTCTAGGTAAGATACATTCGAGCCTAAAAGGATTTTGAAAAATTTTCAAAATTGAGTCATCTACGCCATGTTGAAAATCGGGACCGTGTTTTCTTCAAAAATCAATATTTCTTGAACCGTTGGATGGATTTCAATGCAATTTACAGACAATATAGAAACAAATAAGTAGTTTAAATTAGTATTATGTTAAAAAATAAATTTCGAAATTTTGACCAAAAAAAAGTCAAAAAAATTTTTTGAATCAATTTTTAGTTGATTTGGCCACTTTTTTAGATTTTCTGTTATACACGTAACGATTCCTTATGATTTAACCTTTATTTTATGGTGTCTATAATAGTTCTCGAGATATTGCGATTTTAGTGGAAGCGCGCACACACGATTCGCATACGCACGCACGGTTCGCGCTGCGTTATGTGTCCTTTCATGAAGTGACTGGAGCAGACTGCTGCAGGTCTGTGCGCGTTTTTCTACTCCCGCGCTGCGTAACCGCGAACTTCACGGTGCGCCCAGCTCAGAGCCATGCTGCTGCTTCATCGTATGGCCTTACACTTTGCCGAAGTGTTAACACTGAAGTTACAAAACTATGGAAAGAAAATCTTGCTTATGTTCGGTGGTTTGAGTCAAGGCAAATTACTCCTTCAGGCATATGGACTCAGATGAACAACAGGATAGATTAGGTAAAGGGTCGCCCCACTAAACGTGAATTAAACGTACCACGACAGAAAGGGTGGAGAGCAAGAGGGGAAAATGATGGCTAATATGATATACCTATAAACAATGACTACTCATGGCTATGAGAAATGCTTGGTGCTGATGGTAACGCTTAACAGATATTAATAATCAAGCCAGATATATCCGCAAACTTAGTTAAATATTGACTACTGAGATCCCTGGCGGCGCACCCTCCAGATAGTTGACTTGAAGTTATGCTGTGACACATAGAATTTATGTCAAGTGAACCACGTCTGGTTAAGATACCCAACATTGGCAAGATTTGCGGCATATTTCAATGAGAAATACTTTAAAGTATCATTAAAATAAAACTATATTTTTGAATGAGCGAGCTAAATTTCAAGTTGTGGACTCAGTAGAATACAACCAGCAAACGAAAAACAAATATGCATAAAACTGAGAAAATAGTTGTATGACGTACAAAGCATGACAATTTTGAACAGTTTCAAGCTCAAAGTGCGCAGCTTGATGAAAATTAAAAATAAAAAATAATCTGCGTTGATGCACTTTTTTGCCCAGGGTGTAGGTATGGCACACTACTAAGTGGCAAACTTCTGAAAAACCTCTTTTTACACTAAATTGGCAATTGTTGGAAGAAGTCATACTAGTTATGGAGTGACTAGAATTTTACCAGTTGCAAAATTTCACTTAAAGGTGTAGTGTAAACAAAAGATACAAACATATTAGGGATGCCATAACTATTAGGGAGACATCACTTTTTTGATATCATTAAAAATTAATTACTAGAAGACTTTAAGATCCAAGATAAACTGACTTTAAAAATTTTTAAATAAAATGTGCAATTATATACAATATATATTTATAATAAAACCCAACCGTACCTTTAACTACAATTTATTACTCTTTGATATGTTTTTTGGGCTTCAGCTGGGCAAATGGTTTTGTTAGCGGGCAACCCTGATTCATATATTGGAAATATTTCAGACTCATTTTTTATAGGGCTAGAAGGTATAGTTTCATATTCGAGTAAATGTTAGCCAACAAACCGCAAAAGTTTTTGAGGTGATTGTAAAAATATATGGCATACCCTCCTCCTATTTTTAAATATCCCTTTTCAATAAAATTATAAAGGTAAAGTCAGTACAAACTCAAATTCATCATCTTATCATTTTAGATAAAAAGCGATGTATTATAGGGCTGGTGAAGACAGATAACTGCCTCAACAGTGAAAGATGAAATAAGGAGTACATTTCAAAAATATATATATATATATATATATATATATATATAAGAAAGGTTCAGACGCTGTATGAAACGAAGGTTAGGCGAATACAAAGTTGATGAAGTCAGTCATCTGCGTAGTGAATTCCTGTTCTAATCAACGTATAATCGTCTGAAAGGCGAATAGTAAAATACAGAGTATTCAAATAAAAGGCAAACTATAATTTTGTAAATATTAAAATATAAACCTAATTCCATAAAAGTGGGTCTGTCAAAACTCTTATACCAAAACTCTTCTGACAGAACATCGGGACTAGAGTTTATAATGATTCCTTGAGACCGTTCATCGCTTATGCTTCCCTTGCCTGGTCGCCGAAATCCAAACAAGTACCCACTAAACAATTTGGCACTTTGGCAGTTTTTAAAGAAAAGCCTGCTGAATAATTACTGATGCCATGAACAGCTGTCTCACTATTGCTATATAATTAAAGGTAGAACTATGCAGCCAGAACTGCATTAGAATGCAAATCATACTTGGGAAAGGTTTACCTATGACTTTGGTCATAAAATTATCATAACAGAGATACCGGATCAGAATATAATCTGTTCATTAACGGACTATATGATTCCCAAACGTGTTTTTAATCCTAGGTTTGATTTATTTGATTGTATCTCAGACCGCGATTAATAGGAACTGGGAGGACGTTAGGTCGACCCTATAAGGCTCGATGCCAGCCATCTCACAGACTGTTCGAAAACCAAAACTGGAGTCGGTGCGAGAATTTATGGTCCAAACACGAAAATCTTCGAACCATTAGGCAAATGGCCTAGTGCCCTTCAGGCTGAAATGAAAGCAATTTCAATCTGTGCGAATATAGTATATCATATGAGGGCCAACATATAGCTATGTACTCGGACAGTCAAGCTACATTATAGACACCAGCTTCACATTCTGTGAAATTGAAAATAGTGTACGAGTGCTTTAACAACCTAAAAAAATCAGTGCAACAAATAAATTTGTACTCTGTTGGGTTGCGGGTGACTCTGGAATAAAAGGTAATCAAATTGCTGATGAACTCGCTAGGGCGGGTTCGGGCTGTATTGTCTTGGCAAAGACATTATTAACTACTTCTAAAACGTGTAAAGGGTTTTCCAATAAGGGCGGGTAGATGTTGAAATGGAATAAAATGGCGTTTGCTGTGTGGCACGTAGCGCCGTCCTGCTGGAACCACATGTCGGCTAGGTCCATATGGCACATTTCGCCTGAAGTAGAAACAGGTTGACCTAAAATGCCAATAAAAACTGAAAGCGGCGATTTGTTGTCCATTAATTGTACATAAAAAATCCGCTTGAATTAAAATCCTAGCTGATCCTTTTTTCGAGATAAGTGGATTTTAGCATTTTCGAAAATTTTTTCATAATTAAGCGATATCTTTCCTCACCATCTAACGAGATAATATCCTGGCGCGATTTTTTTTTATGTGGTATCCCCTGTAGGCCTAATCCACTTCAAAATTACTAACTTCTCACTATAAAATTAATGTAGGAACGAAATTAATAATAACTTGGGCATGTTTCTATAAATGCTGTGAAGAAAAAGTAACAACCGCTTTTTTTAAACGGCTGGAATATGAAGAATCATTTATTAAATTTATTTTGAATCTTTCCCAAAATTTTAAAAATTCTCTGTGAACAGATTCACCAACCTGTTCTGACCACAAACCCAGACCATCGTTGTTTAATAATGACATGTCCTCTTTCAAGTGATCAAGAATAATATGCAGTTTTAGAGTCTGAGATGTTCCTGTACTTTCTAGATCTTTGCGAAGTTGTTTTAAGTTCTCATCTAAATCGGTAATATTTGCACGTTGCGTGGAGAAACAGTCATGTACAATTTTGTTCATTGTCCTAAAAGCAGCGCGACGTATGGCTGTAATTTCAAAGGACCAACATGCTCGCAAATTTCAGGATCAAGTAGTTTATCCGATTGTTGCAGAAGTTTTCGGCAGGCATTACCCTCGAAAATTTCACCCTGATAATTTTTTGCTACTAACTTCAGTTTTGATGGCCAAAGCAGATCCTTTTCACGCCCTACAGCAGGGACTATGCCGTTCCAGAATATGTGGTTTGTAAATCCTTCAGGCAAAACACATTTCTGAAGAACGTACATGTTGATGTCATCTTCTTCTTCATCAATAAGGACATCTTCATTCTCCGATTCTTTTTCATAAAAAAAGAGAGGCATATTTATTGTACTGTGGCACTCCTTAGCATACTTTTTATCTTTGTCAAAACATTTAAATTTATTGTAATCATCATTTAAATTTTTAAATGTTTTCAAAATTTTATTATCTAAGTCAAATTCCATCAATTCTTCTTTATCGGCACCACCACGCAATTTTCCAAAACTTTGCAGTTCACTCAAAGTGATGAAACAGTAAGGGCAAGGATACGTTGCTGTTGCAGTTTGCTGTCCATTCATAATTAGTATAAGTTTTAAGTCAGAGCTGAGTTTAAAGGGTATCTTGTTGACTTTTGTCAATTCAAATAAGGTCTTAACATTTTCATAAGTTTCTTTAATTTGAGGAACAATTGATAATATAATTAATCTGTAAACGCTATATAAATTCTGTTTCTTGGACATACTCCCACCAGTAGAGTATCGAGATCTTTTACTTTCATTGAAATTCGAATCACATTCTTCTCCTTCTGTTAAAACTGTTATACATAATTTAAAAAAGCCTTGACCCCCATCTGCCAACAATTTTTTTTTGGCGTTTTGGATTTCTATAATATCCCGACGGTCAAAGATTGCGTTAATAAGGTTTGATGCATTAGCATATACAACAGGTCTATTAACCATACCTTCTTTGGATTCAAAAGTGCAAATAACTTCTTTAGAAATATCTTCCAATAAATTCGATTTTTCACGCATATGTTGTTTATAGTTTTTTGGAATAGATTTTCTTCCTGCAAAACTTCTAATGAAATTGGTCATTTTATTCATTTGATTTTGAGATGCTCCAGTAGTCGATTGGAATGTGTCTAACCCTTCAGTATTAAAAACAAATTCGTTTGCAATTTTTTTATTCAAAATTACCCTCATTTTAGACCCTGTTGTATTTAATAAAATATCACCATCGTTCGTACTTGCTTCGGACCTTTTTCGTAAAATCGATGTTACTACTTGGTTTTGTTGCTTTTCTGTTAGTTTTTCTACTAAACTCAAGGCGTTTTCACGAGCACGAGAAGAAGCAGGACCTGCGCCACAAAAATTACGCACATCTTTGCCAATTTTTTGAAAACATTTACTGAAAATGTTCATGGGCGTTCTCTTTTCAGCAGTACTATGTCCACTTGTAGAGGGAAGTTGAGCATTTGAAGCAGCTCCATAAAGACCACAACTTTCATCTATTATAGTATGAAAAGTGCGTACATGACCATTGCCCTTAACTATTTTAGAGTGACCTTTGTATCGTGCCGTTAGACATTTAAAACAATTACAATCATAAGTTGTTCTGGTTTCTTTTGCTAACTTCATGTCCTCGTAGTCAGGCATTGTTGGAAGTGGCCTCTTTGCATTACCCTTCTCTCGTTCCATTATAGTTTTTCGACAAGTACTACAAATGCTAATGGGAAATTTAGAATTGGACTCGTCAAAATTATCGTTGACATGCTTTTTAATTAAACCAGCAAGATTTTCAGTAATTAAAAATTCTGATCTTTGACAGTTGCCAAAAACGATTTTTTTACCACATGTTGCACATAATTTCAACCTATTTTCTTCGTGATCGCATTTATGATCTAAGTGAGTTGAAAGAATATTTTTTTCCATGATCTTGCAGACCATAAATAACGAAATTTCTGAAGAGATTACTTGTTACTGATGAACAAGGTACAAATGAAAATGAGCGGCTATGAAAAGAATAGCCTTCTATTTTCTGTTGCCGTAGTGCCCGGTATACAATGCGCTGCATAGCAGTGATTTTTTAAACTAATTTTATTTGATTAATCGCTATAGCGAGCTTAGTGCTTTATCACGTATGTATATGGACACACTTGCACGCTTAAATAATAGCACCGCCAAGATACATTATCGCTTAATTATGAAAAAAATTTCGAAAATGCTAAAATCCACTTATCTCGAAAAAAGGATCAGCTAGGATTTTAATTCAAGCGGATTTTCAATGTACAATTAATGGACAACAAATCGCCGCTTTCAGTTTTTATTGGCATTTTAGGTCAACCTGTTTCTACTTCAGGCGAAGTGTGATGGTTCAATATGGACCATAAGAAATTGGAAGGGCCACCACGTCTACCGAAAAATGGGCGCAATACGCGCTACGTTTGCGTTAATGAACACTCATTTTGATAATAAAGTTTTATCATTTGAACGTGCTGTTCAATCGTGTAACTTACCATGATGATTTGGCATAAGCAACTGAATAATAAACAAAAGATTTGACAGATGTCACCAAAACAAAATGGCTGCCACAGGGCGCCAAAATAAAAAACCCTTTAGTAGGACACAAAAGATCTTTTAGGCCGATGTGTCGACCAGTGGGCACGCTGCAAATACAAAATTATTATTTATTATTATAAATTCATTATATTGGAATTCTGAACTGCTCTTTACTCAAAGTTATAATTCACGGATATGAACAGAAAGGAAAATAGAAAAAAAAGGCGAAACACTAAATGACGAGAAGGCAAAATTTTATTGTTCTCGAAATATTCAGAAATAAGACAGAATATAAATTCTAATTGTTGTTTCGTCTTTTTCAGGTAACTATTCAAGTTTAAGTTTATTGTATTTTGTTTAAACTAATAATATAAGCGTATTTTTTCAGTAAGAAACTTATGTACGTTTATATTTTGGCAGAAAACACGCATTATTTTTAACCACCTGTTTTTTTACTTTTTAACACGCGTAAAACTGATGAGAGATTTTAGATTGTAGATCTGTGGGGGGTTGAACAAGTTTAAGCACTCAGTCAGGAATACCATTGTACTATACCCGGATAGATTATAGTGGAAGAAATAGAGAGACAGGATAGATGCAGTATAGATGGTAAGGCTAAAAAATTTGGTCTAAGGTCACATTTCCGCGAATCTTTTGGATTCATTGATGAATCTTAGGAGATCCGGAAGAGGAAAAGTATGAACTTCATCCATACTCAGCACATCGGACCGCAACAGGCAAAGCTTATATATATATATATTTTTCCGTGGTTCCTAGGTGGAACAAAGGGCCTCAATAAACAAGTTAAAGTTAAATCTGTTAGAAGCTAGGAATTTTATTTGCCGCCAGGAGCGGCCTGCTTGTTGCACTTCTGTTTCTACTAGTCGCCTCCACGTGTTAGATGGTCTGCCAGGTCTGCGGCTGCCTTGGGGGTTCCAATCCAGGGCTGCTCTAGTGATATCACCATATGGCTTTCGAAGTGTGTGACCGATCCATTTCCATTTGCGGCGTCGAATTTCGAGATAGACTGGTATCTGTTTCGTTATAGTCCACAGATCGGAGTTTGATATGACGTTAGGCCAAAAAATGCGCGTGATCTTGCGAAGGCTGCGGTTGATGAATACTTGCATTGCTTGTATGTCACGAGTTGACGCGTTCCACGTTTCGCATGCATACAAGAGGACAGATTTCACATTGGACTCGAAGATTCTCAGTTTCGTGCGCCTCGTTATATGCGTTGCTCTCCAAACTTTATCAAGCATGCCAAACACTACGCGAGCTTTCGATATCCGGTTGCGCTCACCGCCTCTATTTTTGCTTGCATATGTGAGTGTTTGTGTGATAGCAGGCAAATATCGTCAGCGTAGTCTAAGTCCTCAAGGTTGCCGCTCAGGCCCCAGGATATGCCTCTGTTCGCCGCTGAGGCTTGTCGCATCACTAAGTCCAGTACCAGATTAAATAAGAGCGGAGATAGCACGCATCCCTGTCTTACTCCTGTTCGAACTGGAATAGCGTTGCTCAGGATGCCCTCATGTCTCACACGGCAGCTTGCTTCACTGTACAGTTCTTTGACAAGTGAAATGATTTTTTCAGGTACTCCTTTGCAGTAAAGTGCTCCCCAGATTGCCTCGTGGTTAAGAGTATCAAAAGCTTTTTCAAAGTCGATGAAGCAGAGATAAAGTAGCGAACGCCACTCGACCGATTGCTCGACAATCACTCTCAGGGTGTTGATTTGATCGACGCAAGAACAGCGTGGTCGGAATCCCGCTTGTTCATTCCGTAGGCCACTTTGCAGTGCGTCGGAAAGCCTTTTATTAATTATATGCGCTATTACTTTATTGACCATGCTTAATAGTGTTATGCCTCTCCAATTCTTGCAATCGGATAAATTGCCCTTTTTCGGTATGAGCGTGATGATACCCTCCTTAATGTCATTCGGGATCTTCCCGGACATCCAAATGTTTTGCAGTAGAGGGAGTAGCCTTCGAGCGCTCACCTGAGGGTCAGCCTTAAGTAGTTCAGGATTGATGTTGTCTGGTCCTGGCGCTTTATTGGCCTTTAGGGCTTTAATTGAGTTCATAACTTCGATCTCATCAGGCAAGGTGGTGGAGATATCGCGTCTTACCAAGTGACGTGGACATTCACATGGCTGTATTGCTACGGATGGTGTTGGCGCAAGGAGCTTCTCGTAGTATTTTTCCCAAATGCGTACTTGTTTAGTTTTGGACGTCGTCATTTCGCCATGCTCATCCTTGAGCGGCTTACTGGACTTCTGTGACTTGTTGGTTAAATTGCGTATGGCGAGGAAAAGATCACGGGTGCGATGCGTCTCCGCCGCGGACTGCGCGTTGCTGGCTATGTTGTCGTTCCAGATCCTTTTGTCCGTTCTTGCACTTTTCTTAACCTGCTTGTCCATGTCGCTGTATCGCTGCTGCAGGACTGTCTTAGATAGCCTTGTTTTAGCACAGTTTAGTTGGTTTTTGATGTCTCTGCGATCATTAATTAGGTTCCAGGTTCTGTCTGATATCCAGCACTTGCGCTTGATTGCCTTAAAGCCTAAATGGGTCTCTGCTGAGTTCAGGAAAACTTGCTTGGTTCGCTGCCACTCATTTTCGTGTGGTGTAGTTGGGGCAGTGGTCGAGGTTAGTGCTTCGACGAACCTAGTGGAGGCCCTCTCGTCCTTCATTTTTTCCACATTGAAGCGGCGTTGCGACTTTTGTTGGCAACAGGCAAAGCTTGATTCCAGGAAACAGGATAGACATATTGGGACGTTACTGATTCCCATGTATAATTATGCTGACCACAGGCGTTACACCTACCAGTACTCTTAGTCTTAGGTGAAAGGTTGCTAGTTTCCTGTCTGCTTCTTTCGCAAAGCACTAGGCTACCCTGCCGGACCCCAACCCAGACCAACGTCTTCTACGTCAGTTGAATCGATGCAGAATTGACACCTAAAAAGGGTTCACGGCCTAGTGGTATGCTTGCAGAGCTTTTATTAGCCAGTTTATCTCAATACCCAGGCACCCAAGAAAGACAAACTTTGCTGTGTTTTGCAACACTGTTAAGTTTTGTCTTACATTTACCGACTAATTTCGAAGAGCAGCGTGAGTTAGCAAGGGCTCCTAGAGCAGCTTATAAAACTGCTGATTTTCTTTAAAATATCTGAAACTTTTTTTCATCTATAATGCACTAATTAATAAAGTTTCATCATGTTGATTGGGATATGGACAAGTTCTTTAACTGAGACAACACTGATGCATTAACTGATCCCATACTGATGTAAAGGTTGAGTCGTCGGGCATCGCGCTGTTAAAATTACCCATTGTTAGCACTGAAAAAATAAAAAATGTTAGAAGACACTATAGTTCTGCTGGAATGTAAACTGGTAGTAAGGTAGTGGGGAACAAGTAGGTTTTACTGCGTGGATATGTCAGAAAACTATTAAGCTGCCAACCATCAAGCATTCAATCGTACTCGTATAATCTGACCTTTGACACCCTTTTTTCTGTTTACGCCATCACCGTAGCTTTACTTTTCGCTTTTTTTTTGCATATTTTGTTTGTTGTAAATTTTGTTGTTGTATTTTTTATTCAACTCTTTGTTTATGTTACACAGTTTGTTTGCTTGAATTGTTTTGTTGTTGCTGCAACCCCTGCTATTTCACCTTTTTCTTTGTTATCACAACGATTTATCTCGAACACACATGTACACACATTCATACATACAATTGGATATTCTCTAGTAAAAGATATATGTAGATATGTATATGCATGTATGTGCGTTAATTTGTATGTATGTATGTATGTATGCACTTGTTGGCCAAATGTGGACCAAAAGAGTTGGGTGTCTACCGTTGCAGACCATAAATAAGTATGGTAAATAATTTACTTCGAAAAAAATATCCATATATACGTATTTTTAATCAATTATGCCGATGAAGTGTTAACCCATGGTGAAAAGATTTTAATGGTGTGGCCAATATCAGACCGTTAATCGGCTCTCAGCAGTTTGACAGAAACAGTTGATGGGCTGACGTGGCAGGGGTAATAAATTTGTTTGTTACTTAGTTGCCATCTGAACAATGAGTGCCGAGATTGCGTGAATATGTGTGAACTTATCGTGCAGATTTCGGCTGGCGAATAACTCCCGTGGCGTTGCAGTCGAAGTTCCCCTTACAATTTTGTTCTTCACCATAGTTATTAGCCAAGCCTTGAAATGTATCATTCTTGGTGTTAACCCCTAAAACCCTACTGTATGTCTCATAGATCTCATCGAGATAATATTCATGAATATTTTCACGCACTAGTTTTGCAAAATCTTATTCAGAAACGTTTGTCGCGGTTTTACGTAAGCTTGTTCTCTGAGGTGAGTAAAACAAACTGTGGATGCAGGTCTGAGAAAGAGAATTTAGAGCCTGTAATTATTATGATTTAATTTTTAACCAATGAAGTTCCTGTTCAAAATAATATTTTTTTGGATCTCATACTCCAAATATGTTAGTTTTTAAGCCTAAATATTTCTTATTTTGGCATTTATTAGATATGTAACAAAATAAAGTGTTTAGTTCTATTAATAAAAAAAATCTTTAAATTTCTTTGAATTGAAAAAATTTGCATGTGCCACTTTTCGGCAATGGATTTCGAGACCGGACCAAATTGGAAGACGGCGAAGTTGTCTAGTGATGCTCTTCCGGTGTTTATCGAAATTGCATTGCATTTCTGGAATGAGCTCGAGACGGCCCATCCTTTGGTAAAAGCTCCTAAATCAATTTTTATTTAAAAAGTGTAGTTTTATTTAAACGAATTTTGATTTATATCGTATACTGATTGTTGTTTGATTCACGTGGGAAAGGAATTGACCTATGTTAAGGAACGACTTGTGAAACTGGATAAATTCAAATTCAACATCAGTCAATTACTTTCGTAGGGGATTCGATATGACTCAGACAACATCGCAAATTTATGTATGGCTCAATATAGGTCTTCTGAGAATCGGATAAATATTTTATTTGTGGGGAAACTTATAGTTTATGCCCTGGGCTGCCTGGAGTTAAAGAGTCTCTAATATATGTACGCGTCTAAAATTTTCTCCACCGTTTTTAGCATGAACGAGGTCAGACTTATCGGTCTATATTCCTTTGAGTAAGTAGGGTTGCATTTATCTGTTTTCGGTATCAACACAACCAGTGCTGCTCTCCATGAATGTGGCGCATAACAGAACCTTAGTCTTCCTTTCAAAATTTGTCTTAGCCACGGCGCCGCAAGTCTTATAACCTTCTGAAGCACGGCCGGAAATATTGCATCAATTTATGGAGATTTGAATAGATCAAAGCAATTAATTGCCCATTCTATTATACTTTATTTGCTGTAATGACATCCTCAGGAATGTACAATGCTTTATGGATTTCAGCTTCGTTATCCTTGGTATCATTGTTGCACCCTGGGATGTGAACATTCACTAACTCTTCTAACGACTCCTCACAATTGTTAGTCCAAACGTCATTACTCTTACGAATTAATTTTAGTACGGCTGCATTATTTGATATAAGTTTCCTGAGGCTGGCTACCTCATTAGTCTTTTCTTTTTCGCCGCAAAAGTTTTTCTAAGATTCTCTCTTTTGCTTTACACATCGCTTCGTACTCGTATATTATTTTTGCAGGTGCTTGAATTCGCCCCAACAGAATTCGTTGTACGTCGCCAACTTGTAGAATTCTCCTAACTTGAGCCACTTCAATCCAAGCTCCTTACTAAATTAAAGGTTTACAAATAAAAATGCCATGAAATATAGTATATAAAAACTCCGTAGCTAGGTACATATAGATGCCAATCACATGCATTGCCAATATATGGCATATGTGAGAAATCCACGGTAATGGTTAAGTCAAAAATATAAATAATTAGGTACCATTCATAAAAGAACGTAAAATTATTCTATGGTTCACATCAACCTTTTTTCAATTTTTTACTACCCTTTCAAAAAGGGGATAAACTTGTGCTCCTTTTCCATTACTTCCAAATTGCATTAATGGATGAAGTAGCATCCGAAATCAGTTGCCAAACTTTACACAACCTTTTATTATTGAATCATGATGGATTAGGAGCTTTGAAAGAGAGAGAGAGTGACAGATGAAAACTCTTAGCTCTGTTTCGGACAAAGAAAGACTCTCATCAGCATCGTAGTGGCGGAGGGGCACGCAAATTGACGTGTTTGATAAGTACAAAATATATATGAAATCAAAATAAAAGTGCCATTATTTATTAGTCACCTCATATATTCCGTGCAGGAAACTTAGTACCGCATCCGTGCATTAATTGGCTGTCATGCTGAATATTTGCTGCGTAGATCGTCTCGTATTTGCTGTAATAGGGCTTATTTGGTGTTTGCCATCCCAAGCTTCACCAAATATAGCAACTGTATTGCCAAAGTAAGTCAAAGCGCTAATCAATGTGCCTTATTTTTCACAGTGTAAACACATTTACCGGAAATAAATGTATTTAGAATGTTCAAGTACTGCCATGCACTCTCGCCACAGTTTATTGCAAATGGAAAATTCTGAATGAAACTAAAGTGACTGCACTAAATGAGAAAAAGTTTCATGAAATGGGGTTGAGGGTCCGCATAAGGATTCTGAGTAGTTTACAGCGGTGTGGCATGCGGTTTCCTGTGAATTGAAAAGAAATGGAATAGTTGAAGGTAGACGTGAAGGCAAAGACGCAAATGAGGATGTGAAAAGGTGATTGTTATAAACTTGATGACGGTGGTATTCTACCTTCGCCGAGCCGTACATGACATGACGTGCAAACACACCGCGTATTATCGTATACAATTCGTGCGAGTGCATAGCAGCATACAAAAGAACCGCAGTAGTTGTACACGTCCTATGTTTGTTTGCGAATTCTTGCTTTCCTAATGCTTGCTGTAACACATTTCTTGCGTGTACATGCATATAAAAGTAAGAAAACTTTGGCGTTGTATGAAAACACATTTCAACAATACAGAAGTCGACTTTGAGACTAATCAAAGGAGAAACTTTCGTATAAAGAACTAAATTTCTACAATCGATAGTTGTTACGCGAACTAAGGCTTTGTTTTTGTTTATTATTTACTTGTATATGGGTAAGTGCAGTGTTGTGGGTAAAGATCAATAGGTGGGTGTGAAGGGATTTTTTTGTATTGACACTATTGAGGTATCATTTAGTAAGCAAACATTTGAAATAAAAGAAAACACTGGCATTAAGCATTTATGACCGCCATTAAGACAAATGGACATACAACACTCGAAAAAATTATGGGACCAAATAAAATTCTTATATTTTTATTATCAGTTTGGGACTAACAAATTATATTTTCAATATTTAAACTTTTAATGATAAATGTTTCGAAAATATGGTTCCATGTGTAGAAGTCCACGCAAGTGGGGAAAGTTACTGACCGCCATTCACTTGGGAGTGGCCAGGACGATTCTTATGCATATGGTTCAAACAGCTAACAACGGTTGCGATTAGCCCACGTATCCTCTGGGTAGCTTCCGAACACCCGTTCGGGAGTGAGCTAACGTGAGAAGGCGAAGCATTCCAGGATAGCTGGTTGTGCATAAAAAGATACACCAAGCTACCTGGCTGACTCCTGATCGAAAAATGCGAAACCAGATCGATCATGTTGTGATAGATGGAAGACACGCTTCTAGTGTATTAGACGTACGTACGATCCGAGGACCCAACATCGACTCGGATCATTATCTTGTTGCAGCCAAACTGCGCACACGCCTCTGCGCAGCAAAAAATGTACATCTACCGACGCAAAGAATGTTCAATATCGAAAAGCTGCAATCACAACAGACAGCCAAAAGATTCGCCAGTCGACTCTCACTCCCCGGAGAGCACTGCCCAACAAACCGGCATGCGCGAGCAATGGATCAACATTTCTCGTTCCCTACGTACCGCCGCCGAAGAAGAAATCGGATTCCGGCGAGCTCGAACAAACAGTTGGTACAACGAGGAATGTCATGCTGCCGCCGAAAGAAAATATGCTGCCTATAGAGCCACGCTGCGATCGGGCGCAACGCGAGCCATGTGAGATCGCTACAAAGAGCTAAGAAAGGAAAAGAGACGTATTATCCAAAAGAAGAAACGAGAGGCCGAAATACCTGAGTGCGAGGAGCTTGAGATGCTGGCCAATAGGAAAAACGCCCGAAAATTCTACCAGAAAGTTCGGCGGCTTACAGAAGGTTTCAAAATCGGGGCGTTTTCCTTTAAGAACCAAGACGGCGATCTGGTGAGTGACATCCATACTCAAATTATGGAGGGAACACTTCTCGAACCTGCTAAATAGTGATAGCTGCGCATGTTACAGAGAATGTGAAGATCCCGATACCCCAATCGTCGACGACGGAATTGACGTTCCGCTACCCGACCATGACGAGGTGGAATAGCGATAACGCGTCTAAAGAACAACAAAGCCGCGGGCGCCGACGGACTGCCGGCTGAGTTATTCAAACATGGCGGCGAGGAGCTGGTAAGGTGCATGCATCAACTCCTATGCAAAATATGGTCGGATGAAAGCATGCCTGCCGATTGGAATTTAAGTGTGCTCTGCCCAATCCATAAGAAGGGCGATCCTTCAATTTGTGCCAATTACCGCGGGATTAGTCTTCTAAATATCGCCTATAAGGTTATAGCGAGCGTATTGTGTGAAAGGCTGAAGCCTACCGTCAACCAACTGATTGTACCTTATCAGTGTGGCTTTAGACTTGGAAAGTCTACCATCGACCAAATATTTACAATACGCCAAATCTTGGAGAAGACTCACGAAAGGAGAATCGACACACGCCATCTTTTCGTCGATTTCAAAGCTGCATTCAACAGTTGGAAAAGGAGTTATCTGTATGCCGCGATGTCTGAATTTGGTATCTCCGCAAAACGAATACGGCTTTGCAAGATGACGTTGCTCAACACCAGCAGCGCCGTCAGAATTGGGAAGAACCTTTCCGAGCCGTTTGATACCAAACGAGGTTTCAGACAAGGTGACTCGCTGTCGTGTGACTTCTTTAACCTGATGTTAGAGAGCATCGTACGAGCGGCAGAACTTAATTGCTCAGGCACAATTTTTTATAAGAGCGTACAATTGTTGGCGTATCCCGATGATATTGACATCATCGGCCTTAACAACCGCGCTTCTAGCTCGACCTTCTCCAAACTGGATAAAGAGGCAAAGCAAATGGGTCTGGTGGTGAACGAGGACAAAACGAAGTACCTCCTGTCTTCAAACAAACAGTCGGCGCACTCGCGAGTCGGCACCCACGTCACTGTTGACAGTTATAATTTCGAGGCTGTAAAGGACTTCGTTTATTTAGGAACCAGCATTAACTCCGATAACAATGTCAGCCTTGAAATTCAACGTAGAATCTCTCTTGCCAACAAGTGTTACTGTAGACTAAGTAGGCAAATAAGTATTAAAGTCCTCTATCGACGAACAAAACTACAAGACTCTCATTATGCCCGTCCTAACGTATGGCGCAAAAGCTTGGACAATGACAACATCCGATGAAGCGACGCTTGGATTGTTTGAGAGAAAGATTCTGCGTTGGCAACGGCGAATAACGCAGGCGATGGAACGATGAGCTGTATGAGCTTTACGACGACATAGACATAGCGCAGCGAATAAAGATCCAGCGGCTACGTTGGCTGGGTCATGTCGTCCGAATGGATACAAAAGCTCCGGCTTTGAAAGTATTCGATGCGGTAGCAGCTGGTGGTAGCAGAGGAAGAGGAAGGCATCCTCTCCGTTGGAAAGATCAGGTGGAGAAGGACTTGGCTTCACGTGGTGTGTCCAATTGGCGCCGGTTAGCACGAGAAAGAAACGACTTGCGCGCTTTGTTAATCTCGGCCAAAATCGCGTAAGCGGTTATCGCGCCAATTAAGAAGAAGAAGATTCCTGTTACCCATTTTAAAGTTTCTTTCACACACACACACACACAAACAATTTTAGTTCGTTCTGCCAATTTATTCTCCTCTGCAATCCATTTCAAGTTGACGTGGCAGTATATTTTTTTGTCATGTAAGGAAACGCATTTTGGAAGTTTATCAGCAACTGAAATTTATAAAAAAATGGTGAAAAAAATAATCTGCTGCTTCATTTTTAATTGTTCTTGGCGTTCAATATCCATGGATTCCAGAGTTTAAAACTGATCATGCAAGCGTTGATGATAACCAACGTAGCGGAAGTTTAAAAAGTGCAACAATGCCTGAAATCATTAGCCAAATGTACTACATTGTTTGTAAAGATTTAAGTTTGACTAGCGTGAAATTGCTGATACTTTAGGCATCTCAGATAAAGGAGCTGTTCGGAAAGTTAGTGCAGCATTCGTTAAAACTGAACAAAAGCTGTGAAACAGTAGTTTGCAAAGCGAGATAGTAGTTTGCGAAAAATAATAGATAAATTATGAGGGGCATAAAAATATTGGCGAATCATTGGAATAGTGTACTGAAGTTGAGTGAGATTTCATAGAATAAAATTACATTTAATTTAAAAACTCACACTATTTTATTTTTAAATTCTTGAACTCGTAAATAAAAACTACTGTCACCACATGAAAAGGTGCCTGTTTAATTGTATTTGGTGCGTGACAACCATTCGTATGTTTGAACTCTGCTGTAGACAGGAAATTTTAAAATAAAAGAAAGTGTCTCAATGGCGGTTGCCTCCTGGCAGGCAGTGGCACACGTCCGAGTATATTTTTGCCATAGAAAATCTCCTCATAAAAAACCATCTGCCGTTCGGAAGCGGTATAATGCGCTGTAGGTCCCCTCATTCCATCAACACGCGCACTAAAAATCCGAGAATCAGCTCAGCCAAATAACCAACAAATGTTCCAACTTACTTATATATATTTATATGTTTTATTTATAACACAGGGCAACAAAAAAAAAAAAAAAAATCTGCGGCAATAATTTTGTTAATGGTTTTCATTAGCACTTGTATTATATATGTATATTATATTGAGTATGAAATTACATTTTTTGAATTGACTCTGGTTCTTGAGATAAACGCAAAATTAAAAATTACTAAAAAAATTTAAAGTACCCTCCTACAGTTGCACTAATTTGATTAAACCTAACTACGGTTTCGTTATCTCTTTGCATATTTAGGTACAACACTTTCACTTATTTGCTGTTAGACTCAAAAGTTATCAGTTAGTGTCATTTTTCAGTTTTAAAGAAATTGTTGTCTCGAAAATATGAGTTCGTCACGAAAACCTTGTGTTAACGATTGCAACAGTTTTTGTTATATGTGTGGCAAATTTTGTTCGCAAAAGCAAAGAAAACAGATCACAGAGTTTGTGAAAACAACCTACCAAGCATACTTTGGGATAAAGTATGTATAAAAGAATAAATATTGGGTGCCCAATATTGTGTGTAAGTCTTGTGTAGAATCTTTGCGATACTGGAGCCAAGGAGGACGTAAAGGGCTTCAATTCGGAGTACCGATGATGTGGAATGAGCCAACGAATCATTTTAATGACTGTTATTTCTGTGCAGTAAAAGTGAAAGGTACAAACCGTTTTAAGAAACGGAATTGGGTTTATCCTAATATTAAATCAGTTAGACCCCCAGTATTGCACAGTGACAATTTACCAATTCCTGTGTTTACAGGACCATCTTCTGCTAACTGTAATGACATTGAAATGTTAGAGAATTCTGACAATCAAGCAAGCAGCAGTGAAAGCGAGTTCGAAGAAAGTAGTTGTATGAAACAAGGATTTTCGCAAGCAGAGCTTAGCGACTTGGTTCGTGATTTAAATTTATCAAAAAAATCTGCCGAAATGCTTGCTTCAAGACTAAAAGAAAAACAATGTCTTCAACCTGGCGTTACCATCACATTCTTTAGGACCAGAGAGCAAGAACTTCTTCCTCTCTTTCAAGAAGAATACAAGCTTGTATTTTGTAACAATGTTTCTGGTCTGTTAAATTGTATGGGGCATCCTGAATATAATCCTGAACATTGGAGACTTTCTATAGATAGCTCAAAAAGAAGTCTGAAATGTGTATTGCTGCACAATGGAAATAAATTTGCTTCGGTTCCAATTGGTCATTCAACGAAACTAAAAGAAGAATACCAAAATATTAAAATTGTTTTAGAAAAGATTTCATACGCACAACATCAATGGTCAGTATGTGTGGACTTAAAGATGGTGAATTTTTTATTAGGTCAGCAAGGTGGGTATACTAAATACCCCTGTTTCATATGTCTATATGATAGTCGCGCAAAAAAAGAACATTGGACTAGAAAGGTTTGGCCTTTGAGAGAAAATATGGAAGTAGGAAAAGCAAATGTGGTTCATGAACCACTGATAAGCCGAACAAATATTCTTCTTCCACCACTTCACATCCAGCTAGGGCTAATGAAACAGTTTATCAAAGCCCTTGATAAGACCGGTGACTGTTTTAAATATGTGTGTCAAAAATTTCCGTCTTTAAGTATGGAAAAATTAAAAGCAGGTGTCTTTGATGGGCCGCAGATCCGTACTTCCGTACTTTCGTATAAAAGACATTGAATTTATAAACCATATGTCACAAATTGAATCTAAAGCATGGCTAAGCTTTGTCTTAGTAGTCAAAAATTTTTTGGGGAATCATAAGGCACCAGATTACCAAAAACTAGTTGATGAAATGCTTCGAAATTTCTGCAGTTTAGGAGCTAATATGAGCATTAAATTGCATTTCCTTCATAGCCATTTGGACAAATTCCCGAAAAACTTGGGCGATTATAGTGAGGAACAGGGAGAACGGTTCCACCAGGATATAAAAATAATGGAAGAAAGGTACCAAGGTCGATGGGACTGCCACATGATGGCAGACTACTGCTGGATCTTATTAAGGGATTGTCCTAAGCAAAACCATAACAGAAAAGCCAACAGGAAAACTTTTTTGTAATGTTTTTAAATTATTTAAGTTAACTGAAAATATATATTTTGGTTTTTGTATAATTTTTAATGAAATATATTATTAATAAAAATATTTTTTTAGTGTATATTGGTATTTTAATACTGTTTTTTTCAGTGAAATAGATAATAGTCTTTATCTCAAAAACTAGAGTCAATTTGAGAAATCTAAAATTTTTCTAGTATTCAGCACACTAGTCTCACACAGAATTGACTTAAACCAACCCTGCCCCAAAATGACTGTTCCCCAGTGTAATTATTTGAGTTTCACGAATCTTCTTTGAATGCTAATAAATTAATTTTCAAAACAGCAGACTCTCATTTTTGCTTTGTGAGTTATTGTAATTAGTATTATTTTTACTTTATTTATTATCTGGGTATTTTGTACAAAATTGCCAGTACCATTCGTTATCTTTTTTGTTATTTTTGTAGCAGCATAAACATTCACCATACGTAGAACCGACAGCCGTGGGAGAGTGCCATTTTTCTTTTCGAATGATTGTGGCCGAGTTAAACAAAGCGCCCCAGCCGCATCTTTCTCATGTTAACCGGCGCCAGTTGGGCACACCAGGCCAGTCAAGCGATGTCTTTATCTATATAATCTCTCCAATACAAAGAAGGCCTCCCGCTTCCTCTGTTGCCACCAACTGGTACCGCACCAAATACTTTTCAGAGTTTATATCCATTCCCTTGATATGGCTCAGCTAACCCTATGCCTATGTGCAATGAGGTCATACAGCTCATTGTTCCATCGGCTGCGATACTCACCGCCAAGGTGTAAAAGTTTAAAAATCTTCCGCAGAATGTTTTTATCAAAGACTCCAAGGGATGCCTCAACGGATGTTGCCAAAGCCATTATTATGCTAAAATTAAGCGTACTTATAAGCAAACTATAATGCAGCAAGCACTTTCGACTTTCACTTGTTTTTTCTACTCTCTTCACTTACTATTATTCTTCATAGTTTACCTTACGAGGCTAAGTTTGGTGGTGGAGTGCCGTGCACCAGCAAGTTGTTTAACAATTCTTTGCAGGAAAATCCGTTTGTACCGAACTAGTGCGTCTCTAGCGAAATGGGATTTTTAAGTGCAATTGACTATAATGAATTACATTTTACGGTTTCTGAAGGTTGTTTGATGGTTTCTGAAGAACTCTTGGAAAAAGTGTAATCTGCAGGAATTATAAATTTATAGACAAATTTGAAATAAATAAACCACTCTTATGTTTAAGTGAAGGAATTGTTTTGTATTGCCGGTTGATATTAAGATATTGGGTATGGAAATAAGTTTCCGTCCTTTCTTAGTCAAAGTTACGAATTATTTAAACAATTAAATAATACATGATATTATGTGAAGTATGTGCCATTGGAAGCACATTATGTCTCATAATAAGTCCTCAAAAGCGAATCATCAAAAAGGAATTTGTGCAAGATTTTTTTTGGTTTTTTTTACGATTCCTTTAGGATTTTGTCAGCCACCGAGATGAAAAGTCACTCCTTCTGAAAGGAAGATTTTTTATGTGAAATCATCCCAATATTCCAGCTGCTCCAAATCTATGTATGTAGAACATTTTTGGATGCATGCACGCACGCACTATCAGCAACATTAACAATCTTTTTGTCAACTAATAGGACTAACATTAGTTGAATTTCCTTCAATCACAAATTTACATATGTACATATGTAGGGCGGGTGCCGTAGCCGAATGGAGTTGGTGCGTGACTACCATTCGGAATTCAGAGAGAGAACGTAGGTTCGAGTCTCGGTGCAACACCAAAATTAAGAAAAACATTTTTCTAATAGCGGTCGCCCCTCGGCAGGCAATGGCAAACCTCCGAGTATATTTCTGCCATGAAAAAGCTCCTCATAAAAAATATCTTGCGTTCGGAGGCAGCCTGAAACTGTAGGTCCCTCCATTTGTGGAACAACATCAAGACTCACGAGACAAATGGGAAGAAGGGTTCGGCCAATTACTCAAGAGGGGTGTACACGCCAATTATAGAATATATTTATGTATATGCATATGTAGTGATTTAGGGGGGGTAAAATAATCACTAAGTAGGGTATATTTCAAGTGACCTTTATTGAAATATACTAAATCTATTTAATGTTTAAATTAAAGCTAATTAAGCGAATATAGACTATGCATTTTCTTGACCGAATATTTTTTTTTTAAATTAGCAATTTTTTTACAACACAACATCCGCTTTGAAAGTAAATTTTCAATGTTTCCTGTGGTTGTTTAATTATAGGGCGATTTTAGCGATTTTAGGCGCAAAATAATTGTGTCATTCTGCTTTCATATGTAACTAAAAAAAGTCAGCCGTTAGCCCACGCACTGAATTGAAATTTATATATTGTATGTTTTCTAATTTTTTGGTAAATTCCCATTCTTTCAAAGTTGCATAGGTAAATATTCGATATCAAAGCCTCGTGAGTGTCAAGTACACACACAACTTTGTCTTTTGGAATAGCTTTTCTTAAGGGGTTAGGGGTAGTCAAAATTTTGTTTTTGCTTTTTCTTAAAGTATAATATCTTGAAAATATTGCGTGGAAATTTGAAGTAAATCCGACAAATACTTTTCGAGTTGTTCAATAATTAACAATGGGCACTCGGGCGCTCCGGAGCGATAGCAAAACTTTAAATGCGTTTTTACTCTGTTTTTTGAGTTGGTGATCACTGTAACTGCTTGGTAGATTTCAATAAAGTTTATACTGCTTTTGAAAAACATAAAAAACTCGTGCCTGATCGAAAGATTTTTTTTCATAAAATTCGATTTTTTTAAACAATTAATTGTCGGTTTTTTTCTCGAAAATCTTAAAAATATTTCTTGTTAATTTTGAAAAAAAAACGTCGATCAGGTTCAAGATTATCTATTAATAAAACTAATTTCTCTTGTCCGATGGATTTTAGATGAATCTCCAAGGACTTGTGATGATCATCCCAAAGGACTTATGGAGAAACGGGCTCCACATAAACAGCGATAACTTGTACAGTTATTATTATATTTTTTTTAATTTTACTAAAGTCAACCCGAAACATGATGTATAAGTGCTATGTTTTTATTTTTGTAAAATAAAGCAATTGACTAGCAAACAAAAATGATTGCAAATCATGATTTTTTCGGGCCTCCGACTAGCCCTAACCGCTTAAATGTTTGTGAAGATGAATGTATAAATTAAGTAATTTACATTCTATTTAGCTCAAAAAATCACATCATCTTTTAATTATACTCTAAACAGTAACCTTCTTTTCTGTTTGGCCATTTCTTCTTTCTGAAGACAACACATGACGCTTATAGAGACACCGAAGTGATTCATAACTTGCGCAATCGTACTAGTTCTGAAAAAGTCAATCCTTGTACTAGCTCTGAACTAGACATTTTTTACTAGTTCAGTCTTTTTCTGATGGGTTATCAATGAGTCATAAAAATATCATGAAAAGAAAGGAGGTGGAAATATGATAACGAGGTCGTTAAATATGAAGCATAAACTAAAAAAAAATTAGGATGTGAACGAGCGAAGACCATAAAAATATAGAAATTATCAGACAAGCAAAGTGTCCACCAGGAAAAAAATGTTTATACATATATTATATACATACATATATACATATATACTAGCAAACCCGGCCCCCTTCGCTGGTCACACTAAAATAGAATAGATATGGTTTAGAACAGAAAATATATGATTTTCATATTATTTATTTCTTTATTCTTTATTCAAGCGCTTTGGCATAAACAATATTTTTTGTTTTTCTATTTCTTTTTGAGTAAATATAAAATATAAATTGAAAATCAGGAAAAAAGAAGATTGTTTTTAAATTTCAAATCAACGCATATGAATAAACAATCGTCTTTTTTCCTGATCATCCATGAATTTTTCGTTTCAATTTATATGTTTTATTAAGCATTGGAGCTTTTTTAACCATTATCCATTTATATTTTTCAAAAAAAAACGAAAAAAAAATTTTTTTCCACGAACACATAATTTCATTCGGATTTCACATTAAATTCTCAAATTTCGTAAGAAATTATTCACTGTTCCAAAATCCACTCCAAAAAAATTCACAAACTATTTTTACATGTTGCACTTACGTTTTTTCCTTATGGCATCCAAATCAGAAAGAAATATTGACACATTGTAACTCACACTGTCAATTTGACAGTTCAGTTCCGCCCCAAGCGTTAAAAAAGTAAGCGACATTATGGCTGGTTCAAAAGAACGCTCTACCCGTTGCCAGTGCTCCGAATTACAACCAAACTTTACGAACTCCATTTTCAATACCTCCTTAACAATGTGTGTAAGTTTGGTTTAATTCGGTTCAAAGACACGGCGGGTCCACGTTTTGGCATATATTTCCAGACCCTAGTCATCAATAGGTATGAAAATTACCCCGTATTAAAGCACTTATCAACAGCTTTCATTTGATACCCATGTTGTACATACACAACCAAAGGTTACCCGGGTCCACGTTTTGACCTATATCTCGAGACCCCAGTCACGGAGCGGCATGAAAAATACTCTATACTAAAGCATTCACCAACAGGTTCAATTTGATACCCATATTGTACATACACATCCGAAGGTTACCCGGGTCCACGTTTTGACCTATATCTCGAGCCCTATTTCCAAAATAAAATATAATCCATGTTACTCGTGGATGATGTAGCTTTCGAATGGTGAAAGAATTTTTAAAATCGGTCCAGTAGTTTTTGAGCCTATTCATTACAACCAAACAAACAAAGTTTTCCTCTTTATAATATTAGTGTAGATATATATATACTCATATTTGTGTATATATGAATAGATATGTAAACGTATATACATATAAGGGTTCTCAATAGCGACATATGTATCTATAACCACGTATGACCGCTAAAGTTATGTTCGGTTTTGGTTCGGCTTCGGCAAAAAAGGCTGACCTTTAACCGTATATTTCATAATATTTTTTCCTTCTGTAGAAAGCCCTTGGGACTTACATGAGAGCGATATGATTTGCAGTAATAAAAATTAAAAAAAAATATTTCTCAATAAATAACTTACTTAATTATACTTATCTTAATGAAATCTTAAAAATTAATGTTCGGTCGTTCTTTAGCCATAACGCTTGCGGAGCCCAAGCGAAATTAACCACTAAGTGGGTTGAGAGATAAAGAATTCCTTTAAATTCCCACTGGTTTTGCTCAATGTGATATTTTCGCGACTTTGACCGTTGCGTTGCCTCATTGGCACCTAAACATTCAATAGTTAGTAAATGGATTCAAGTTTGTCCACAATAATACGCACAGTCTGCCTGGTGGGACATTCAATAGTACCGAAAATTGGAATAAACGCTCTTAAAGTTGCCACCACTGACTCAGAATTTTGGTATAATTTTGCAGAGTTCCCAAAATTTGCTCATTCATGATTTTCAGCTTGATAAAAATGCAAAGCTTGAAAGATGTTTTGATTTAAATGCCCTTATTTAAAGGCCCTGTACAAATGAAACAAAAAAGCTCGGAACAAAACCACCAAATCTTTACAACAAAAGCCGTAAAACCTGATAAGATCTGAGTAGAACAGAATCCAAGATGCACAAGTTGCTTCAAGTGAAAGTATGCGTTAAAGTATGATGAAGCATTTGTAATTGAATAAGGGCAAGATATCGGTTAAATTTCGAAAACTCATCAAAATACCAATAATAAAAATTATCACTATTACATCATGTCAGCACTTGCATAGATATTAAAAAAACCTATATAAGAAGCAACAGTGTCGGGTGGCTGGCATGCTTTGTGCCATGCCTCAATGCCAGCACATGTCTGCATACATACACACAAACACATTTATTAATTAGTGTGCATACTCTTCAAAGGTAAAGCCAAAGTAGCTTAGGAATGCCCCAACAAGCTGTTGGGCATTCAAGTGTATGTGCGCTTGTGTATGTATGTGTATGCCTGTGTACGAGCAGAAGGGGCCCATGAATCAATGGGCGACATTTGCCGAAAACATAATTAAACTTATTTGAAAGAAGCTGTAGAAAAAGAAGATGAAGAATAGAAAGCAAGTGTTAAGCGGAATATTAGACTGGCAAGTTGGCGTGCTGCTAGGGAACGAAGAGCATCGAAAGCCGCTTTTGTCGCCATTAAATTTGATTAATGATGCTTTGGTGGTATTTCTAACGATGGTAATTTTGCGGCTTCTATTTTGTTTTTGTATTTTTTTGTATGTTGCGGTCTGCTGGTTCTAAGGAAAAATATGTCGCCTCATTTTTATTAAGATATTAGTACAAACCATATGTGTGTATGCAAGTGTGTTTTGTGGCTAAAGAATTTCGTTAGATATCATTAGAATGCAAAAAAGTTTAACGAAAAGATGCAAAGCATTGCATAGTACATGGATTGACCGAAAACCAATGGCGCGTAATCATAGACGAAAACTAGCCGATCTATGTTTGTTAAACAGAAGCTTGATTTTAATCAAAGTAGAGTTAGAACGTGATTTAAATTTGAGCCCACTATAACCTGTTACTAAAGTTGGTTTTAAGCAAATTAAAATCAATGCAAATCTACAAATGTCCCTAAACATTGAAAAATAATAAAAATGTTTCGTTTTAAAGATATTATAAGAAGTTTCGATTGTTAAGACATCCGCATCCATCTGAGTTAGATGAAAACAGGTTTGCAAGTTTAGGTTTAAACAGATATGCTACTTTATCGAAATTAAATTTGCTATAAAGATGCATTTTTCTAAAAATACTGATTAAAAACTTTGAAATTGTTTGGCTTTTTCCAATTTATTGAAATTTTTCGCAAGCGTGTTAAGTTATGTGGTTTTTGATGTCGAATGAATTATAATTTTATAAAAAAATAAATAAAATAAATATCACAGTGCTATTATTGTGAACATAAGTGTGTGAATATCAATAACATATATTATTAAATACTTTCCTCACTATGAATAAATTTTTGTAATAACTCGCCTTGTCAACTCAATGAAAAAATACCGTATCATGCATATTCTGCAAAAATAAAGAAAATATTGTAGTAAAACATAAATCGATAAAAGAATTTTTCTACCTGCTACAGTGTTGACACAGATTTAAATATAATTCGCGTAATTTATTTATTTTTTTAACTTGTGGTGTCATCTCCGCTGGAATGACTCGCATGGAGATGCCAAAAGCCTCATCTTATTGGCTTCTTTCGCTGGCTCTCACTGATTTTAGACATTTTTTCATTTTCCTATAATTATTTCACAATGAAGTATAGCAAGGATTAAAAACCCCACTGAAAGTGCTGCGAACAGTCATTGCTGCCTTTAACTAAAATCAATATGCAGAGCAAGAATTGTTAATTAAAGCGCAAAGTTGCTGGAACCTCCGTGAAAATCGAAAATGTTAGCCGGTGGCAATGAACGTAAATCAATGCAAAAACAAACTGTGCGAAGGAAAAAAGCTATTCAATTGAAATGAAATTTACCTCAAGTGAATGTGGGAATGTTGGTTAAAAATTCTTGACCAGCCATCAATAGCAGTAGCGAACACAAAGCCAAAAGCAAATTTTTTACATTCACTACTACTCGTCTACATGACTACCGACATCCTCATTAACAATATAACCATTTCAGGATTCACTGCACACTTGCAATGGTATGCATTTAGCTGGCAATTGTGTACGACTCTGTGTGTACGTGCAGCAGCGGTCGTCACAATTCAACTGGCCATCCTTTTAAAGGACACCTTTCAATTAGTTTGCGTTTGATGAATTTCACTTGCTTTACTTTACAATGTGGTTGATGGTCCCTGATTATTTCATTTCATTTAATTAGGTTTGAAATATATCCTGCGCTACCAACCTTTTTCTTAGTTACACGACGCCATGGCTGGAGCTAATCTTTTTAAGTTGGAAACACATAACTGAAAACTGCTGGTTCTTTTTTTATTTCAAGCTTTCTATTTTATAGCTTTAATGCAAAATTGGTTGCTAAAAGTTTTGCTCTTACAAATACGATGCATAGCGAGGCTCAGGTATAGGGTCATTCTCGGAAGATCTGTAGAAGTCATCTGCTCTCAATGATTAAATGTAACTGAGGGATTTCTGAGTGGTCATTTTTCATTTCGTTGCGTAAATTTTTGTGATATACGTACAAGTACAAGTGTTAAATACATTTGTATATCATTAATTTGCCTTCTTTTTGTTATATTCAGGTGCTGCTGTATACGACTAGGTTTGTGTGCAGTTTTTGTGCTAGGGTTTTGAATACTAATTTGAAATGTTTTAAATAAGTAGCTAAGACTCCATTTCGCCCAAACGCGTTAGCCCCACTCCAAAAACAAACAAAAAAAAAAAAAATACTGAAGCTTGTGGATTTTATATAAAACACTTTGAAAATAATTGCAGGCTAATCAGGCTACATGCTCTAGTACATATTATGACTTGAATAGAAGTGTTTTATGGCAAACGGTGTTTGCAAGCTATGCCATTTATTCACAGGAGTACTTTTTATATACGCCATATATAATAAATTTCAATTTTTTAGTTGCGAAAAAAGTGTTATATAGTTCTTCCAAGTCCTTTGTATATTTTGTTTTGTTTGTTAAGTATTTTATATTTTTCAGTACCTCCACTTTTTGTTGAAGTTAAAAGACGTACCTAAGGACTCATATGTACGTATACGCTTTTCATGTGCTTGTGTATGTTGCTTTGCCAAGGTACAAATTAATATTGGCAAAACAAGAAAATTAACTGGGAAAGTTTCCAAAGGTTGAAACCCAGTGTAATGTGCTGAACGCTGTTAATAAAAGTAACTCACCATCCTGCTGCCTCTTGCGATAATTACTATTCTGTGCGGTCAAACTCGATTGTGTGACTACGGGTCGTATACGCAACCTTCGTAGAAATACTTTTTATGTGTAGCCAATTTAATTAAGTGTAAGACTATGTCGAAAAGTGAGCAAAATGCTAGACGTGTTTCGATTTATTTCAAACTTTGAGAAATAATATTCTTATACGAGGGTTGCTATTCATATTTCTGGCTTTGGGTACTTCTGGTGTTGTCAGGCGCCATCTGATGTTTGCATTTGAGAAGTTTGGCATATTTTACCATAAAGCACTCACAAAGTTTTGATGAATGAGACGCATTTGTAGTTGTTTACAGTGACTTTAAAAATACACCTTGCAAAAAAGCAAATGGAATTAAACTGCGAATATTTTTTTTGAGATTATTCTAGATCTTTCGGGCAATGCATTTTTCGCCACTGCGTAGAGTATGACCAATCCACCTCCATTTTTGCCAAAAAATACAGGAAATGTTCCTCATGTAGCGATTTGAGAAATTCTAAAGGCTCAAAGTGATGAACATGACAACTGTCGGAAGCTTTAAGGGAAACTGAAAAACCGTCCTTTCTGGTTCCCTCCATGCACTCACTTGTATCTCATTCCCATCCTATTTAATCACATATAGGTATGTATGTACGAATAATTAGTTTCTTAGCACTGGCTGGGAAACTTATTACATTCGTATATAAGATTTGTAAAGATGAAAAGAGGCAACTTTCCATGTGCATAACCGACACCACGTAGGTTGTTTTTGCGCCACACAGAACAGAGCATACCAAAAGGCGGCTTTTGCCTTCCAATGCGAGATTTGACAGCTTCATCTGTGCCTCGAAAAGCTGTAACCTCATTTCCAAAATATGCAAATTGCTTAACCGAAATATTTACTAGATAAACTTAAAATTTTTGTTTTGCCGCAGTTAATTTTAGTTTGTTGTGACGATTATTGCTTGACCTCGTGTTTATTCTTCGCGATTTTAACAACCGGCTGACGTCAGGAACTATAATAATACAAATGAATTAAGCAATACAAACAAAAGGAACAGAGGGAATTGTTTGTAAACATTCAGTGAATGGCTTGCTAATATTGCCATTTGAAGATTTAAATTAAACAAACTAATGAAAATGAACTACCGCGTGTTAAATTGTGAAAGCACATATTAATATGAAGACTTCAAATGCAGTTTTTTTTTGTGTTTTTATGAGGATGGCAGAAGGTGATTGATCACACCTTATCAAATTCAAAATGTGGGTGGTCAATCAGGAACTGGAGAGTCCTTGCCGAAGATTCGTGCTCGGACCACAGGTATATTGAGTTTCAGTGTGGCGAGGAGGCACAAATGCCATTGTCCCTCAGAAATCTCACGAAAACAGACTGTCAGAAGCTTAGGGGGGCGTTGCTGGGCTTTGACGTGACGCCACCAAGACTTCGGAAAGAACAGGGGATTGAGGAACCTCAGCGCTGCCTCAGTTGAATGTTTTGAGTCAGTCTGCCCAATTCGACCTCTCCTTGATCGGACTCCCGTTCCGTGGTGGAACCGAGAGCTCCAAACATTGAGGTGTGCGTCGAGAAAACTTCTAAACCGCTTGCATTCAGCTTGCTGATGGACCCTCACTTTCAGATAAGCATTGGCAGGCAACAGCCCATAACGAAAGAGGCTACTACACCTTCTCGGCGTGACTGGTACGTTGCCAGATCTGTGGTGAATAAAGCCGCCATTCAATTTGCCATCGAAGCTTTTGGCGACTACAAGTCCCCCGGACCAGATGACATTTATCCCGCCATGCTGAGGGCGGCATAGAGTCAGAGGGAAGGCATAGAGTCAGTGACCACAGCCATGAAGAAAATCTTCACTGCATGCCTGGCACTGGCTTATACGCTCGAGGGGGATGGTGATGGTCGCTTTCATCCCTAAGGTTGAGAAAGATGACTACACCAGCCCCAAAAAGCTTTAGACGTATCAGCATGACCTCTTTCTCGCTGAAAAGTCTCGAATGGCTAGTGGAGTTGCATATTCATCAGAGGGCGCTGAAGGTTCACCCACTCTCTTCATTTCAGCATGCCTTTCAAACCGGAAAATTCGCTGGGACATTTTTTTAAATTGTTCTATTGTTTTAAAATTTTAATAATAGGAAATAATTGATAAACAGAAAACATTTCAAAGTTTTAACGCAAACAAGCACTTTTATAAAGATAATTATGAATAAAATATGTGTCTCATAAAAAGAATTAAAAAAAACTATTTTTTAAATATTAAGTAAATCCGTATTTGAAAATGCTAAAATCCCAAAATTGGGAATATTTAGAGACAGAGAAAACCTCCTAAAATCACTTAAAATTTTTTTATGGTCTATGGCAACTTGAACCCTCTATTATTAGGGGAAAGCAATATTTTATCGGCCTCGCGATAATATTTAATTCGAAAATGTGCCTAAATGCCCTTCTTTGTATTCGTTTTAACGTATCTATATTTATAATACGGGAAAGCATTTTTTGTGATTGCCATAACACCTGCATTGTTCATCGATTTTCAAAGGTGTGCAATAAAGTTTTATTTCTGAAAGTAAGTTGTCAATTTAGCGGCACAGAGTGATTTGAAATTAATGAAATGAAAAATCGGGACCATGATAGATTTCTCTTCACTCCGTTACGAAGATTTAGATGAAATTTGGCACGCGGATCGCTTATAAATTTGGCTAACATTTGCAATTAGAAAGATGAAATTTAACTTAATTCATCAGTTAATTGAAACAGTTATTTATATGACTATATTAAGATGTCAAATGAAAGAGGTTTAAAAAGATTTTCGCTCAAATATATTTTTGGAGAAGATTGCCACCTATTTTGAAAGGTTTGAATAAATTATACCCAAGTTATGTGAAATATTTCAATATTGGTGTCAAAAGAAAGAGCTTTAAGAAAGCTTGGGTTAAAAAGAGTGAAGCTAAATGAAAATGGATATGAAACTTTTTAGGAGAGATAAAGGGTGATTTTTTAAGAGCTATAGGAAAGTTTTTCAAAAACACACACGTAAAATTCAGAAAAATGCATGAAATTTTTATTTAAATCGATAGTACAGTCCATATAATTTAATGTTTGAAGATTATTTCATGTAAATGTTGACCGTGACTGCGCTTCAATGGTCCATCCGCTTAGTCCAATTTTGGCATACTCTTTTCAATGTTTCGGCCGGTATCTCACATATAAATAATCTAATGTTGCCTTCCAATGCGTTAATTGAAGCAGGCTTGTCTGAATTGACATGAGCTTTAACATAGCCTCACAAAAAATAATCGAAAGGCGTTATATCGCACGATCTGGGTGGCCAATTGACAGGTACCGAACGTGAAATAAAATGTTCACCGAACTCGCCTCTCGACAAGTCCATTGTTACGCGTGCTGTGTGGCATGTGGCACCGTCTTGCTGGAACTACATGTGATGCAAGTCAATCTCTTGCATTTAGGGCAAAAAAAATTGGATATCATTTCACGGTAGCGCTCACCATTCACAGTTACGTTACGATTCGCAGCATCTTTGAAGAAGTTCGGTCCAATGATACCTCCAGCCCATAAACCGCACCAAACAGTGACCTTTTCTGGATACATTGGTAGCTCTTGCAATTCTTCTGGCTGATCTTTACTCCAAAATCGACAATTCTGCTTATTTACGTACCCATTGATCCAAAAATGAGCTTCGTCGCTGAACACAATTTTTCGACTTTAAACTTTCTTAACAGAACACGCATTTTTATAATAAAATTCAATGATTTGCAAGCGTTGTTCGTTTGTAAGACGATTCATAGCTAAATTATAGACCAAACTGAAGATGTTTGACAATGAAACAAAACACGAAACGAAACCGATAATAGTTCGGAACTCTGTGCATCAATTACAAGTACCTTCTCTGAGGATTTAAGTTTAGAAACTTGTACATAATTCACAATGAATATGTAATGAACTATATTTTCGTTTTATTTTCTTAATTCTTAATTTAAGTTGTTTTCTGTACACTCTTGTTTCATATTTTTTAAGGAAGGATGGTCACATTAGAAGTACTTTTTCCAATATGTTTTTTTGACAGATCACGCGTGACTACTGTCAAATTAAATACATAACTTTTTTCAGTATTTATTGACATTTCATTATGGAAAGGCTTACGCCTCAACAAAGTTGGCAAATTGGACAATTATGTTACGAAAATCGACGCTGTGTGCAAAGTGTTAATCGCGCGCTCAGGAGCCGAACTTTGTTCAGCGATGAGGCCCATTTTGGGCCTAATGGTTACGCCAATAAGCCAAATTGACGTATTTGGGCTAACGACCAACCCGAGGCCATTTAAGACCTGCCATTACATCGATTGAAAACAACTGTTTGGTGTAGCCTATTGGGTGGACTTCAAAGACTTGGCTGGCGCTAATGTAACAGTGAACGGCGATCGCTATCGCGTCATGATAAAAATCTTTTAAATGCTGCAAATTGAAGCTCGTGATCTCTACAACAACCAACAATACGGCGCTATTTGCTGCGTCGTCATTTCGGTGAGCAAATTATCTCTCGTCTCGGACCAGTGGATTTGAGGCATTAGAAGCCAACATTACTGAAGGTATTCACGAGATACCGACTGAAGTCCTCTAGCGTGTCATTCAAAATTGTTGAAAATTTCGACCACTTCTTGTATTTTGGTCCATTTTTTGTACGAGGTCGAAGCACTGTGCGCCAGTATAATTCCTTTGTGTCGTTTATTAGTAGGCCGGGATAATTTGGAAACATTTGATGAATTTCGCTCCATTTGCACTATTTGAACGATCAGGTTTGTTTACTTCTCTCTTCACCAATCGGGTCACACATTAGCGTTAATTTAATAATCTGATTTTCTGTAGCACACATGAAGTGTAGGCACAGTTTTAAAGTGAAAAGATAGACTGCTCCCAAAAAAGTTGAAGGCTATTGAAGAAATGAGCGATACGTTACGTGGAAGCTGCTTAACAGCTACATAATATGTATTTTCTTTAAAATTTTCTTTCCTAAAATATGCAAGATTTCAAAAAAAAGGATCAGAAAACATTTCATTGTTCATGCTTGATGTACAATATATTTTCTGACAAATATGCAAATAAGGTGCACATAAAAGCAAATTACCAAGAATTCGGGCAGATTACCACTGGAACTCCATTTCACTTTCACTTGAAACTTCAGTTACGTTAGTGTAGCCTCTTCTGCTATTATTTTTCTTTCAACTTCGCAGTAAAAAATCACGTACATCTTTTTTTTTCTTTTGCTTTTATGGCTTCTCACCCCATCTGTTTTTTATTTGCATTTTTTCAATGCTAATTTTACAATCCGTCCTACCCGCGTTTGCCCTAGAGCACTTCAACCAACTGGCGAATGAATAATTTCCGATTTTATTTTACCTTTCCCATCTACCAGATTGCAATCATTATTGGTGAAAGCGTGTCATGGCAATGGTGACCAACAAAAAAGTGACAAAATTTAATAAGGAAAGAATTTGAAAACCAAAAGAGAAATAATAAAAAATTGTCCCATTGCGATAACGCGTTATGAGCCAACGGTAGGGCGGCGTAGCCACCACAATCATGTAGAATTCGCCCAAAGGTCTCTACATTTCAAGAGTCCTCACTCAGCTCACAATACTAAAAGTTAGTTGTTGCTCTGTTGGTGGATGCACTTGTACAGTTGTGGGCACAAAAATTCGAGAGCCTAATAAATTTTAGCTTTTTCAGTTCTTTTACATGTAGGATAATGCGTTTTTTTAATTAACCACTGCATGAAATAGCTTTATGAGGAATAGTTTGAAATAAAAATTTAGCTACACAAAGGCTTTCAATTGCTGGTGTTAAAATTTGAAATTTTGAAATAATTTTGTTAAAAGAAAATAATTGTTGACGTGAGATTGGATTGGTTGCCACGGACAGCAGAGGCACACTAATCCAAAGGAATATACCCAAAGAGATGCCACAATTTTGATGCTGCTGATTTTTTGCGAGATTTTCAAAAAATTTCCGCCACCTGATAGAGAGCAATTAGAAAGGTCTTAGCGTTCTGTTTCATTCTTGTCCAGCATTTTCGATTACGCCCACCTAAACTTTCTGTATATTTCCCTATTAGGCAATGCTGTGTAAGAATACCGATGGCAGTAGATGTATATACACATGCTCCCATCATGCATGGGCTATATTTTCCAGGATACCCGACTAGCTGTGTGTTGTTTGCACAAAGATTTAATTAGCAGATTTAATTAGCAATTAAGGTGTTTCTTACAAAGTATTCTATTTCATGAAGAATTTGTTTGATTCTACCTTGCCTTGCAGGGCGTCTGTCTGGCAGTCTCCGTCTATGAACTGAGACCCAAGTGGGCCAGAGTCTGTACTGCTTAACAATCCTTGTCTTGCATGTTCATCTGTCTGGCATCGTTCCCCTTTGAACTGAGGTGGACCTGTTTAACAAACTTCTGTCTGCGAAAATCGACCGCGAGGCCAGATCTAATGAAATAGCCAGATATATTATAACAACCCATCCTGAAGGTTTTATTCCAAAGTACTTCAAAGTTTCAGCAATAGCTGAAAGCAGTCTGGAAAAATGGTGCAATAATCGGGTAAATGAAAGAGAAGTTTCGGGAAAAGGTTTCGTGAGAAAATACGAGTACCACCACCCACTCTGCTGTCAATTCTGCATATTCAAGTTTTCGACGAACTGCTTATATTTCGGCAACACCGTTCTTCTAAAAGCTCTCTCCTGCTACGTTCAATCTTGCTTAGCATTTATTGTGCCAAATTATGCATTCAAGTTAAAGCTCAAACATTTTATTATTAACAATTTTCAGAAGGTCATGTACCTTGTTTGGCTCTATAACCATTTATATGCAAATTCACCGGACTTTTATGCCCGCAACTGTATGAATAAATTTTACACTTTTTCCTACTATGTAGTTACTATGACTTTTGCCACTCAGCTGCAGATACTGTTGGTTATTGTTGTTATTGTTGTTTGCGCAAACATGTTTTGTTGATTGTTTGTAGCGAAGTGCGAATTACAGTTGCTAAACTTCATTTCATTAGGTGAGTGGTGGCAACAACAATCAGTCAGTCCTTTCGAAAAGTAGAATGAGCACAGCAATTGTCGTGGCAGCAACTAATTTAATTTATGTTGTTGAAAATTTACATCATTAAAACATTTTTGCTTGCTTTTTTCCTACAATTTCATTTGAGTCTCGATTTTCGTAATTTTCGCTCTGTTCTTTATAAGGTTAAGGTGACACTGATAAGACATTTAAGTGATGTGACTTTATTTGGTGACTAGAAGTAATTATTCATATTATAGCATTACGATTAAATAAGTTTAGAATAAATTAATGAATTCTTGCGGAAATTTTCGAAAAATGCAATCAAGGAATGCATATTTTTATGAAAAAAGTCTAAATCGTTCATCTGTTAATTTCTATAGTTTATGTATAGTAATAAAACTCTGTCTAGTGGCATATTTGGCAAGACGATAGGTTTCACTTCAAAGGACTTTAGATATGGAAATTACCTACCGCTCTCGGTTTTTGCTACGACAATATGCTATTCTCTTCAGCCAATAAGCAAGAAATGGTTTAAGCATTGATTTTCGTAATACAGCTGAAAAAAATATATATGCGGGTCTTTCTATGATAAATTGTGAAACAATAGAGAGCAAAACTATGATTCACGCATTTCACATAGCTATTTAAAAAATTTCTATATAAGTCAGGAAAGCATGCGAATACCGATTCAGACGAAGTCTTCTTCTTTGTTTTCATTGAATGAGGATATAATTTAAGGCTACGTGAGATTTTTTCGTCTTGATACTGATTTTTCTAAATTGGTGATTTTAGTTCCATGGATTCAAATAATATGAGGCTAGGTCAGCAAGGCTGGAATGTATTAATCAAGATGAATTACTGATCCAAGACCCATATCAAATTCAAGAGAAGTTTCCTAATTCTTATGCTTATTTATACAGCTGCATATCATTGCTTACCGCTCCTTATATTTGAGAGTCTCCTCAGCACCATATCCAACAAAGGTTACATACTCAGAGACACATCTGAAAAGATTATTGAAATTGTAATTATTTTTTTTAAATCTTTGTTCAGGTCAAAAGGTTGTAGGGCACAGGAATAAGGAGTTATAGTTTTTACTTCAGTAAAAAACTCAACATGTAAATAATACAATTCCGTCAACTGGTTAATTAATTTTTGAGATGTCGTCAATTGAGAGAAAATGTAGTGAAAATTGAGTTTCGTGACACCAAGCAACGGTTTTGGATTGGTAGATCGAAATAATTTCTTATACAGTAAAATCGGGGCTAAATGAACCATGGCTTCGTTAAATTCCTTGATCGAGTGAATACCGAATTTTTTTATTGAGTACACGATAGAGTGAAAATATAATTTTTCTTGTACTGAGTAGAGTAAACAAAAATACGAATTATCTTTATAATATATCTATTTCTCATTCAAAATTTTATAAATGAAGCTGTAAGGGAGTACCTAGCGAAAAAAGGGATAACAAAAGACTTTTCTTTCTATTATAAATAAAATATGTTTATTTAACACTTTCGCTACTAAGGCAACTTAAGTAGTCCGTCATCACACACGTGCTAGAAATTGAAATATTTTCTTCTAGTAATATGGGTTTTGCTTGCCCGTGAGCTCGTAGACGGCTGAGCATCATTATTTAGAAGGTGTAAAGCAACATCTTCACAAGATCGTAAATTCGTTTTTCCTTGTTTTTTACAAAATTATACAGAAAACAGATTGACACGTCTAGGATATAGAAAAATATTTGTAGGCGCCGTCAGAAATTCTTTCGTGGGGTTGAGTTGTAAGAAACCATTTGGTCGCATCTGTCAATACCCGACCCATTCAAATTATAATCAATTACGGTAACTGGTTTTGACTTTTTATTTCTTCTTTTATCTGTTGTTTCAACCATAGTGGCCTTGTAGACATAACCAAAAAGTCTCTTTTGTCTTTCCATTTTCGTACAATATTTTTTTAATTTGGTTGGCACAATTCTCAATGGTTTCCCTTTACAATTTTTTCTAGGAGTGCCGACAATGTGTGTCTTATCTTTATGTAGTAAGTGGACATTACTGCAAAAATTGTTTATATATAAGTAAATAGGTAAAGGCCATACACCCAAGTAATCTATACCTAATAGAGTTATAATTGAATTAAGTTAAACCAGCGTCACATATTTGTGTTGGCGATCCTACGTGAAAACCCAGCTGGCACAACTCTGTGAGGCTTGGTAACAAACAAATTGGACAAAATATAATAAACTGACGTAAATGGTCTTTAAATTCCTGATTTGAGTTTCATGTGCAACTTGTTTGAGTGAACTGAGCTCGCACAAATTAACTCACTTTACCCGTATTGTACTGTATCTGGAGCATTAACCGATGAAAACAAGTAATATAAGCTAAATGTAATTAAATTTCTCATCTTTAATACTATTTATTTTTTTTTCCATTTCGATATGCATATATATATATATATATATATATATTGTAGGATGTGTATAAGAAAACTATAATATTTTCGAAAAATCATTTTTACACATTTCTTACGCTTAGAATGTTTACGAAAAATTCACGATATACATGGGCAGAATCCTCCAATATATGTATATAAAAATTATTCGCATCAGAATAAAAACAGTTATTACGCCATACATATAAGTGGCCAACACAGAATAACTTTTTTGATATCATTAGTAATTATGAATTAGTACGGGTAATAAATTTTAGTTACAAAAGTACTTGTTAATAAGATTTTTCCAAAATTTTTTATACATATATATATATATATATATATATATATATTAGGCCGGGTCGATTTGTGGGGAGGCAAAAAAATCGCCCATTGCTCTGTGAAAATCATATTCTAGGGATCAGAATAAGAAACCTTGCCAAAGGAACCATACCTCTAAAATGAATTCTGATGTCCCCCAATTTGGGTCGAACTTTTAGTGTCTTTTGTGGGGAGGCAAAAAAATTGCCCATTGCTCTATGAAAATCATATTCTAGGGATCAAAATAAGAAACTTTGCCGAAGGAACCATACCTCTAAAACGAATTCTGATATCCCCCAATTTGGGTCGAACTTTTTAGTTTATTTTCTCATGTAAAGGCCAGAAATGGTGATATTTTGAAATGATTGTATGGGGAACCCCCCAGGGGAGTTCCAGGAGGTGTGCCACTGGCATGGGTGGATCGGCCGTCCAAAGTTAGTGGCGGTCGGTCATACATTTGGACTCGATTGGAGCACTCTAAATGGGTCAAAGTGTGATTGTTCGTTCGACCCAAATTGGGGAACATCAGAATTCATTTTAGAGGTATGGTTCCTTTGGCAAGGTTTCTTATTCTGATCCCTAGAATATGATTTTCACAGAGCAATGAGCGATTTTTAAATCGACCCGCCCTAATATATATATATATATATATATATGTATATATCTATACTAATATTATAATCTATACTAATATTATAAAGAGGAAAACTTTGTTTGTTTGTAATGAATAGGCTGAAAAAGTACTAGACCGATTTTAAAAATTCTTTCACCATTCGAAAGCTACATCATCCACGAGTAACATAGATTATATTTTATTTTGGAAATAGGGCTCGAGATATAGGTCAAAACGTGGACCCGGGTAACCTTCGGATGTGTATGTACAATATGGGTATGAAATGAAAGCTGTTGGTGAATGCTTTAGTACAGAGTATTTTTCATGCCGCTCCGTGACTGGGGTCTCGAGATATAGGTCAAAACGTGGACCCGGGTAACCTTTGGTTGTGTATGTACAATATGGGTATCAAATGAAAGCTGTTGATAAGTGCTTTAATACGGGCAATTTTCATACCTATTGATGACTAGGGTCTCGAAATATATGCCAAAACGTGGACCCGCCGTGTCTTTGCACCGAATTAAACCAAACTTATGCACATTGTTAAGTAAGTATTGAAAACGGGTTTCGTAAAGTTTGGTTGTAATTCGGAGCAGTGGCAACGGGTACAGCGTTCTTTTGAACCAGCCATAATGTCGCTTACTTTTTTAACGCTTGGGGCGGAACTGAACTGTCAAATTGACAGTGTGAGTTACAATGTGTCAATATTTCTTTCTGATTTGGATGTCATAAGGAAAAAACGTAAGTGCAACATGTAAAAATTGTTTATGAATTTTTTTGGAGTGGATTTTGGAACAGTGAATAATTTCTTACGAAATTTGAGAATTTAATGTGAAATCCGAATGAAATGATGTGTTCGTGGAAAAAAAATTTTTTTTCGTTTTATTTTTTGAAAAATATAAATGGATAATGGTTAAAAAAGCTCCAATGCTTAATAAAACATATAAATTGAAACGAAAAATTCATGGATGATCAGGAAAAAAGACGATTGTTTATTCATATGCGTTGATTTGAAATTTAAAAACAATCTTCTTTTTTCCTGATTTTCAATTTATATTTTATATTTACTCAAAAACAAATAGAAAAACAAAAAATATTGTTTATGCCAAAGCGCTTGAATAAAGAATAAAGAAATAAATAGTATGAAAATCATATATTTTCTGTTCTAAACCATATCTATTCTATTTTAGTGTGCCCAGCGAAGGGGGCCGGGTTTGCTAGTATATATGTATATATAATTGGCGCGTACACCCTTTTTGGGTGTTTGGCCGAGCTCCTCCTCCTATTTGTGGTGTGCGTCTTGATGTTGTTCCACAAATGGAGGGACCTACAGTTTCAAGCCGACTCCGAACGGCAGATATTTTTATGAGGAGCTTTTTCATGGCAGAAATACACTCGGAGGTTTGCCATTGCCTGCTGAGGGGCGATCGCTATTAGAAAAATGTTTTTATTAATTTTGCTTTCACCGAGATTCGAACCAACGTTCTCTCTGTGAATTCCGTATGGTAATCACGCACCAACCCATTCGGCTACGGCGGCCGCCGTTTTTCAATAAGAGCAATAATGCAAGTACTAAACTTGAAACTTAAACACAAATTAGTAATATCTCTTGAAAATTACGGGAAGGAAATTACAAAATTTATTTAACATGTTATTCTTTTTAGTTTATAAACCCTAGTGCGTTTTCAAAACCTTCACAAATACATACATAAATGCATTAATGATTCCGGTAAATGTAAAAAATATTTAACTTTTCAAATTGTAACCGTCATATTGTACGCATTTCATCATCGTACATAGGTATGAATGGTTTATCTCTTCCAATTTTCTATTCTTATATAATTAGCGCATATATCCATCTCCAGGCACTTGACCGAGTTCCTCCTTCAATTTGTGATGTGTGTCTTGATATTGTTCTACAAATGATCTACCATATTGGCGATATCTCGAAAACAATGTGAAAGCAGTGGATTTTCGGATTCAGCGCCGGATTTTACCTAGGAATTGGGCCGTCCAGTTCTTGGGGGGAGGAGGGAACATTACTGAATTGTAAAACACTCTTTTTTATATATGCAAATTAGAATACATTTAAAAGGCTTTACTTAGCATTGAGTTCAGCTGGAAAGAGGGTTCATATAGTTAGGCCCGAAAAGATCAAATGGGGATTGAACTCATGCTGTTTACTAGTGTAAATATGTATACTGCGATGCTACTTATATTTCTGAGCTCGGTCAGGTTCCTGGTCTTATGTTTTGTGCGCGTGTTGACGTATTTTCATAAATGGAAGTTTAAGCTGCCTTGACGGCAGATAATTTGTTTTTATTAGGCGTTTTTTTCATGGCAGAAAATCACTTGGAACTTTGTCATTGCTTTACGAGGGGCTTATGATACATTATCCAATAGTGCTGTCGATGCCTTTATTATATCAAGAAGCAAGGAGCTAGTTGCGTATAGTGTCAACTTCAGCAGGAAGGTTGTTCTCTAACGCTGTTCTAATACAGCACCCGTATGCTAGGGAAACGAATGGGAGAACGTTATTCTTATGTGACTCTCAACGTCTGTACTATAATTTATTAATTTTATTTATTTAGATCTGTTTTTATTAAAAATGCTTGTAACTGAAAATAATTTCAATGGAATTAATTTTAAACTAAAAACTGCAGCTCTAATTCTACTTGTAATCAAATATCTGGAATCGTATTACTTGTAATTCTTTCTGCTTCATTTATTAAATTATTATTACTCATTAAACAAAGTATAAAATATTATGCTTAATGTCTATAATAGGCCATCATTTATTAAATTAGTGTATTAAATCGTTTTATATTCAATTGCATGCTCAATGAATTGTCTGCATCTGCCTAATAAAAATCATTTTAATATTGCCTCACGCAATTTCCGTTGCAATGAATTGTCTTTTGTGGGTATTGCTAAAACTGTTTATGGGATGAATACGCCTTTTAGGAGGCTCATTTTAATGCTCATTTTTAAGCTTATTCTTCTCCCCTATACTTTAATTTTTCTTACTCTAAGTCTACTTTTAAGAAGTTACTTATAGACTCTTGTTAAAAGTACTTATTTGTATTTATCTACCATATAGCCTGAAAGCATTCAGTTTGTTGATTAATAAATGAATAAATGTATAAGAGTCGATATAATGTCGATGAAATTCGTTTTCGATAAAATTATTTCTTGATTTCCAAACACTGTCACTCTCCACAATTAAATTTTTGACAGCTCAGTTGGAGAATTTTTGCTGAGCTAGCATTTGTTACATAAAAAATTGTTTGATACCTCTTACTATCTTCGAAATATGGTAATTTGTTTGATACTCCTTCATAAATACACCATAGAAATTAGGAGTTAAATAAACTCACTTTTTATAAGACGTTGTGCTATACACAAATTTTAATATATTTAATATATTGTATATGTATATATTTTTAGCTTTTCATACAATTTCAAACCAGGTTGTGGATTTAACTCATATTTTATGCCTCTTGTTCAGCATCTGCAACCCTTTCATTTTCACTTTTATTCTGTAGCGTGTGGCATACATTCAACAACTTATGTACATATATACATACATATGTACGAGTAGATAAAACCAATAAAGCTGACACTGTATATTACATACACATTCACAGTATGCACATATTTACGTTGTAGTTAGTAATTATTTATTGAAAATTTCATCTATCAAATGCAAGATTAGGAACTGCTTGTGCCTTTGTGCCCACAAAAGACGAATCATATATGTATGAGGTTATGTGAAGACGTTTAATGCGTGTTTGCAGACGTGTCATATTGCTAAATATTTAATTTCGACAACCTTTTCAGGTTTATAGCTTCATGTGTGCATAAGCGTACAACAATAAAAAGGCATATCTAGAAGCTAACAATTAAGGGGCGAGAACGAAAGCCATCGCCTATTTTTACGACGCTTTGGGTAGTAGTAGTGGGTGGGGGAGGCTTTTTTAGGAGTAGCATAGCCGTTTTATTGCATTGCTGTGTATTTTGGTGTATAGGAGGGAGTCTAATAAATATGGAACCGAAAGTGCTTAAGGATAAAAGTTCCGTATTTGATTATAATATTTTTATTTTAATATTAAGCTACCGCGGGTGAGATACATTCTCACATTGGGTACATACAGTTTGTCTAAAGAAGCGTTACCGGCAAAATTCAAGGTTAAAAAGAAAGAAAGAGTGCTGCTAAATAGACGTATCCTTTGCGCAATACGCGTTGTGCAATTTTTTAGTTTAGAGAAATTTATAAAGTAACGTTGTTTTTACAAAATCACTTCTGCATAAGAAAAACGATTTGAAGCAGTGTTCCTAAAGGTTTAAAAATGTCATGTGCATCTGAAGCAATATATAAGAAGAAGTCGCAGACATTCATAAATAAATGGGAGCAACCGTATACCGAAACTAAAAACCTTGACGGCTTCCCCGGACGAGGCTCACAAAGAAAAGAATACCTCTACGAAGCAAGATCAGAAGGTCATCGATGTGTTTGTGACAAAACCGAATTTATCGTTGCGTGAAGCTGAATAAGTTTTAAGGAAAACTGGGATAAATGTAAAAACACGATTAGGAAACTTTTACCTGTAAAATATCTCAAATTCCGGAACATATTGAAAAAATACCTGCATTGGCTAAGGCAAATTCAAAACTGGATTGGACAAATGTGCTATTCACGGATGAATCTTCCTTTTCCCTTCCTTGCACACGTCGGTCTTGGTGTACTGTTGATAATCGACAACTACAGCGAACTGTTAAGAACTCCGTTAAGGTTCATGTGCAGGCTGCTTCTCGGAAAAATGATTTGTGCGTTTACCGTCAATTTCTATGCAGTTTTAATGAATAAAATTTACGAAAAAGTATTATTTCCGTGAACTGCAAGAATGTTTCGAAACACTAGCCAACTTTGACGTTTACAAGAAGACAGCGATCCCAAGCATCGAAGCCGACGGTGTGTAGAGTGGAAACAGCAAAATGGGATTGAAATGTTCAATTGGCCTTGACAGCCGCGTGATACCAACACCATGGAAAATGTTTGGGCTATAGTTAAGCAAAAACTCAAATATGTCAAACAGTTAAGGCAAATTGGAATAATTTGGAGTCGATTGTTTCCATAACTTGCGCTCAGGAATTATTGACGTAGCCAACGAAATAGACCCTCCGTTTCGCCAAAAAAGATTGACAATTTTTATGAAAGATTCGACATCTGTAACCGCAATCGAGGTGGATTGTTTTTAGTCAACAATATTGAGAACGAGACCATAAAAGTTGTTGAAATGTTTCCCTGTATGAACATGAACGCGGTCTTACTAATACTCATTTAGAGCTTCCAAAGAATGTAGTTCTTGGCAGCTCTTTTCCAAAGCTACCAACATATGTTTATTTATATCAGTTGCTTCATCTATGTGGCGATAACGCTTGGCGAATCGAGGAGCCCCAGTAACCGAATAAAAAAAATTTCCTACACGTGACGCTATAAGTTGTTTTATTCTTACAATTTTCGGTTTTGTTTTAGAACAAACGATGTGTAAGAGTATACTTTCCAAGCAATTGCACTTCTTTTTAAACTTCCGTCATGTCGACTTTAGTAGGCATACATAAATATTTTTCCATAGAAAGAGCTCACTCTCATCTGTTTAAGTGAGGAAAATAAATACTAATAAAGGCTGAATAAAGGGCATGAAGTGTAGAAGCGAGAACAAAAGTCCATTTAAAACGAATCTCCAACGAATTTGCAGACAGCTTAACTTAAAACAAAAATACTAACATATTTCAACTACAATAAATCTCAACATACATACATACGAGCATTAGTCTACTCACACAGCTGGGAAGGCTCCGTCAAAATCTAAGCCCTTTAGAAAGTCTGGCATTTGTTGCCTCCCATTTTCTATTTACGAGTATATGTAAGTACAAGCAAGTGTGCGCACGTAAACATGCAGTTATTATTAGTATGTATGTATGTATGTATGTATGTATGCATGTACAGAGATATGATCTTATATTCGTCGCAGAAAGGATTTGCTTGTTAAAAGGCCGCAAAGCTGAATCATTACAAAACCACACATCATCCACAGGCTTAGGACATTGAGGCAGCATGCAACGGAACCATTGCAGACCGCTGGTTTAGGCCACAATCATTATGCCACCACCATAACCACAATTACCCGCTGCGCAATAGATATGCATAGATATATATGTATGTATGCATGTATGCGAGTGAAAATCACATGCATTTGCATTTACATAGATACCAAAAGCAATATAAGTGGCAATAGCAGCAACAATTTTAATGGTTGAAGAGGTTGGAACAGACATACAAATGGCAAATGTTGATAAGAATTTTTGGGAGCATTTGGAGTCAGTTAGAGAGGGACATTCAAACTAGGTTAATTGCAGGCTTGCTGTAGCACAATGAGTTGTCTTCATTCATTTGTATTCTTCGTAAAAATCAGTACAAAAGCGCCATACTGACTGGGCTAGTTAGCATATACAGGGTGGTCTACATAGTACATGTTTAATTAATTAAAAACAAAAAATTTAAAAAATTTGCGTTATTTTCGAATGAAATAGTGGTTCATCTAGCTTCCCCGGCTGGCTTCGTCATAGCGCATTCTTTAAGTCCAGTTTTATAAAACCTTAGTTACGAATTCTCATGAATGGCCCGTTTGGTATTCGTTTTATCTTTAATCATTAATAGGATAAACAGGAACAATCTATGTTTCACGGTAATTCGGAAAACAAAGATTAACAGTTTCAAATCGCAGCTCCGCGGTGGTCAATTAACATCGCTGAGACCATTGATAACTCGTTTACCAATCTTGACGCGCACAAGATCGATAATGGCATTGGTTGTAGGACGTGATGCGCCATTCTGCTGAAATCTAAGAAAATTGTGGCAATTTATTTGCAGAATTTACTCCTCAATCTTACAGAGCTCTTGGTACACATAGCGTTGGAAATAATTGTCCACCAGAGCTGCTGTCGTGATCTGATTTATGTCTACACATTAAAGAAGATATCGCCACTGTTGAAGTGAGTGCGAGATTCGACACTGGGCTTAGTAGCTTGGGCTGCGCCCGTCTAGAATGTGGAAAATTCCGAAAAATTCAATTGCGGCAGGAATTATACCCACTGGATCATCATTTATGTCGGTATGTTTGATAAATGGTCTGTAAGTCCACGAGAAGTCCAACCCGTCTTAACGTGAAATCCCCTATCGCGACGAGACCTCTTTCTTTAGCGAAAATAAGGACGAATAATAAAAGGACGAACTGTGTTGCACAGCTTACATCAACGCCTTTCCTCATTTCATTTTATGCTGACAACCGGATGCATACAGCGAAAGAAAAAAATAAATCAGCTGGTCTACCGATACCGTCTTTAATAGATTCGCTTTCGTATTTGGTTATTTCGTATTTTGGCTATTTGGTTGGAAATTTGCGTATTTGAAGTGACAACAATATCCAGAAGGCTCTCGAGACTCTCACTTTTGATATGTTTAAATGCCATATTTTGATGTTTTAAATGTCATTTAGCTTTTAGGCCGAGATCAGCGATTTTAGCGATTTTTTTCATATTACTTGGAAAAAAATTAATCTTTTGGTTTGAAACTAAAGGTTTTTAATAAAATTGTAGTAAGGTAGGAAAAGTAGCTAATATTATTGAGCAAGAAATTAGCAATAGCAGCTAAATCATCTTATTGAGATAAAAAGAAAATTTGGTTTCGAGTAGTTATATAGGGTGTTCCATCTATACTTGACATCAGATCTGTGAATAATGTGAATGAAAAATTCATCAATTTTGCTTTCCCCCGGTTAAAATTTTATTTGATGTAATGCAATATATTTGGTCAATGACCGTAAACAAATCGAGGAGATTATCACCATTTCCAGTGATGCACATTTGGGCTATTTTTTCTGTAACATTTTACTGCATTTCTGTGGCTTTGATTTTTCTCTCCATGGATCGATACCGGTCAGCAGGAAAAAATGGATAGGCAATTTGCGTAAAATTGTTTATTTATTTTGTTAAAATTTTTCGTAAGCATTCACAGGTATGTTAGTAAAAGTAAGGCGGTTTTTTAAGAGAGTTCTTTTATTTAGGAATCAACATTAACACCGATAATAATGTCAACCTTGAAATCCAACGTACAATTTTTTTACTAAAAAGTGCTACTTTGAACCAAGTACGTCCCTTGGAGTATTTGAGAGAAAGATTCTGCGGAAGATTTTTGGACGTTTGCACGTTGGCGACGGCGAGTATCGTAGGTGATGGAACAATGAGCTGTATGAGCTTTACGGCGGTATATATGCACATGCTGTTTGAGAACCAAATACGTCAGTTCTTAGATTTTTAGAATTTATGAGAATCGCCCAGATGGCGATGATAGCCCGGAACGAGCATCAACGGTTCTTTCTACCTTGTTTGTGTCACTCAAAAATATTCATTTTTCGAATTTAATCTGGCACCGAAAGCCTTCTACATCATTATCAATGTTTTGCAACTGGTATTTCATTCCGCAAAGAAATTTAATGCAACTTTTTTGTTCGGTCAAATTAGACATGGTTAAAATATCTAAATCCACTCTCTAATCTTCACAAAGCACGTACGCAACTTTGGATGAATGCTAACATTTACGTGAAATTTTACACAAATGTCAAACGCAGTATTACAAGTCTAAAAAATGATGGTCCAAATTGATGAGCCTACGTAATTTAAATACATGTGGCATGCCTATCAAAACTTAATTATTATACAAAAAAAAGTACAGCTCACGAAAACGTACGTATGTGAGGAAAAATGAAAAGTGCTCCTAGAAAATTTGCTACATCAGCAGTTAGGCAGCCAGCCCTCTTAAAATTGGGCAATAACTTGCAGCAGTACATGAAAAATAATTCAACTTTACAGAGTTGTGTAGATTTAATAAATGGGTTTGGTGCTGCTCTGTCATTACCGCTACTTTTGCACGTTTTTGTGTGACGGGCGTGCAGAATAAGTAACCACAATCACGTCTTCATTCATTCGCATGCCGCAAATAATACAGTGCAGTGTAATAAGTGGCTGGGAATATTTTTGTAACATGGAGTAGAAATATAGACAGTCTCATGGAATGACTAGTTCTAAAAAAATGACTATTTCTAAAAAAACGAGTAGCTCTAAATCTCTTCTACGGACACGAAACAGTGTTACCAGAGTGATATTACTACTGTGAGCAAAAAGTAAGGTGAATTTGGTTGTAAAATGAAAAATCTTTATTTATTTTGGGAATAGCCAGAAGTCACACGGAGCCAAATCAGGCGAATACGGTAGTTGCGGAACGATGTGTGAGACGGTGCATTATCGTGATGCAAAAACCAAGAGTTGTTGGCCCATAATTCTGGTCTTTTTAGACGAATTGCTTCACGTAAACGACGCATAACGCTCAAATAATATTCCTTATTAACAGTTTGGCAAGGTGGAAGGAATTCATAGTGCACCACACCACGAAAAAAACTGTCATCATGACCTTAATTTTTGAACGACTTTGACGTGCTCTTTTCGGTCTGTCCTCGCCTTTAGCACGATATTCGCTTGATTGGTCGGTTGTTTCAGGGACGTAAGCATAAATCCAAGTCTCATCTCCCGTAATGATGCATTTGAGATTGTCCTGATAGTCTGACGCGACGACTTCTTTCCAAGAAATTGAGAGTTTTCGGTACCAAACGAGATTTGACTTTTCGTAGGCCCAAATGGTCTTTCAAAATGGTTTTCACAGATCCTTCTTCGTATCAAATACGAGATTGTTTTTACCCACGAGAAAAGCTTTCATCGAAAGTGGCACACACAATCGTCGGCCGATTCATAAAGTAAGGGGATATTATTTTCCTGAGTATACAAAAAGATTTACTATATATGTAGGTTTAGATCTTTTATACTGAGTTGGAATCGTCCAGACAATACCACTGAAAATGTTGCACTGAATAATATATTTGTTAGGCTGTCAGTTTCCGGAGGTAAGTCACCTATTGATTTTTACAGTGATTTTCATAATATTATATTGGTATCAGTTCGTTTTATTTTGTATGTTCAAAACACTGCTGTTGCCCAAACCATATTTAAATGAAATGCGGTAGGCTTCCGTTGGAATTCAATTAGGTTTTCTTAAGATCCAGACCTCCATTCAGACGGCTTGTATTTTGCGTAGTGTTGGGCAATTGCTATGGCAACCCTCATTCAAAAAGCGAATAGTGAGCTCAGGCTAACTACTATTTCACTTTATTGCTCCAAAGAATACCAGTTTATGCATATTATGTAAGATTGATCCTTGGTCTGGTTTAAGGCAAGAAAGGAGCAGCATCTTGGCCTTTGGAACATAACTGCCAGTAAATAAAATTGTGAAAGATTAATTCGGAAACCTGCGTAAGATAAACCTTTTACTAACTGAAAGTATCAGGCCGAAAACTCACGATTATAGTATTGCCTTTTTAATACTTCTTGATCTTTCGTAAGGCTTTGACACAGTTAGGCATAAGTTTGAATTCTGTTAATTAAAATATTTATTTAACTTTTCAAACCAAGTAAATACTTTTTTAATTGAACCTTTCGACAGAACTTTGGCTGTAGGTATTGATAGCAAAAGTGTGATTTTCTGAACATAGTGAGAGTGGTCCTATAACGCTCAATGCTGGGTTCCCTGCTATTTCGTGCTCAATTATATGCTAGCTGTCCATCGATTCGTATTTGTAGATATCTCAAAAACCTTCATTCGGACTTGACTCATATGGATAAGTTGGTTTCTATATCTATCTGTGGGGTTTCCTAATGGGGCCCATATTTACAGGCTTTATTTTCATGACGAGAGTTGGATTTAATGGTTATTATAAAATCACTAACGTCAAGTTCCTATGGTAACATTTGAGTGGTAATTATTTGAGTATTTGAGGCTAAATCCCGTCTAGCCACTAAGATGAAACGACTTGGTCCTGTCAGACTTTTTCTTGTTGGCGGTTTTCTGGCCGATGCTAGAAAGTCACAATCGATCGAAAACCTCAAAGTAACTGAAAATTGGATTTTAATACATCTTTCGAATTCATGCCACCGTGCCTAGCAGCGGCTGGTATTTGAAAAATGTCATATTCCATATATGAGACGAAAAGATTTTCCAAGGACAAAGCCAAATCGTCACCACTCAAAAATGCACTCATTTTCAGGAAGCAGTCCATTTTATTGTAGGGTAAGTGCGAGTACGATAGATAGTAGAAATGTTGTAACAACACTTTTGTGGATATACTGAGATATTCAACAAAGTCTTAGATAACATTTATGTCAGCCAGGAAGTACAGAGTGCTTGTTTAACTGTAGTTAGCATGACTTGGCGCATGTTGAGGTGTTAGTCGTGTTTCTCAAAAACGTAGACGACTACTGTATTATTAAATTACAAATATTACTATGTGGCACAACTATACACATTTTTGGATACGTACGCGTCTTTGCTTATGCTCCTCTAGGAATGCTGTGCAATCTTTGTACGTGCGGATTACGAAAATTTACCGTTACATAAAAGGACAATTTACTTGCATATCTAGGGACTATGTACATCTGCAAAGGAGAAAACAAACAACAGCGGGAGTGTTTAAATCAGTTGCAGCGAAAGGAAGAAATATTTTCTCAATTATTTTTACGTTTAATCCAATTAGCTATTGTGTCTCTGCTTTTGTCTTTATTTTAAATATAGGTGCAAGTACTTACATACATACATATATACATAGTAGAATAGCACTCTTTGGGACACTCTAGGACAGTGAATTTTGATTAGAGTGAATTTTTTACAATTTTAAAAGCAAATAGCTTACATTATTTTATTACTTCCTTTGTATTTACGTTCCACGACTAAGAAATTCTTGTAAGCAATAAGCGATTCCAGTTCCCAGTTGCTAATTTATCGAGTGCTCGACATCAGAATTGCATCGGTAATCGATAATCGCTCAACAGTCGTTTATCTACTGTCAGTCGACATTCGCAATCGTACATAAGTGTTTACTTTCTATTTTGAATAGTTTGGTAGTTTGAATAGTTTTGTAAGATTGGATTTAACTTAGCGCTGCGATGAGAGCGAGTAACTGTGACACCCATCAATTGAAGGAGAGGGATATCAAGAAACGTTTGGTGAAGTGAGAGATGTTTTTGAACGGCAGAAAAGAAAAGATTTTCTGCATCGCATCGTCACTGGATCTAACAGGTGGCGCAAAATTAATCAATTATGGAAAGATTTATAATGTTTGCAAATACCGTCCTACGGCAATCATATTTGACACTTGTGAGCTAGACAGCTGCAGCATACAAACAGACAAGCAATGGATCACGTAAGGGTCAAAATAAAGATTTCCGTCATTCAAAATTATTTTTTTTAGGAAAAAGTTGAATGGTTAATTTTCACTACCCGATTAATTTTGTGCCACCCTTTATTACGATAACCCTAAGCGTCGAAAAGGTTGCCAGGTGAACCGGTCCATCGACAGCGAAAAAAATATTCATGCTTCAAATTTCTGCATCTGGTGGGACCAGAAGGGTGTCATCTATTACGAACTCCTTAAACCATCTGAGACATGACAAACTGGTTTTGCTGCATGACAACTGCATGAAATCTATGCTGCCTGAAAGATGGAGTAATGTTGTAGCTTCTCCTGGCACATACTTCATATAATATCATGCATTAATTAATTGTTTAAATAATGCGAAACTTTGGCTAATATGGAAAAAGTGTTCGCCCCTTGGCAGGCAAAGGCAAACCTCCGTGGGTATTTCACCATGTACATGTGAAATGAACTTGCAGAATTCGGCTCCCGAGTGACGTGGCAGCCAAAGTTCCCCCCACAATTTTCTTTTTCACCATAGTTAACCCTTCGGCGACCGACAAAGTCGGATGGGTTGGTGCGTAACTACCATTCGGATAACGTAGGTTCGAATCTCCGTGAAGCACCAAAATGAAAAAAACGAAAGCGGTTCTGCCGTTCGGAATCGGCTTAAAATTGGAGGCCCCTCCATTTGTGGAACAGCATCAAGACTTGGGCGTCTAATTGCCAATATGCCCGGACTTTGGGCGCGAATTTAACATATTTCGATTAGAGCTAACGACTTGAGCTTCCAGGTAGCTTCCTGTTCAGTACGAAAAAAGGACAGACTCGGGTGTCCAACCGAAGGTTTCAGAAAATGTGTCCAACGGAGGGTTAAAGAGTAAACCTGGTAAATCTATCATCTTTGTTCGAATGCGGCATAAAATTTTATGTGCCGCTATTTGTGAAAAACCATAAAATTTGCATACCACAAGTTGTAGGAGCAGCTGCGCCAGACAACCAACAAGAGGATATAAGCGCCAATTATATGTAGGTATGTGTATGTATACATATAATAGTGTTACCAAAAAAAAAATGTATATTTCAAACCGCAAATTTCTATTTTTAAAACTTTTCGTTTTTTTCGTGACCCTTTCATTAACTCAAAAAGTATCACCACCCTTGCATTCACACATTTTCATATTCCATAGAATCCCTTTGGTGTACTCAAACTCAAGTGTGCGACACTTCAAGAAGTGACACTCGAAAATTAACAAGCCGAATATGTATTCACATTAGCTGTTGTACGAGTACACATATACATGTATGCATGTACATATGTATGGGAGAGTGTGAATGTCGCCAAGTTAGCTGTACACTCATAAAGTGCACAACCTCTCAGTCATGCACTTCACTTAACAACCATTTAGCAATCCAAAATCTTTTGCAGGCAACGAAGAGTGCCAGTTGCAAAGGTAACTTGGAATTGTGGTTGCTAAAAAATTATTTTAAGGAACAGATTTTTTTTGTAAAGTTAATTATATTATATTATACTGCGTATGAGTAAACATATATATAGGTATAGTCTGAGCTCTTTAGTTTCTTTAAGCTGCATAAATAAACAAGTTAATGTGAAGCATAAAACCATGCAACTACGAGTATAAGAACATTCTTACCACAATGTGTGTACTATACAAGTTAACACTTAATTTATTCGCGCAATCTATGAAGAGTATACGAGTATAAATAAAATTACAGAACATTATATGATTTTATATAACACAGTATTTTTGTGCTCAGCACATTTTATATTCGTGCCACTTAGAATTGCTCTACTCTGATTCTTGCAGGTACATACATACCTATGTCTATGTATTTGTATGCATAGAAAGAAGTGCTAACTAACTTCGCTTCATCTTCATAATCACAAATTGGTTAACAAAATATGACACTTTATATGGCTACACTCCAATGCAGGGTTTGCTACTCTTCGCTAAAAGAAGCATACTAAGATGACATACTCTGATTCTGGGTGTAATGCCCATAAAGGCAGTGAGACAGATTTGCCAAATGTAAATCACAAATCTAATATCCATGTTTAGAGGTAAAAGCCACTAAATCTCATATATTCCAAGTCCTAGTGATCTCGAAACACTGGATTAACATAAAGTGGTTCGACTAATATTGAAGGAAATGAAAAGGCATGCGAGTTAGCACTCAAAGACTGAGTTCACTTCGCGCTAAATAGATAAACTGGTTACTTATGCATAGAAAACGAGATTGCATTGAATTTATGTAAAATGCGATGAATTATTAAACTTAGTTTTAGATTATTATTGTCAAAAACTATTGAATTGTTTGTAACTGAAGTTCGAGTTTCGCGTCAAATGGCCGTCAAAATCCATACAAATCGCATTGAGATGAAATATGCGTCAAATTTCGTATGTATCTTACGCGCGCAACATGCCATCAAAATTTTTTCCATGTACATATTTCAAATGCATATGAATGTCATTTAAAATTGAGCGAAAACTGACAGTTCGTTCGCGAATGAAGTGCCTGAGTTTGAATACTCTGCAGATTTGGCGTTCTTAAGCGAAACGTCTTCGTAAAGAGTTTAGGTAAATCTTCTTTAATTTTTGTTATCAACATATATGTATGTGTTTTAATCTGTTTACTTATTTATTTATAACAATTTATACAAAAATAATTATACAGTATAAATTATATAAGCGACACTAGCTACTAAGCTTTCAGATATTAATATGTTTGAAAACACTTTTCTTAAAAAAGTTTGCCCACAGCTTCTGGGGCGATGCTCATAAATTGGTGTTTGTTCTCATTTGATAATCTGTATTGCTAGCAACATTTTAGGGGCAAACCAAATGCGTGTTGCTAGCGACGTTTCACGGCTGTGAAGTTAGTACTAGGCTTAAGTCAAAATTGGAAAGGCAGATATTTTGCATGCCCCATATTACGAACAAATTCTAATTACACTGGTTCACAAATTTGTTTTTTTGGCTTCCGCGAGCCATTATTTAATTCCTATGTAGGATTGCTCGCTGTTATTTAACATAAAATGTGTGAATTTGCGAAAAACTTCTATGTGGAACTCATCACAAATCAAGACATTTTTCATACGCCGTTTGTGGAAGAATATTTCTGAATAATGCAAAAATTAAAAATGTAACCTTTAGATAATTTTTAAAATCATTCATTTTTTTCAAATATGCAAAATTAAATTAAATTTGTTGTTACTAAAATAATAATAAAAAAATGTTTACTATTACGTAATGAATAAACCATTTGTGATTTAAAATCATAATTTTTTGATTAATAAAACTTAATTTTAAAGTAGTTGACCCCCTCAGAGTTTGTCGATATTGCAATGTCTCTAGGGTTAAACACTATTCAACTTTTAGCTTTCATATAGAGTACGCTAAATTCCCACAAGCATATAAATGGAGTGCATGCATACATTTTTATGTATACATACGAACAAGCATACATACATACATACATACATCAGATATATTTATTACAGTTATAAGCGAGTATGCGCTCATGGGCTACTTGTATCACCTCAACTTGACTTCGGCTTCTTGTTAATGAAGATTTACGTTTATGGAGATTTGTATGTGGCACATTGTGCATGTCACATGTGGCATATGAATTTTAAATCACAAAAAAATTCAGGGAATATATTCTACATGAGTACATTTTGCTTTGATTATAAATTTGCGGGATGTTGAATGAGTTCGGCGTCATCTGGCACATGAGTTGGCAAACTACATAAGTAATCACCATATGTATTAACATATTTACAGTGGTGTACATATTAAAAGAGCGACAGAGTTTCATGCATACAGAGATTTAAGTGAGGCGTTAGCATTAGAAATAGAAGAGTCTTATTTTCTTACAACTTGATAAGTGGTAAAAATGTAGTTTCATTTACTTTTTTAATCAATTTATAATAAGTCCGGGAGGGGCTTGCCATTTATTTAGTCAGCGATAGTACTGTAATTATATTTCATTACATGTTGACTTATTACTATCTACCTTCAATAATTCCCTCCTCTATTCAATTTTTTTTAAGAAACTTTCGATGCTCCACGCTCGATCTCCTTCTACCAGCTCCGTCAGCTTTCAGTGAAACTTATTTTCTTGCACTTAATGCAGATTTCTCCTTAGGTTCAAGGTTCGACTATACTTAACCGATGAAAAGGCCGATGGCGATATTTATTAATTGGCTAACCCATGACTTGTTCTCCAACAATATTTTCATAATTTCTTTGAAAAATTGGTTTACTTGTAGGCGTGAGTATAATAAGAGGTAAACTGGAAAAAATTTCAAAAAAATTTCCTCATTTTAATATTTATTGAGTGTTGAAATTTTTGATGTAGAGTTTTTTTGAAGTGAAATTTCTTTTCTTTAACATTCCTATAACTTTTTTTAATCTTTCACGATAAAATATGCATTTAAAAAAAGTTTTTGTTGGGAAAAAATTCAATATTTTTGTTCAAAAGTTTTGTGAAACAAAATATTTTTTCCACTTTGAAAAAATATCTTAGAGCTCATCTAATGGTACGCCCAGGAAACAGGCTGTTTCGACAGTTGGGTTCTAATGGAGAGGGATGTTAGATTAGTGGGCTTGGGAGGGCATGTAAATAGGTGGTTAGTTTCGTGCGGACATACATATATTGATTATGTTGGTGTCGATTCTGGTTAGGTGGAAGTTTAATTTGCTATTATACAATATCCAGACCCTAATTGAGCCAAAGTTATGCGCGTCTCACGAGACAGCTGTAGCTCTTCGTCTGCAATAGGTGGAGGTAGGACTCCGATAGCGAAATTCGGTGCCGAGGAGTTTAGGAAGGTGGTGACTGCCTCTTGATAAATATCGTTTAATGCTTATACGGTCTAGTCCAGTAGTAGCAGTTGTGTTGGGTCTCAGCTACAAAACAAGTAATAATAATTGGGGCTTACAGCTTTTTCGGATGTTTGGCACAGCTTCTCCTTTTGTTTGTTGTATGCGTCGTAACGTCGTTCCAAAATAGTCTCAGCTACTAATGAGAAAAAAATTGAAAACAGTATATTTGATCCTAGAAAAATTAATGAAAATTAAAATTTATAAAAATGGTAAAAAGTCCTTAAGATATTTCACTTAAAAAAGCTATACCAAAATTTTCAACATTGATTTTCTTAATTCTCCATTTTCAATTTTCAGCATTAAAACTTAAAATTAGTAAATTGAGTTTAAAATTTTTTAAGTTTACTTGTTATTATACTCAAGCCTACAAAAAAAAAACAAAATTTTCAGAAAAATTGGGGACTATTTCTAAAATACTTAGATGACTTGGCATGGCATCGTTCATTTATATATTATATATAAATATTATATATATGTAATTGGCACGTACACCCTTTTTGAGTGTTTGGGGCCGAGCTCCTCTTCCTATTTGTGGTGTGCGTCTTGATGTTGTTCCACAAATGGAGGGACCTACAGTTTCAAGCCGACTCCGAACGGCAGATGTTTTTATGAGGAGCTTTTTCATGGCAGAAATACACTCGGACGCTTGCCATTGCCTGCCGAGGGGCGACCGCTATTAGAAAAATGTTTTTTTTTAATTTCGTTTATCATCGTTTATTTAGGTATTGAATTTGGTTCCCGGTGTAATTGAGCTCTTTTGTGGCGCATATTGGAGCATCGTTTCAAAATCATAATATTATTATATATAAAAATAATTAATACACATCTTGTATCTGCTATTTTTATATGCAGACCAGACAATCAACTTGTCACCAATAGAATTAAACGCTCATCGCTCTATCTTCAACGAGCCTTCTATTAGTCATAAATCCCAAATCTCTTCAAAATCGTACTAAGATTGTCGTTTACTTATAAACTCGTCAATAGTCATCAAATAAAAGTGATTGCCCGTATATCTTGGAACGAATCAGATATAATATTTCCCAACGTCGTCTTCTTAAATCACTTTCGCTCTATGAGAACAATGTGAGAACTACCTATCTTTCTAAAACTCCTATCGCTCGATCTATTTGTGAATTTGTGTTAATGCTATTAGTCCAAGTTCTTGATTGGAATCCCCAAGGAAGCCACGAGAGGTGTCGCCCTAAGACTACTACTACTTCATCGTTACAAAAAGAAATCGAATAATGCGGAACATCGTGGAACGAGTTAAAACTGATAGCCAAAAACAGGACCAAGTGGAAATGTTTCATTCAAGTCCTCTACTCCAAAGGGAGATAAAGGAAACGAAGATGATAGTACCTCTTTATCTAACTGATAACTATAGATAACTATCCCGAGGATTCCCTTTTACTATTATTACTATGAAACTAACTGTACCTAAATTTGAAATGCATGTGTGTACTACCGAGGAGCTATTTACATGCATTATTAAGTATGTTTGTTGGTGTGGTCGCCCGCAGCCACGTGGCGGATTAGCATTAAAATTAAAATTTCATTAGTTTTTCCATAGTAAGGAGGTGTGGTTGCAGGTGTTGAGAGAGGGTGTGGCAGTCTCTAATGTAAAGCCAAGCAAAATTACATGTCTGTCGGCAACAATTGTTGCGCACAATTGTAATTTAATTGATGCCACTTAAGCGCAGGCAATTTGAGCACAAACGTGACCAAAGCCAGCTTATGTGTGCGGATAAAGTTTGCATGTGAAAATCCTTGTGAATATACTTATACTCATACATCGGAGTGTGTGTGTGTGTGTGTGTATGAAGCCTTCGGAGAATCGTATTTGCGTGTTGGAGTCATTACAAAATCATTTCATGAGCAAGGATTATGCAAATAGTGATTATCTATTTGTTGATTACACAGAATGAGGTTCTTATTACCATGAAACTAAAATATTTAATAATATGAGTATTCAAGTAATTTCGAATAAGGCCACTCAATTCATATGCATTTATATACTTACATTCTCGCACAAGCAATTATAAACCGAACCAAATATTATTGTAGGGTGCGGAGTAGTGTTGAAAATACAAATCAAGTTGGTAGCTAACTAAGTTAATCTAGTTATCTGCAACTAGGTTAGGTTATCTGCAACTAAGAGCTTTCGATGAAATTCAATATATCGAGTACTTTTCCAAAAGTTTGAGAATTTAAAATGTTTTGTTGATTTTGTTTTGTATTACAATCTGGTGGATAACTTCATGCCATTTTCTTAAATATTCATCATGCCTTGCCAAACCTTACTGAATAGAAGTGACAGTACAGTTTGCCATTCGCAGCTGTCAAACCATAGTTACCGATATCGATAGTTCTCATGCAGCTAATAAGCACCCGAAATTATATTTATTGTGGTAGAAACTCTTTTCAAGTAATCTTAAATAAATACCGTTGCACCTTTCTTCTGCAAAAGCAGGGGTGGAACCAATTGTTTTTCAGGAGGTGGCATGACATAGGAGAGCCAATCGCGTCATTGGTGCCGCATCGGTGAATGAACCCTCTCAATTGCCTTGCACATAAACGCTCAAGCGCTTATGTCACTTATGACGACATTATGAGTCGCCGTGCGCAATGTGGATGTATCGTTGTTCATCGCGGAGGCTAGTGTCCCGTAGATGTTGGTCACAGGAGGCTTTTGCCCTATCCAGCTCACCGGGTGATGCGCGGTGGTAACTACTCGGATAGGAACTTGAGACGAGGAGACATATCTATGAGTGGTGGCAGGAGACGGTTGTGCCATCGATGCGCTAGCGCTATTGGTATCGCGAGTAGTAAGGCCGATTCGCGTTGTAGTGCTTGCAGTAGGAGGCCCAGACGACGTGGCTGGTGCCGGCGGGAGGAATACTGGGATCGGGGTCTCTGAAGTATTCACTGGTGGTGTGGTTCGGGATGGTAGGTGTGCACCAACCAAGCGGACTGTCATTGGCATGACTACGTGCGGTGCCATAGGAGTAGTGAGACATGCAAAGCATGCAAATGAGGTGACATACTGGTACTCGGACCCATAACGGGACAGCCTGTGTGACGCGGGAGGATAGGCTATGAGTGGGGCTGATGTATTCCCCACTTTCTGTAAAGGTACGACGAGCCAGATATTGACCGCCAACTGAGCGTGTCTGAACGTTGAATTCGTCGGTTGAGCTACCCCACGAGTCACTTCTGAAGCAGGTGTGGATGGAGATGTCTTTGTGTGTTCCATATTTTTTCAAGTATAGAGTGTTTTTTTTAGAGGTTAGGTTTTCAAGTTGGCACTACTTTTTTCGTAGATGGTCTTTTTGACAGCTGTCACTTGATTTATGCTCAGTTTGGTTTGCCATTTCATAATGAATAGACTTACACCTGAACAACGTTTGCAAATCGTGCAAATTTATGACGAAAATAATGGTTCGGTTCGCGCGACGCATCGAAGAAAATTTTGTTCAGCGATGAAGCTCACTTTTGGTTGAATGGGTATCATTTTTAAAACATAATGGCAAACCCTTATCTTGATAATAAAGCTAAATTCTTGGCCATAACATTAAATTATATACGTTTTATTTCATCTTGAAAACCTAACCTCTAAAAAAAACACCCTTTAGTTTGTTATTTCGTATGGGATGATGAGAAAAATGATATAAATTTCGAATGTAATCCGAAAAAAGCTCTTGGATGGATGGATGATCAGCACGATGACTCTGGCAGTATGTACCAGCGGAAGATGTCTCTACTACAACAGGGGTCGAACCAATTGTTTTTCTGGTTAATGGTTTTAGAATAAACTGAAAAGAAATATATTAAACTTTACTACATATAACAAAATGGTTTTCTAATCGACTTCAAAGTCTCAGCTCTCGAATATTGGGACTGTACCATCCACAAATTTTATCCAGCTGTCTTACTCTCGTAGGAATAAGAATTAGGTTTTTTTTTCACTGTTTTGCTACGCCTGCGGAAATAATAGGTTTAACCTCGCAAAGTGTTGCTGAACAATCTTCAACATCGATATCTGCTATCTCGACATTCTCAACAATTAGACATTCATAAATCGACTGTTTGGCGGATTTCACCTGTAGACGTACTCATGGTGGGTTTAATTTTTCACATATAACTGTTAAGTGCCGTATTTTGAATAAAAGTGGTGAAAATTTAAAGAATCTAATTTTTTCAATATTTTTTTTAAGGTCCTGGCAGCCAGTGCTCCTATTCTCGTGTTAAAATAATTATATTATTATACCACGTTTGTAAATAAATAAATAATAATAAAATTATTTTAAAACAACAGAGTTTTGTAATATACTGGGTAACCCAGACTAAATTACCAATGAAACGAAGAAGTACAACGCATATGCGAAATTAAAGATATTACTAAGTGTAGTCAACAGCGCCGAAAAGAGTGGAGTGGATATGTCAAAAGAATGGCTGATGGGCGATTTGGAAAACTTCATTGCTAGAAAGGCCGGATATGTCAAGACCGCCAGGTAGATACGAATAGAAAAAATATACATACGCAAGCAATGTATAATTTTTATTGTTAATCCAATGTTGTTACAAAACCGGACACCGTCCTAAATAAAGCTGAAGAATAAGAAGAAGAATACTTTAAAATTACGTTATAGTGGCTACCTTCACTAGGAAGATGCTACAGTAATCAGGTAGACTAAGTTAGTGTTTGATAGAGATCGAAATTTCTCGCAGAAGACTCCTTTAACAAACAACAAAAAAAATTGTTTTTTAGTTTATATGTTTTCTTTAATTGTATATTCTTTCGGATAAAAGAAGGTTATTTAATATTAATACTGATGTTATTTGGGCTTATAATTCCAAATGGTTCTACGGTAAATAAAGAATATTATTTGGAAGTTAAAAATAAATAAATAAATAATACTGGTAGTATTTGGGCTTATCGCTTGCAAAAGCTACAAATTGCGAAATTGATAAATAAATAAATCACAGCCCGTCCATGCTTTTGCTTAGCAATAACTTTTGGCAAGAAAAGCAAAATAATATGCAAATATGAAAAAAATATGCAAACACGCACATTCAAAGCTTTACATTTTCAACGAAATACATTTCTCTTCTAGTAGAAAAGCTCTTGGATGTCAAACCAAAATATCAAATTTCATAAAATTCCGATGCCTGGTAATAATGCCTCAGATTTGTCCTTTACTAACCTACCAACCGTGGAATGTCTATGCATACACTCAAATACTTAAATAAGTATAATAAAAATACAAAAATTGAAAGTAGTGCCATCGCACGCTGTTCGCCGACACTCCACTTGACAGTGGCATGTGACATTTCCTTTTTGCCTTTCCCCAATTTGCGGTTAACGAACATTCACCAACAAAATTTCACGTAGTCGCACATTAGTTACTATTGGCTGGAATTGCTATTGCAACATTTCTAGTTAGGTGAAACTCTATATCAGAAAATTGAAATCATTTCACTCGCCAGCAAATTCCTAAGGAGCTTACATTTATTGCAGCGTGCCGGTGGCAAGTTGGCAGAACATTTCCTCATTCATTGCCGTTGACATCCGCTGCAGGTGAATCGCGTTTACGTGGCTCTTCAATTAGGTTTTTGTAGATAATTGTGAATGTAAAATAGGGTAGAAATCAAATTTTATGCTACAGATTTGAAAGTGGTTTTAAGACTTTTCAAGGCCAATGAGGGGAGGCTATAAATGCTTTTGAACAAATCTTAATACAAGCCGCCAAAACCCTATAGTGAAACTGTATTTTAAACATTTGCTCTTTTGACTACTTTTTTTTTTTTGATTCTTTAATTTTCGTAATTTTTTTTAAATTACAGTTCACTCTACATAAAATTTTATAGAAATTAAAGTTTCAAACTGTGCACAAGACGTATTTGTCAAAGGTGGTATCGTTAGACCGGTCAGCATAAAATGAAATGACGAAAAGCCATTCCATTCGCACTATCGTATCGCATATCGCACTTTTTGTCGCCTGTGCAGCATAGTTCGTATTTTTTTCCACTTTCTTTCTAGGTACAAAACTTTGTTATTAGTTTGACCCAATCACCTTTAATGAATGCGCCTTGACTTTGTAATAAATTTATATGAATTCGCTAAATTTTCATCAAAAGTTTTCATCAAGAATTAAAACCAAAATTGGGATGCGCCCATTAAAGTTTAGTACAATATAATGGAAGTTTAAATTGGAATGCTCTTTGATATTTGCTCTGACGGTGCATGTAATGATTGCGCGATTTTTTTTTTATATGAAAATGGTAACTTTCTATTACCATACCCAGATACGACATCGTACACTTTTAGAGCTGGATCCTTTGAATCTATTTTTACGATATTAATTAGCCGGACAGTGGCTGAACTATTCTATGTCACTCAATGCTTGATGTAATAGATACCTCGTTTTGCTGCCGTTCACCATCATACCAATTCGCTCTCCTTCTTTATCCAACTTGAAAAAGTAGATGCAATGAATGATGGACCGTTGACATCAATATTATCTTACAAAGAATGGGGCCAGCGCGATTGAATTTTGCATTTCAAAACATTTTTTGCCAGCAAAAGATTAAAGTAGTCTCATGAGTTGTAGGGAGTTCGCCGGCATGAAGTATCTTATATAACCCCTTTTTGTGCTTTGGAAAGTGGCTGTAATATTGAAAAGGGTGTTGCATTTCTTTCGTGAGTTTTTTTTCCATTACTTGTTGGTTTTGTGAATATCTGTCCGACAGTTAATGTCACAGGCCGGAATGATGCGCGTGCTGTTCAGATCTAATCAGCTCATGGCGATATTGCGAAGAATAAATTTGCGATATTTGGATCAGTTCTAAAAAATTGAGTGAAAAACAGTCTGCTTTTCTGCACTTAAGATGACTTCAATATGATGAGATTCAACTTGCAACTCTCGCTGTCTCATCATTCGCGTAATCAATCATCATCATCATTCTGTTGCCAATGGTTGGCAGTTCGAGATATTCATCTTCTCTTGGGCTTCGGCCATTGTTAGCAATTAGCAGACAGTATTTTCCAGGATCGAAGGAATCTGATTTATTCTACGGCTGCACGTCACAATTGCAGCTTTTCGATGTAAAGTAGAGGTGAGTGTAGACCTTGGCTCCAAGTATTTCCACAAGGCCGATTTGGTTATGCGTATTTCCATCAGGAGCGTGATCAATATGAATGTTTCTGCTGGAGAGAGAGTCTACAGATTCTAATGTTTTCGGCCCGAACAAAGCTGATCAGCCTAAGTTCATTAAAAAAACCTTCCGACAGTGATAACAAATACACCTTCCCTGCCTAATCTGTTTTAGAAGTCACCAAGCATGATATTTATGTATGTTGTGGCTCATAAGGACTCACCAAACAATGCGGTGAAAACGTGAGATATTTAAAATGCTCGCTGGGAGGTTAGCCTTTGCTCTTACGAGGAAATCGACACAAAGGAAATCTTCCTCATAAGGTAACTAGATTTAATCTGCGCCATCGACTCGTTTATTAGTCTAATTTTATCTGCATTCAAACTGTTATTTGCGGCTTTTAAATTTTTTTCTCAACTCCACGAACTACCTTTCTTGCAGTGAATAGCAACCAATTGCCACTTATCGAAAATCTTTGAATTCAAAGCGGGTTTACAAATAACAGCACCGCTAGAACTCCATCACGTGAACACTCACCTGGTGCACTTTCTCCTTTTTTGCTTTTGTTATTCGAGGTGAGTTAAAAAAATAAGGCGAATTTTCAAATTCGCTTCTCGATTACTATTATTACATAAATAAAACAAGTGTTTTGCGTGTTCGGCGATTTTCTGCTATCGACTCTTGGCTCTCCTGGACTGTTCCATTGGGCCGATTGGGGGTCGGGTTCGGTGCCATAACCTTATACCCATGATTTGTAACCAGTTATGTCCCTATTAAGCAAATCACCATTCAACAATTCCTGAGCGTCGTTGTTTCTGGTGAAAATTCAGCAATTTTCGAACGAGCTTTGCTGCCACACGCTTCATGCGATATCCCGCTATCCTCAGAAACTTCCCTAATTGTGATTCGTCGATTCTCCATAACAATTTTCTTCACTTCCTCAACATTTTCATCGGTTGTTGATGTTTTGGGGCGTCCAGAGTGAGCGTCGTCATTCAGGGCACTCGGAGTACTCTCACCGTATCCCACTGTCAACATTTCAAGTATTTATGAGCACTTAACTCCATTTTTTACACAAAATTAGATCCAACTTCTGTGATCCACTTCTTCCGATAGCAAAATATCGCAGAACACGCAAAACTTTTGCTTTATTTATGTCTCTCACAAACAAACTAAACAAGCTATGTTGGTAAGACTGTGAACATATCTGCGAGACGAGTGTACTTAAAAAAATAGTAATCGAGAGTCGAATGTATGTAGCCCGCGAAATTTGAAAATTCGCTTTATTTTTTTAACACACCTCGTACGAGGGGTGCCTTTTATATGTCGGGATTAGAGAACAAAAACAAATTTTAATCATCGAAAATCACTTTATTGTTTTTCAAAATATTCTCCATGAAGATCTATACACTTTTGCATGCGTTTGAACCAATTGTCGAAGCACTTTTGCCACTCTGTGTACCACTCAGAATTTACTGATCTTCGTTGTTCTAGTGGTACGGTTGCGACATGCCCAGTTTTTCCGAAAAAACAGGCGACCATTTGCTTGGAAGTGCTTCGTGCGCGAACAACTTTTGTTGGATTTGGCTCATCTTGAAACACCCATACAGTCGACTGTTGTTGATGTCATGATGTCATAGACGTATTTCGAAGTCCCGCGATCGTATTTTTTGAGCATTTCCTTCGACCAGTCAAATGTTTATGCAATATTGAATGTATGCTGGTCCCACTAATGCCTAAGATTGTCTCAATCTCACGATAGGTCACATGGCGATCTTGCAATATCAGTTCGCGCACAGCATCAATGGTTTTCGGAACAACAACTGATTTTGGACGACCTTCACGAAATTTGTCTTGGAGTGAACTACGACCACGATTGAATTCACCATACCATCGATAAACACTGGTCCTTGATGGAGCTTCATCGCCAAAAAATGAATTAAGTTCATCCATGCAATGTTGCTGAGTTAATCCACGTCGAAAGTTGTAAAAAATAATCACACGAAAATGTTCACGACTTAATTCCATTTTTGGATCGAGATAAATCTTTTAAGTTACTGTAAACAACACAAATAGCGCTGGTATTTCAAAACATTCTGAGTACGTAAAAGCCAAAAAATGTCAAACTTTGCGATACAGCTGTCAGTTGCCAGATTGCAACACCAGGGTTGCCAAATCCCGACATATAAAAGGCACCCCTCGCATTTATTGTTGTGTCTTCGATATTAGCATCACACATGGACTCTTGGTACCTCACATCTGGAATACATTCCACAAAACTCTATCCTTTCATCTGTCATTCCTCGACAACGTTGTCGACCCAGTCATAAGCTCCCCACAATGTGAACGCTGTGGTCTTATGTAGTTGTATGTATAATTACACTTGTTGTTATTGTTTGGCTTAGTGTTTGTGTTTGTGTTTTTCTTGTTGTAGTTTGTGCACGAGCACACAACCGTCTGCCACGGTTTGTCCTCCCCGCCATTTACAAGGTTATTTCACGCCTTTGCCAAAGATCTCCTGCTGCTTGAGTCTTGTCAGACTTGTGTTGATGTCTGTTCCACCACAACATCGCAATGCAACAGTGCTTTGTGGCCAACTTGCGTGAGGAGCAGCACTCGTTCATCAAACCGATTTATGTTTTGCTCTCCTTTGGTTTATTTTTGTCTTATGCAATCGCTCCGACAGCTACGTCTATCGTTGAGTAGGTGAATATTGAATTGCGCACAGGTATACGGAATGTTTAGTGGTTCAATGCTTTCTTCTGTTGTGTAATTGCCAGTTGTACTCGTATATCTCTATTCCAGGTGATGCTTGTACTTGTCTGTTTTTACTATAATTAAGTGTGGCAATGGGATATTGCGCTACTGTCTGCCTGTTACCCAGTTGGTCAGCCTATTCAGGCGAAGAGCTGTAGAAAAATAAATCACTTCAATATTCTGCTTGTGGCTCTTTGTGTGCACTGCAACTGACCGCTGACATCACGGCGGATTTTTTATGAATTGAGTTTCTCTCGTTCAGTAGTCAATGGCTTCCATTTGCTGTGCAGTACTACACAATGAACTCTTTATTCAATGGAAAATCGGATTAATTCTAGTGTATTTAAAAAAAATAATTCATCTTTAATTGCCCATGTTAAAGTAGCTGATAGCCCCTATACAACACACGATAGATACAATAAATTTCAATACATATTTTAATATCAAATAACTATATTTGAATATTTGAAAATGTCTAGAAATTCAGTTCATTATTCTATTCTGAAGCCCTATAATCTGGCTTTGGCTCCATTTATTTACATATATTTACTTCATGTTGTTGTTGTCAAAAAATATCGTTGTTCTGTCAAAAAAATATCGGGAATTGTTCATTTAGAAAGCGCGCGTTATACATATGTCTAAATTTTTTTTGCAGGTATGTTCGTACAACTGTCCTCTATAGTGTCGTAGAGTTTGAGCGTGATCTGTCAATTAGCTTGTTTTTGGCATTTAATTATATCAGTCAACCGCAGGTGTGAACGGATGAAAACGTCGACAAAGTCAAGGAACTGGTGCTGGAAAACCATCATTGAAGTTTGAGGGGGGTAGCTTGTGAAATTAGCGTGTCTCACTAATCAATTCGCAATATTTTACATCATCAATTGGGCATGAGACGCGGGGCTGCTCGACTCGTTCCAAGAGAGTTGAATTTCTTTGAAAAAATTCATCGGAAGTAGGTGGCTGAAGACATGCTTGAGCAAATGAGTTCGGACCCAACGTTTATCCCGCGCATCATAACAGGCGAAGAGACCTGACTATATGAGTTTGACATGCAAACCAGTCAACAGGCAGCTGAATGGCGCTATCCACATGAGCTGAAACACAAAAAACCACGTCAAAGTCGGTCAAAAGTGAAAGTCATGCGACTCGTTTTCTTTGATTATCATGGTGTTGTGCACTCGGAATCTCGGCATTTATCCCAAATAGTTCTACGGTAAATAAAGAAAATTATTTGGAAGTTATGCGACGATTGAGAGAGAATGTCAGTAGGAAACGGCCCAATTCGGGGAAAGAAAACTCATGGATCTTGGACCATGATAACGCACCGACTCACAAGGCTCATATTGTCAACATTTTTTGACTAATAACTCGACAAATATCATCGAACAACCACCATATTCACCGGATTTAGTCCCCTGTGACTTTTTCCCTTTCCCAAAAATTAAACTGTCAGTAGTTAATGGTTAATAGTTTAAAAGGTGCTTTGTCATATGTGTATTGCTTCGAATGCAGCCTATTTTGAAGGCGACAAAATAAATTTTAATGATTAACCAATTATTTTGCGTTTTATTCAACAATTCCCGTTACTTTTTTGACAGAATGTGTACCTATAGGGAATGCTGCTGAGGTGACAGTACTTGGCCGGATATATAGAACTCATACCAATGCCGCTTGTTTATTGTTTTTATACTTCATTTGTTTATAATTTTCTATTCATAGAATAATCGAAACAACAGAATTAAAAACACATCAAAACAATATTCGACTTCATTTCGATAATCCTGATCTTTTTAAGTATATTTCAACAGATTGAGACGGCCATGAATTTATTTTCTCTTGCATGCTGTGCCTTAGTCGGATGGGTTGGAGCGTGAATACGTTTCAGAAGGGCAAGTTTTGAAACCCCAGGCACAAAAGATAGTAAAATAGTAAGATATATCCAATTGATAGAAAAGTTTTTGCTATTAACGGTCGACCCTTGGCAGGAAATTGCATACATTTAAGGTAATACGTTTCCTACGATTTGAGGTCTCGGTTCCATTTTACAATTCACAGCTTAAACTAATTTATCTAGAATCTCGAGAAAAGAAAAGTACAGCCGTTTTCCTTTCATTTATTTTCTATGTTGTCCACTTCTACTTGAGTGGGTAAGCTTTAAAGGTTCACAAAGAAGTCTTCGCAAATCTTTCTAAATTGCGAGCCCATCTTGGCAGCTCGCGCACTTCGTGACTATAATTCATTATCCAATTCCAATCTGCTTGATTTCAATTTATATCGATCTAATCTTGTAAAAATTTTAAATTTAGTTGGAGGGTATTATATTTATATTGGTTGTTAATAATTTAATTACAAAATTTGGTTTGTTTTTCTTTACATTTTTGTCTAGTCTATAAGGTGGTTTGTGCTGTAGATTATTATTAGATATTTATTTATAATATGATATTAATAAATAATAGTTAAAAGTAGTTGTCGCCGTCCGCCGTAGCCGAAAGGGTTGGTGCGTGACTACCATTCGGAGTTCAGAGAGAACGTAGGTTCGAATCTCGGTGAAAGACCAAAATGAAGAAAAAGTTTTTTCTAATAGCGGTCGCCCCTCGGCAGGAAATGGCAAGCCTCTGAGGGTATTTCTGCCATGAAAAAGCTCCTCATAAAGAATATCTGCCGTTCGAATTCGGCTTGAAACTGTAGGCCCCTCCATTTGCGAAACAATATCAAGACGCATACTACAAATAGGAGGAGGAGCTCGGCCAAACTCCCAAAAACGGTGTACTTGCCAATTATGTATATATAATAGTTGTCGGGCTCCTATAGTTTTGATAGTAGTTGAATTGCATTAGCTCATAAAGCCGATACATTTTTGAGCCCTCTGAATCTCATTTTAATCTTCTCCTGACTTTGGTCCCGCACTAAATTCGAAAATTACCAAAAAATGTTTTAAATAATTTGAAGTTATCTCGAGCTCTAATTGAATAACTTGGTCAAGAAACTACTTAAATTTTAGTTAGTTGAGCTCTTATATATTTCTTGTTTATAGTACCTTTGATGCTGGCGATATCTAGCAATAAAGAAAGTTTAAAATTCACATATCTTTCTGAGAAATTCTAAACGATAAGCCCAGTTTGAATCGTTTCATATGAAGCTGGCATTTTCACAAAGATAGAAGCTGGCACTGATAGAAATCCATTGATGTTAATAATTTTTGAGCGGGAGACCAACATTTATTAAATCAACATTTTGATAGCAATAAATTTGTTATTATTGCGACACTCTCTTTCCTTTTTCGTTCGCCATGTTCTTCATACGAAATGCAATCACCCATCATTGCTGCATCCCAGAAGCCATGTCACATGTCATTATACGATTGAACATTTGGTTATTAAAAAATGTAAATTTGACGCATCAATATTTTTGCAGACACTAATTTCTATGAACCATGAAACAAATATGTACTGTGGGTGAATGATGACTATTCATGGATGGACTAGAAGTGCAAATGGGCAACTGCAGTGAACAGCAGCCATCCATAAAGATATGACAGGACGCATTGATGGGCAGATTTGTGTTTATCTCTTCCTTTTATATGCGATATATGTATGTGCAAAAGAAGTGGTTGTTGTTGCTGTGGTTGGGGTATTATAAGCACTATATATAGTTATTGCTAGTTTTATCCGACATTAGTGTTGTTGCGTTCACATAAAAGCTCAAACTGTTGGATTAACTAAAATAGGACGCAGTCAAGTTAGTAATCGATGGAGTTTGTCGTAACAGAAATAAACTCATATAGGTATGTACATACATATGTACAAGTGTATGTAGTATAGTTACTTGTGTGGAAAAATTCATATACATCGTTAAATGTAGTAGTAGGAGTGGAAGTTCCACATGCAGTGTTGCACAAAATTAAAGGCGCATCAACAAATCTTCAATGTTGCTCTTTTTTAGTTAAATTTATTTTCGAGTTATTAGATTTTAAATAAAATATTTTATGTTCTAAGATGACTCAGAGGCGTAGATGAATGGGTTGGTGCGTGATTACCATTCGGAACAAAGCGTATGCAACACCAATTGATAGAAAAAGGTTTTTCTAACAGCGTCGCACTTCGGCAGGCAAAGGCAAACATCCGTGTGTATTTTTGCAATGAAAAAGCTCCTATTGGCAAACCTGCCATCAGGCATGCTGTTGTGCAACAGAAAAAGTGCCAAATATAAAATAGGCTATACGAGACTCCGTTAACCGCTCGCCACCAAAATTAATTTGAGTGCAATTTTCAAACAATCTCACTCTACTTGGAGCTTAGGAAGCATACACTTGGGGAAAAAGAAATCCATTATTTTCTCGGTAGATGATTGAAGTGATCAATATCTCATAAAGAATTGATCCAACAATTTATTTATCATACAAGGTGATATTTCACACTAAAAAAATTCTTTTGCTGTTTTTTGTTTGTTCCATTCAGGTGTTTGTTCTTCTTCACATTTTAATTAGAAGAGGATAGAGAAATATCAGGAAGAAATAACTAAAACTTAGAGGGTAGAGGAAAAAAAAATGCTATGTTAAGTTACGAAAATGGTAATCTGGACACACTGACTACCAATGGCACTAGGGGACGTCACGAAAATCGGCTGATATTATCAAATTTACGGAGACCAAAGTAACGGTACCACGATAGCCGGTGATACTGTCTTATAAATAGTAACTCTGATGCAATTGTTGAAGCTCAAGCACAGCCGACTACACCAACGTGCCTTCTAAAATGTAGTATTGCCGATCAAAAACACCAGGGTTGAGAATCAACCTTCCTTAAAAAAATACAGACACTAACGGTTCATTCTTGACTCGCATTCACTTTTTTACTTGGCTAATGATAGACAAAATATTCGGTACTATGATAAGGGGTACCTTAAAGATGGGCGGAAAATTTAGAATATTGAAATTCGCGTCAACTGCCTTAGTTTGTATCGCTGACACCGGAAAACAACGTTAGATGATTCTTTTTTTGTATTCATCGCATTACTGAAGTGCTTTAGAAAGAAATAAATGCCAGAAAATATCACAAATGTAACTTAAAATTTTGCATAAATATGAATTAGTCTCGTTTTTTTATCCCAAATAAATTTAAGGCAGAAAGAAGTTCTTAAATTAATATTAGTGACAAAATACTACATATCTATATATGAAAATATAAGTATATACATAAATAATCAGCTTTTGTGAAAACCTTTTGTCTCAAGTAGTTCTTAGAAATGAGCGGAACTGTATACTGCTAGGATACACAAGGATGATGGAGTCACAGGTTTGGCCTTCAGCTTTGGTGAGAAAGAAAACTGTGCGAGTAACTTCGGCTGCCATGTCACCGGAGGTGTGCTTCTTAACTGACCGTTATTCGGCTCTGAGCGAATTTGACAGAACAGATGATGGGCTGACGTTAGTTGGGATGCGTTTATAAAAAACTGAGATTGTGTAGGTGATATTAAAAAAAATCCAACAATAACATTTTATTGCATATCTCCAACACAATCTCAGTTATTCGTAAACAAACCGCTGTCATGGCCTATGTGACATCAGCCAATCAGCTGATTATTTCAAATTCGCTGAGAGGCGGTTAATGGCCTGATCTTGGCCACACCTCCAAAATGTTTTCATCATGTAGGACACCGTTTTAACGACTATATTTGCTGGAACATATTTTTTTCTAAATTATAAATTTTTTTTTTAAATTATACATTTTTGGTGCACAAACTATAGGTGTAAGAGTTGCAACTCTGAGCAGACTTTTGGAGCTCTTGATATAAATAAAGTAGTTTGGTAATGTTATCAACCAAAATAGCTTTAGTTACTTTAATTTTTCAGTTAAGAAATCTTTATTTGTAATAAATAATGAAAAAAGTATAGTGTCCTGAATACTAAGAACTTTTTATTCGATACTCCATTTTAATATGGAATATCATAATATTTTTACCAAGTTGCACTTATTATTTCCAGATGCCTGCTTCAGGTATACAAAGGTAGCAAAGTTCATACAACTTACTACGGTGCTCATAATTTTTTAGAACGCTGTATACTTTGATTCGCACATTAAAGTACATACATACACCCTTATAAATACAAATACTTACTCTTGCACATATCTAAGCGTACATCGATTGTGATTCCAGCCTGTGGAGCTTGCGGCTTTTGTAAAGTATACGAACGTTAAATTTGCCTATTTTTTATTACTACAATAAAATGTGTATACGGGTATATGAATGCAGTTGTGTAAAATTGCAAGTAGACGTAAATATGTTAGCACTAACCCACACATGCACATATGGCGAGTGATAAATTTCCAACCTGACGTGTTAAAAATAAATCTTTGCTTTAGCTGTCACTCTGCAGTGAAAATATTGAACCGATTTTACCCTCACCGAAGTATGTAAGTAGCCACAGGAGCTACGTATGTTGTGTATGAGTACACTTACACGTGCTTATAAGTAAGCTCGCAATATACTAAGTATGCATTTGTGCACTGGTGAAAGGGAAATTAAATCGTATAACAGAAAAGCAAGTACTTATTCGAATGTAAGTACTTTACGGCTGATAAAGAATAATTTTATAGTAATAAAATGATGAAAAAAAGAGAGAATATTTCTCAAAAGCAACACAACTATAAATTGTTTGTTTGCCAGCAAACGCAAAAGGAACCTTTCAGCACAATATCACGAGCGGCGTTTGATAAGCAACTACAATATGCCAAGGGAAATCGGAACTTCTCGCAATTTGGAGTAACAGACTATAACAAGTTCCTGATTAATATAGGAAATACACGGAAAATAATTTTATTGAAATTTTATCGGTCCGTGAGGATTGTATAACGTAAAATACTCCGCTATTCCAATAAAGAAGACAGTCCTGTGAGGATGAGCTCCGCCCTAACTGACTAGTCATAGCAGTGAGCGAAGAAAATGTATAAAATATCTAAAATGCTAGAAAAATAGTATTGACCGATCGAAGAATTTTACAGAGTTGTACAGAATGAAATGGAGGGATTTTTTTTTCTAATATGCGCACGGAGAAAAATTAGTACGGGTAAGGTACCGTGAATGCTCACACCGGACGATTAGTAGCGACGACGATATGGGAGAACAGAAATTACGATCGCACTGGGCGCGTTTATAAAAAAAACCTGGACTCCCTGGTATGATCCAGAGTTCAAGCAAGGGTCACTGCAGTTGAGAATAGCCCAAATGCAAAATTCAAAATAGAATAGAAAGAATTTTGCTTGATATTTTCCATGATTGGTTGTTTTGATTTTATTCAACGAGGCGTAGCAACGGATGCCGGGTATTAGTACCCATATTATTGGTCTTTAATAGAAAATTCTGTTTCTATGAAATTATTGTTTGTAATTCTATTATATATGTACATAGCCAAAATCCCTACAATAGACTACTCCTAACGTGAGCGGAACTGCGGGTTATAAGCTAGTGCTTTATAAAACTTAAAAAATATGTAAAGCACACAGCAATAATACAAATAAAACCATTACTTTCATCAAATAAATCAGCAAGTATATGTGTAAAGTGTATTAAAAAGTAATTAGAAAAAGACATAATTTCGAATTATTGCTGTAAATAAAAAAATGTTGTGGCATATTAACGAAAAAGAAATAATGTCTATTATTGGGGGAAAAATGTATACATAGAAAATGAGTGTATCGGTATCCGCAGATGTAATGGGTGTGTACTTCAAAGGTGATAGGTCTGAAGCAGTATAGTCATTGCCGTGACTTTTTTAATTGGCTTCTCTGAAGAAATTTGTAATCTTTTTCAATATTTCAAAGCCTTTAGTTTTCGACAAAATACGTAAAATGTTTAGATAAATCATCAATATTTGCAGCTTCGACCTGTATTTTAGTTTTACGTTTTATTAAAGATTTTCAATCTATTTTTTTCGTATAGCCAAATTTTACATTAAGAAATATGAATTAGCGTTTAAGATATAACTATCTACTGTTTCTTGAAAGCTTGAAATTATGACTTAGAAATGGAAAATTATGCAACTATTAAGCAAAATCAAGCAGTTATTATAAAACATAATGAAATATGCTCTAACAAATGAGGCTTATTCTCTTTGATGACCCGCGCGATGTAGACCGCACAGAGCTTGCTTGAAAGCAAAGAGACTATAGGGAATAGAGTCAGCTCATTTGCGATGCAATTTCTAGGGGTGCTGGCAGGATTAAAATGGAAAGACATGCAATTGGATTTTTTTGCCATATCCCAGCCTTTATAAACAATTTACATTCTTGAATTGATACTCTTGAACCCAATCCCGGTTTCTTAAACGCGATCTCAAATTATTGGTCGTGCAATAGAAGGTTAGGACTAAGTTGACAGTTCAGTAGTCTAGGGGAAATTATTTTGTATTTTTGGTCCATTTAGGACATTTTTTTCTTTTGATTTTTATTTTTATTACTCTTAGTCTAGCCTAAAAATTTACCCATGCTATACAAGCATAAAAGTATTTACGTATTTGCTTCAGCAATTCATAAAGATATATGAGAAGCTATTATTTTCTTTTATAGAAATGCATACATATAAACATTTACAGTTGGCATCATTAGAGCAATTAAAATTAAGTGCATGCTTCATTTATTACAAGGCGGAATAATATTGTAGTAAAGCGGATTTTGAACACAGCGGAAGGAATCAAATCATCCTGTACCGCTGAAGAACGTTTTACTACCCCATTCCCACACCAATTACAAATATCTCAATTGATTTAGCTATAAAAAGTGTGCAAATGTAATCGTCTATATCTTTACAAAACTCGATGAAACCTGAATCAAAGTGTTTCAGCAGGGGTTTGAGCTTTATTCAAAGTCTCTAGATCATCGATAAGTGGGTTCAAGCTCTTTTTTAAATCTTGGATAAATAATAAAGCGAGTTGCTATAAAGGCGATAAATAGGGGAGAAAGGTTACGTCTTAGTTACACCAAAGAAATTCAATGTGGAAAACTTAGCATCGAAGATTATGACTATCATTTTCAGGGCTAGTGCGTGACTACCATTCGAAAGTGAACAGATACGGAACCACGGGCTCGAAAAACCAATATTGGCGGCCGATCCTCAGTAGGCAATGGAGACCCTCTGAGTGAAATTCTGCCATGAAGAAGCTCCTCACAAAGAACCATCTGCTATTCGGAGGCGACGTAAAATTGTAGGCCCCTCCATTTGTGGAAAAGGATAAAGCGCCAATTATACCCTATGGTCAGAAGGTATCGGGAATGTTTAAATAAAACCAAACAGAGTTAAATTTCAGGCAAATTTATTTTATCTCCTTCAAAATATGACCCGTCTGAAGCAACACACATGTTCCAACGTTTAATCTAGTCCTCCATGCACCCCTGGTAGGCCGACGAAGTGATGGACTTCAGCTCTTTTGTCGCATTCTCTTTGATCTCCTCTGTCGACCGAAATATCTTTCCACGAAGTGGTAACAACTTGGGAAACAAAAAGAAGCCGCACGGGGCCACAACAGATGAATATGGTACTTGCGCGATGGTATTTACTTGGTGTTTGGCCAAATAATCCAGCACAATTTGGGCTTGGTGCGATAACGCGTTATCATCATACAAAATCCAATACTTGTTTACCCAGATTTCCCGCGGTTTGCGACGTACATCATTTCTCAAACGTTTCAAAACGGATAAATAATATTCTTTATTGACTGTCTGGCCCGATGGAAGGTACTCATGGTGCACTACGCCTTCGGTTCGTTTAAATTAAACATTCCCGGTACTCTCTGATCATAGGGTATATACCACCTTGATCAAATGGTTCCCCGAACAGGCGCCAGGTAATGCTCTAAGTCAATTGATTTGACTTCTGTTTATTTTGTTAGGTTACCACATCTGTGATTAACATTCGCCATTGTATCACCATTGTTTGACACTTTTGACAAAAATTACGCCGTCTTGAGTATATCTACATCTGTACGTGTTTTCGATTTTTTAACAAATGGATTTGGATGGTCTTAGATGGACTTAGAAATGCTGGAAAACTGTTTCGGTGATGATATTCTAAAGAAAACAGCCGATTACGAGTGGCAGGAACGCTTCAGAAGACATCGTGAGCTCATCGATGATGAAAACATCAATAAGTTGAAAGAAAAGTTGACCAATCACCGCAAATTAATCACCAGAGAGCTGGCAGAGGACTTGAACATTACTTATGGATTAGTTCAGGACATTGCATAGTAGTTAGTGATTTGGGTTTGAACTGTATTGCTGCAAAGTTGGTCTCAAAGAACCTGAATTTCATGCAAAAAAACCGCGTTGATATCGAATATCGCCAAAGACAAAATTTTGATGGTGTCATCATTATCCGTGAATTTTTGACCAAGAGCAAAACGAATCTGTTTGATCGAGTCAAAAAACCACTACGCGGAGCGCGTTTTAACAGCCGAAAGGAAGTAATGGAAAAATCGGAGGCGGCTTTGATGGCTATACCGAAAATAATGTTCCAGAAATGTTTCGCGAGTTGGATCAAATGTTGGCGTAAGTGCGTACCGTTGTTCCGTTCCGTATGTTTCCGTAAATACGACTTTTCGACATATATACTCGTATTTGAGATATACACGAGATAGGGAGTTTACCATCTTCAAATACATTCTTCTTACGTATTTAATATATACAAAGTTTGAATACGAACTAAATTGAACTACAAACAAAATTCTTATAAAATATGATATGCACCATATATCGCCCATAGGGCGGCATACAGGGTCCAAGTATAGCTGAGAGCCTCTAAGAATCCTCTATGCTAGTCAAACCGTTTAGGAAGAGAAGAATTACGAAAACACATTCAAACACAAAATTAAAATAAATCTGTAGACATTAATCAAAAATATTGCTCTTGAATATTGACATAACTTATTAACTCTGATAGCCAAGCGGCGATTAAATCTCTTGGTGGGGTTGCCACTAATTCAATCGTTGCTCGCAAATGCCGGGCATTTATTAATGAGAATTTGGTCTAAATGCGATGTCAGACGCTACTTAATCGGTCAATCGGTTAAAAACGTCTCTATGTTAGGTGCTTTGATCCCAGGCCACTGTCTCCAAGGCCGAAATGCTCAAAGATGGGACGTACCTCATTTTGACTATTGCAGAAGCTGCGAGAATGAGGTGGAGGAAGAGTTTGTCACCTTCTCCGTCACAGTCCTGCCTGGCATGCCACTAAGTTTAGATATTTTGGCTTATCGTTCTTGACTGATGCCGGAGACCTTAAAACATAAGTGCCAGCCAGATCAATGGGTTTGCACTTGAAATAAAATGGTTTCATGAGAAGTAGCAGGTAAACTGCTACTGTGGTATCACAATGAGGGACAAAGGTCGAAGTAGGCGACATAGACCATAGATATACATATTATATAAATTGAATAACTTTTATTAAGAGCAGTAAGCTGTTTGATACCAAACGATATTTCAGTTTAACAGTTCAAATTTCCAAGAAGTGAAAGTTTTAAGGCCAATAATAGAGGAATGGAAAGCTGTGCTTCTCTAAAAAATTATGAAAAATAAAATTTTCTCACAAAATCACCATCTTTATCCACCGTACAACACCAGTCAACTGCATATGCATAATTGTTGTTGCACACTTATCGATGCTGAATCAAAAGATGGAGTACAATGAGAAGCAACAGTTCGCGTCAATACAAACGCGCATACATATAAATATAGGGGGAGCACAAAAAGTCATCGGAGGAATGTTTATTAAACAGTACGTCCATACATATCCACATAGGCAAAACAACGGGAAACAGTTGCCATTTGAATGAAAATACAAGCATAAAGCGTACAGGGTTTGTATAGTTTTTCTTCACAAAATCACACACTCCATACATGTCGTGCTTCCTCCATTCAGCGCTTATGTACTCGTATTGTCACACTCAGATTGTTGTCACAGTACCTTTAGTTGATTGTCTGTAGTCACTACATACATACAAGTATAAGTACGTAAGTATGAGTATTATTGGCAGTCAGAAAGCGGTTGGAAGTGATTGCTCGTTCATGCAGATACGCCAGTCAAGTTGTCGTTGGTAGGTAGCTTTTGTGGCGTTCGTGTCTGTGCAGCGCTGTCATGTCAGGACAATTAACTGTATTAACTATCGATTTGTGCTCAACTACTACCAAAAGGACAATTGCGGGAAGGTAAGTGCGTGTTCTCTATTTTGGTGCGAAGTGAGTGTATGCGTTCTTAGCTTGTGTGTAGTAAACATTACTTTATGGCTAGTTAAATGAGTGTGGATTTAACATTTTTTTTTACAAGTAAAATTTCATATTTAGATTTGTGTTGAATGGAAAATATATTTTTATTTATTAGTGATGGTGTTACACTATTGCTTTCATTAAATTTAACGCAGAAAAGGCGGCGCTTCAGCGAGCCCGTGGTGATTTTCCACTTGTCAATAAACATGAATTTATTAATATATCTAAATACACCTGTTCATACATATTTATACTCTATATGCACACCTGTTCTTATATAAATAAGTCACTTTATCTTTTTGCAATATTTGCATGCTGAATGTTTTTATAAAAATATAATTCATTGTATCGGGTGTTTTTTAAGAGCTTGAGAATACAAAATAATAATACCCAACAGAAATATTGTTGGAATGATTTTTTTTGTATTACAATCTGGTGGATAATTTCATGGCATTTATTTTTTGAATATGAAATCCGGCATATTTCAGCCGTCGTTACGAGTTACATGGTTCATTCGATCAGTCCAATTTTTTACTACTATTTCCAATACATCTGGCCATATGGCATAAATGGTGGCTTGAAAATTACAATAAATCGATTGTTATTCTTTGGTAGACCCACCTATGTTTTTTTACGTAAACAACACACTGGTGTGAATTTCACCACAAGGCACACACAGTTTTCCACAAATAAAAAAAAGTTTTTATTCACACCTTTTTTGTAAGTATTTATAAGTAGATAAAATATATTTAAAATGAATTGTTTAATTTAATTTATTCGAATATACCAGACAATATAATAAGATCATTAGATTTTATTCACAAAAGGGGTTAGAGGTCCAAAAAATTTTGACTTTCAATAAATTTTTTTTTGACAGTCAGATGATTTATTTTGCGAAAATAAAAACGTTGCATTAGTACGTCATGAACCAAAAAAAATTAATGATTGTAAAAGTTATCGCTGTTTGTGTGGAACCATTTCTTCAGAATTCCCTTGCGTGATCATCACAAGTCCTTGGAGATTCATCTAAAATCAATCGGACAAGAGAATTTAGTTTTATTAACAAATAATCTTGTGCTTGATCGAAGCTTTTTTTTCCAAAATTAACATTATGGCGGCCCCAGGAAATATTTTTCAGATTTTCGAGAAAAAAACCGACAATTAATTCTTAGATCAAGCACAAGTTTTTAATGTTTTTCAAAAGCAATATAAATTTTATTCAAATCTACCAAGTGGTTTTTAAGTTACAGTGCTCACCAGTTCAAATGCATTTAAAGCTTTGCCATCGATACTCGGAGCGCCCGAGCGCCCTTTGTTAATTATTGAATAACTGGAAAAGTATTTGTCGGACTCACTTCAAATTTTTACACAATATTTTTAAAATATTATACGTTAAGAAAATGCAAAAAAAAAATTAATTTTTTTAAATTCTGACTACCCCTAACTCCATAAAGGAAATTTTTATTATAACTAGGCTCTGCGTTCTAAAAAAAACATATCGGAAAACTATCTTGGGCTTCTGAAAGCTATATAAACTAAAAATAAAGTAGTAAGAATAGAAAAAATAGAATTATTAGTTAGTAGCATTATATGATTTTTGTGGTGTTATGAACTATATTTTTATACAATTAAAAAACTAATAAATAAATAGTAAAAACTAATTAAAATTTAAAACTAAATAAATAAAAAGTCAAAACTTATCAATACCCTACTTTCCTCTGAGGATGACAGTATGTATGTCCCTATGTATCAGGCCAGTCCATAAGTTCGTGCGTTTTTTAAAGGTGGTTTTAAAATTAATAAAAAAAGATGTTTCAAGTATTTTTTAATCAATAATATATTTTCCTTCATTATTTACAATGTCTTCCCAACGTTTAGGCAAATTTTTAATTCCCTGTTAAAATAATTTTTTGTTCTTGGAGCCAAAATACGCTTCGATATACCTTTTTATAGCTTCTTTTGAGGAGTAGTTCTTCCGTCCGAGCTCGTTCAGCTTGCCTAATGTTTGCCTTGCGGTATCATGGTATCCTCTCCGTGAACAATGTTTATTTCTGCAGCAGCAGTTGTTGCATTTTTACCACATTTATAAAAAAATACAAAATATGCCGCTTATACGCGTTGTAAGATTCCATTTTATTTTTTAACAACACGTGCTTCTATCCGCGATTAAAATCATGTTGAATGCATAATATATCAAAGAAAATATAAATAGTTCCGCTATATTCCGCGAATAATTTTTTGTATGCAAAAATCGTACAAAGGTGAAATTATGGGTAAAATACGCACGAACTTATGGACTGACCTGATATAATACAATATACATAAAATTCTTCGAGAAATATGTTTCATATGGAAGAAAATCTTAAACGGCGTAGGAGAAAAAAATTAAAAAAATTTAATTAATTTTTGAATGATTTCAAACTTACACTTTGTTATATTAAATTTGAATTGACTATGATATTACATTCCTAAAACTTTTGTAAAGATTCTGATTAAAAAGTGGAAAACGTGAATGGAAATTTCTGCAATTTGCTAAATTTTTGTGAGTTTTATACAAAGGTTCGGACTTTGATTTAATATAGTTTTATAGGTATATATATATTGTATATAGTTTTATAAAAAACTTAAGAAATAAATATACAGGGTGGGGCAAACTCGATTCCCTAATGTAAACTGGCCATAATTTTTGACGTAGACGTAAATGCGGCTTAAAGTATGACATTTTAAAAAGTAGACGTCAGTAGAATTCTAACCATGTCGCAGTATACACCTGTCGAACGTTCTGAAATCGTCGAACTTTACATTAAGAATCAGAACTCAATTATTCTGACTCAACGCGCGTTTCGTGCAAAATTTCCTGGGAAAAAAGCACCTGATCCTAAGACAATTCGTGCATTATATGCTAAATTTAAATCTACTGGTATTCTCAGTAATGTGCCACGCCCAATTATACACGGCAGAGCTAGATCAAACATCAATATCACCATTGCACAGGAGCTTTTACAGGACATGGCGATGGCGAAGCAATTTCTGTGAATGGGGAAACGTTACCGGGCTATGCTTAACACTTTTTTGCGTTCTGAGATAAAGAAAAATAACCTAATAGATTATTGGTTCCAACAAGATGGCGCAACGGCCCATACAGCTCGCCTGACTATTTATTTATTGAACGAAATGTTTCCAAGTCGATTAGTGTCAAAAAAAGGTGATTTTGACTGGCCGCCGCGTTCACCTGACTTGACTGCTCCCGACTTTTTTCTGTGGGGATATTTGAAGGGAAAGGTTTACACTAACCAGCCGAAGACACTTACAGTTTTAAAAGAAAATATTCGACAAGAAATTGCAGCCATAGGACCAGATACATTAAAAAAAGTCATGGAAAATGCAAAAAAACGAGCTCAACTTTGCGTTAAAGAAAAAGGCAAACATTTGCGTGACATCATGTTTCACACATAGTGTAATCGAATTCTATCGATTAACATTAGTTAATAAAACCGATTAAATTTAAATCTGTTGTATATTTTTCACATAATATGAAAAAAAAATAGGGAATGGAGTTTGCCCCTCACTGTATAAAAAAATATTGTAAAAAAGATAAAGTGACTCAATTATGTGAGCGCAAGTGTATGTATGTATATACTATATTTGGATACAGGTGAATTTACAGTAGCATACCCACGCCCACAACCATATACGACTTTATTTGCTATGCTAAAGTTATAGTCGTTTATTTAAAGTCATGCGAATTCTCTTTATTTGCTAGCCTTTCGAAAACTTTTGCCCTCTAACTACTGGCCAAAAGCTATTAAATCGCCATAATCTACGCTCGAACAAATTGCACTCCACCTCGGCTTCAGAATCGGCAATGTACAAGTTTTTTTTGTGTTTTTTGTTTACGAGGGAGAAGCAACGACAGCCTGACACCGTCAGTGTGGGACCCTAACCCGAACTAAACCTCCTGCCATCAAAGTACCGATCCTCCCGGTACTACCGTTTTTCAATGAGTATGTGTGTGTTTTTTTAATCGGGGCCTGTATGTGTATTTGTATATGGATGTATGTACATGTCAGTTGATAAAGTAATCCGCTAGCTTATGTTTACCTCCTATTCATGCTTCATTTATTATTTTGTCACAAAAAAGACTCAATTTGCTTAAGTATAGAATGTTTTTTTTTTTTGTTTTTTACTCATATCATACAACCATACTTCCAAACAAATATCCGTTGGCGCCCACACTTTTACTTGATTTTTTACTTCCATAACCTTTGATCGTTTATCTACAGCTCGAAACTTTACTGCGTTTTTAACTGTGCAGCGTTTCGAACAGCCTAGTTACATTTCAGGCAACCCAAGTGTGTATGTACATATATGCATATGTATACATAAAAAGTAAATAACAGACGCATATAAAGTTTGTTAGATGTTTGGCCGAGCTTTTCTTCTAATTTATGGCATACGCACAAATGGAGGTACCTACAGTTTTATGCCGCCTCCAAACGCCAGCTAACTTCTGATGAAAAGTTTCTTCTTTCTTCCTGGCAGGAATAAACTCGAAGTATTCGAACTGTCTTCTGAGTAGCAGACGCTATGAGAAACAGCATTTTCTATTATTTGGTTTTTCATGCCCACAGTGAGTTTGGAACCTTGTATCAACCGAATGGAATAACACACAATGCCATGAAGCTAAGTTGGCCGACATGCGAATGAATTTCACAAGTACATTTCAATGCATAACAAAGCCAATGCAAGAGTGGCTTTTCATGTTCAGTGTGGGAATGATTGTGCATTTTTAACATCCACTTGACCAAAACTGTAAATATTATATATTTGTATGCATTTGCATATGCCACAAGCATTTACGTACACAAGAATGTGCATGTGTTGCCATAAGCTATGAGAGTCAGACACCAGTTTACTTTCGGCTCATTTATTGGTGCACATTGTTTACAGTAATTTAATGTATAAAAACCATAATTGCATTAAAGAGAAATTATTTTCGAATGGGGCCTTGCATTGCTAACCTCAGACCATCCTGCTGACCACGGGGAGCATTTGACGAACCGCTGACAAATGCAATAGACTTTACTGGTACGAGGCACTTTGGCTTAAATCCACATGCATATGTATGTCCTTGTAAAAGTTTGATGAAAATTGTACAATGGATCTACAATGGAAAAAATTTACGAACGAATGTTGAAAGTGTATAAGGACTTTTCGCCATTTGTTAGTACAATAGAAATATGGGTTGCTGAATTTAAACGTGGTCGTACAAGTCTTGAAGACGATCCGGAGAAAAATACAGTATAATAGGATATCGTATTGGAAAATTGTCAAGTGACTGAAAGAGATTTAGTAGGAGCAACATTTAGAGAGCTTTCGAAAGGATAAAGCAGATTTTGTGAGACTTTGATCTATGACCACGATCCTAAATCAAAACAAGACGCTAAAGAGTGGTGTGAACCTGGATTCGGCTCTTCGGCTCCGAAACGAGTTCGAGTCCAGAAATCGGCCAAGAAGGTGTTGGCACAAGATTTTTGGGATGCGTAAGGAATTTTGTTTGTTGATTACTTGTAAATTAGTAAAACAATAAATTCTGAATATTATTGTAACCGTTTAGATAAGCTGAAGAAAAAAATTCGTGAAAAGTGACCCAGTTTGTAAAAGAAAAATATTGTTTTTCATCTGGACAATGCACCGAGTCACAAGAGCATTTTGACAATGGCTAAAATCTATGAATTAAAGTTCGAATTGTTGGAGCACCGTATTCACATGATTCTTCATCAAATGATGAGGTCATAACAGCTGTGAAAGCGTATTTTGCAGCCCTTCCAGATTCTCACTTCAGGGATGGAATTCATAAATTGGAATCTCGTTGAAACAAGTGTAGTGATAATTAGGGAGACGATACTGAAAGTGTATTTCAAACCATAAAATTGTGTTTTTCTGATCGAAAATTTATGGAATAATCTATTACACATATGTATATATAATATATATTTGCTCATAGTTCTTAGAAGGAACAAAGAGCCTCAATAAATATATTAAAATTCGACTTAAGGGGTCCCGGTGGTTTAGAGCTCGAAAATTTAAGGTATTTTCAGGAAATTTTTTTTTTTAAATAAAAAAAATGTAAAAGATATTTAAATTCTTTATGCTTTTTGCTGGACGTTGTTGTCCATTTTGGCTCTTCTATTTATCTGAAACACAAGTACCCAAAAAATTATTAATCAGTATGACTGTAGCTATAACCCGAACTCATCTACTACTACTATATACTACGATGAAACACATGTGCAGTGGTGTGCGCCTGTCAACAGACTGTTCTACGATCACTCTTAAGGTGTTGATGTGGTCGACGCAAGAGCGTCGTGTCCGAAATCCGGCTTATTCTTCGCTCAGTTCACATAGCAGAACGTCAGATAGTCATTGTTCATTATATGTGCTATGATTTTATTCACCATACTCAACAACGTAATTCGTATTCAGATAAATTGTCCTTTTTGGGTAAAAGCGTAACAACGCCTCCTTTTGGCTCAATAGGTCTCTTTTCTGAGATCCAAATATCTTCGGGCAGAGCAGGCCGTTTCTGGAGTCAAAGTAATTATAACTTAAGGGATGAAATACAATTTTTTATTCGATGCAATTAGTAAATTAATTATCTTAAAAATTTCTATTCCTTTTAAATGCCCTAGTATAGGGTGTTTTTTTAGAGGTTAGGTTTTCAAGATGAAATAAAACGTATATAATTTAATGTTATGGCCAAGAATTTAGATTTATTATCAAGATAAGGGTTTGCCATTATGTTTTAAAAATGATACCCATTCAACCAAAAGTGAGCTTCATCGCTGAACAAAATTTTCTTCGATGCGTCGCGCGAACCGAACCATTATTTTCGTAATAAATTTGCACGATTTGCAAACGTTGTTCAGGTGTAAGTCTATTCATTATGAAATGGCAAACCAAACTGAGCATAAATCAAGTGACAGCTGTCAAAACGACTATCTACGAAAAAAGTAGTGCCAACTTGAAAACCTAACCTCTAAAAAAAAACACCCTATATAAATATCTAAAGTTTTCACTTATTCCAAAATTAGTTTTTCTGGATATTGAACCTATCTTGAATACCTTAAGCGGCTGTCAAATTTTATTTTATTTAAAGTTGCGACTACACAGAACTAACCAGACATTTTGCGAAAAATTTAAAAAATTAACAATATGACAGTGTCCTGAAAGTTATAGATTTTGATATTTTTGCACGTAAATTGGTCTGAAAATCTCAATTGCGTACAAAATTTAGTCCTACTGCCGTTTTGTAACTTTTTTAAATAAACTTTTTCGAAACTTAGTAAGAGAGAGAAATTGTTCATTTAATGTTTTAAAAATTTTTCTTGAATAAACTCTGTGGTTGTAAACCATGATGGCTTAATTCGACTTAAGGCATTTAATAGCATTAATTCAAGTTAAGTATTTGCCGAAAAGGGATTTATAGCACTCTGAGCATATCAGAGGCTTTATACTAAGTCTGTTAACTGTTAACATGTATAGTTGGACTGGGTTTCAATAGTAATTATATATAAAGGGTGGTTAAGTTTCAAGGGCAGGTGTTGATTTTGAATAAGATCCAATTTTTTTAGGAAATTATTGTCATTTCTTTTTATTATGATAATATTGGTATGGCTCAATTACGTGTGGAACAAAATATCGGTCAAATAGCCACCGCGGCCTCGGCGGCACACCTCCATCCGATGGCCCAAATTTTCGATGACGCTGAGGCATAATTGAGGTTCTATGCTGTTAATGTGCCGAATTATCTCATCCTTCAGCTCTTGAATTGTTGCTGGCTTATCGACGTACACCTTTTCTTTCAAATAACCCCAAAGAAAGAAGTCCAACGGTGTCGTTGACGTTTAGGAGTGGTTCACATTCAACTGCCCTTGAAATTTAACCACCCTCTATTTGTATATGTATAAACAGGTTAGAGAATATGGCAATGAAAAACCAACTCGTTTACAGCGAGAATTATTCCCGGAAAACGTCGAAGGAGCCCGTGATTTCAATAAAGTTAGTAATAAGTCGTCTGTGAAAGTATAGTGAAAGTCGATATGTACATATATATATATATTTAAAACTTTTGTTTCTCTCGTAAATTTGCATAAGAATAGGCAATAAAACCATATGGGTTTTCGAAGTATTTAGTGCGTTTTGAGAGAAAATTTGTAAATCTCAAATTTCTATTGAAATCCATTTACCTACTGCAGTATGAAACATACTGATAATGATGGTGCAATAAATAAATAAATATATCCAATTTTCCAGAATAGCTAGGTAGGTATCGTGGTTGTCGGTTGACACACCTAGGCCTGCTGTAGGCCCATTGTGATACCACCAGGGCTGTCCCCTCTCCTCACTCTACACTGTCCTCATTGAACCAACCTGTGGTTTTAATAAATCTAACAAGACTTGTTATTTTTATATTGGCTACTTCTGCCAAGTTATGCAGCGAACTTTTTCCTAAAATGTTGAAGCTTCTTCTATCCAGAGCCATGTACCCGCATAGAAAGTGTTCTATAGTCTCTTCTTCTTCAGTGTCGTTACAGCTTCTGCAATTGTCGCTATAGGGTGCTCCCAGTCTACTGGCATGTCTACCAATCAGACAATGCACGGTTAGAAGCCCGAGAAGATTTCTCATATTATTTCTGTTTAGTTTCAACAGTCGGTTGGATCGGTAATGTATTACCCAATCTTGCTAGTTCATCTGCTTTGCAGTTTCCTTCTATGTCTCTATGACCCGGCAACCAGAGCAGGTTTATTACAAAGTACTGTGATAGTTGTGCCTAGTTCGTTAGAATAGCTAATCCTTCTTATTTTCATTTGTCAAAAGAACTGGTTTAGCTGAATTCAATAAACAAGAGAGAAATAAAATAAAAGTACGTTCACACATGCAGTGATTAGCAAAAAGCTGTTAAAGTTACTCTACCCGTTCACTTATAGCAGATTAGCTGCAAAATTGAAAATCAGCTGTCAATATTGTTTTGAAAGGATTTTGTTCATAGAAATTAGTTTGGTGGAATATTTTTTTGGTTGTGGCTGGTGGAATAATAGCTGCGTTTTTCTTCGAAGCTGAAAGAGCTGTTACTGTCGTTGGACATCGCTTTAGACAACTGATTGGAGATTCTTTGAGGACTGAGTTCAAAGGAATAGACATAGACATAGACATGGACAATACTAACTTGCCGAAATCAATAAATGGATGCATATCGAAGGAAACTTTTTCTTCACTCTCGGAAGACTATGCAAAATTGGGCTTAAAGAACTCAGCGAAGAGATTAGCGGCATCGGCTGGTGGCATTAGCAGCTTTGTCACCGAAAAAAAGAGCGGACGGAATATTAGAAACAGATTTCTTCGAATTTACAAAATTCCTAAACGCTTTTGTATTAGATTTTAATCTTTTTTCGATTCTAAGAACGTAGTTTCTGTGTAAAAATGTATCCAAACAGACGAAATTTTTATCATACTCTTTATAGGTAGGTAGGTAGGTAGGTAGGTGAAATGGTACTTTAGTGCACTCAAGTAGCACTAAAGCCGTTTTGATACCATTAAATCTTTATACAGAAATTACAAAGAAATTTGATTTTTTCCATTTTTTGAATTTTCGGAGAAATTTGTTTCTCTTATTTTGAAGTTTAATCAACTCAGCATTGTACCAGTGTTCTTAATATTGTTTGTTTTGTTACCGGTGGAATAACACTTTTACAAACGTCTACCACAGTAGTTCTAAAAATCTCGAAACACTTAGAAACGTCAGGATGTTGAAACAAGGAATCGCAGTAAACCGTTAATGTTCAGCAAAAGGCACAAACAAAAATGTATTGAGAAATACCACGAATGTGTTCACAAATTTGGTAGAGCAGCGCATCTTTATTTTCAAGTGCAACCTCGGAGTTTTCTATTTCTGCTGTGATTCTGTGGACCTGGTCGTTGGTTGAGTGCTTACAGCGAAAGTTAAACTGATGTGAAGGTAACTAATTTTTGGATTCGATAATTGGCGTCCATCGAGTGACGATGAGCTTTTCCAACAGTTTCCAATTTGAGGCAGCAGCGAGAATGCTCGGTATGAGGGAACCAGATGTAGATCTCTCCCCGGCTTAGAACATAATGAAGTTGAATTGAATGATTAAATAACTTTACTTATTTCACCAAACTTATATAGGGTAACTGTTTTAGCACCTCAGCTGTAATGAAATCGAATCCAAACGTTTTTTTACCTTTTAGTTGTTTTATTTCTCTTTTGAGTTCTTTTATAGTAATTAATGAAAAAGGGGTGCTGCAGTAAAAGTATACAAATTGTCACATTGGTTTTCGTTGGGTTGAAAGTTTTCGACGTTTTGCTCATGTATTATTAATATGAACTATAATTATAAACGATTATATTTCACAATTAAGGCAACCCAGAAGCAGAGACTCTCATTTCCTTTTAAATGACAGCTCATTACTTAGAAATCCTTTCACATGTAATAAAGTAATGTAGCAAAATTTTTGGTGCCCGTACTCGTATGCCCGCAAGTGTATTTGAAGTGCGTGTAAGCACCGATAAACCTTTAATTATATTAATCAATAAGTAAACATAGTTTGTGTAATTTAGTTTGAACTCAACCTTCTGGGTTGTTGTGACGTACATTGCATCAACGAGCTGATTCAATCCTATGCACGCGTTCAAATCACGCTTTCACGCATGTACCGTAACGTGTTAGTGTTTGATTACTCTAATTAAGTCCCTTTCAATAACAGATTTATTAACGCTTGGTCACGGTTATCAATGAACACACACATATGCGTATGCACACGTTTGTATAAGCATTCACATTCAATATTATTTCTTTGATAAACTGATTAGTTTGAAAATGTTTGGAGAAATGATTGAATTTCGAATGTAATATGAGTAATCCAGACTGAACTTTTTAAATCCTACGATGTAGTTTATTTAATGGATATTTACACTCATTTCACTAGTTTCGGCAAAACATTAATTGGAATATTCAATTGGCTCATAATGATACTGGTCACGACAATTTTTGCATTTCAGTTCATCCATATTTGTCCCCTTACGTATAGTTTTTGATGCCTCGTATTCTTCGGGCGGGTTTACCGATCGTTGGAATATGCTTTCCATTAGTCTAGTCTTTATGTCGATAGTAGACAAGATAGGTCAAATTATAGTAATTTTTAAAATATCCTATTGTTCAAAAGTCCCAGCAAAGTGTTTAAAAAATTAATTTTTTGTTACTAAAAGTATATTGGAAGCTCTGACGCTTAATTTTTTATAAGGTTTACTATTTTCGGGGGCGTTACTAAATTCTGGATTAAAATATTATTTTGAGTCAAATTTCTGAAAAAAAATTGAATCATTTTCTAAACAGCCTTAATTCACCTAGGTCATGATTTTTTATTTTCAAAATCGTGTAATGGCAAAATAATGTAAAATTTCTGTTCTGGGTATCTAAATTCTGTATTTAAACTTATTTTGGGACATAATTCTGTATTTTTTTTTAGGTATATATGTATATAAATGTATTCTTTATATAGTTGGTGCTTACACCCTTTTTGGGTATTTGGCCGAGTTTCTCCAACTATTTGTGGTGTCTCTGGATGTTGTTCCACAAATAGAGAAAGCAACAATTTTAAACGTACTCTGAACGCGAGATATTTTTTTATGGCAAAAATACACTCAAAGGTTCGCCATTTCCTTCCGAGGGGCGACCGGAGACTCAAATCTACGCACCAACTAATTCGGTGACGGCGGCCGCTATAATTTGGGCCGTAGTTCTGTATTTTTTAAGGCAAGAAAAAACTCTATCTAGAAAATAAATGGCCTTTCAAAAGTGACGCCTAGATGAAAATAATTATAGACGGTATTTGTTTTTTTGTCATGTTAGCATTTGTCATGTAGACAGATGTACGATTTTATACGATAGAACAACGCGTTAAAATTATTGAAATTTATATGAAAATGGTCGATCTTGAAGAACAACACATTGCGAAATTCGTGATTTTGTGGTAGAAATATTCTTCGAATGAGTCGGTTAAAAAACTTGAAGAAACTGATTCTGCCGAGGATAGGAAAAGGACTGACTGACCAGAAACAGGCCGTTCTGTTGAAAATATTGTTGCTTTTGCCCAAAGTGTTATCGAATCATTTTTAAGGGGTTACATAGCGCCAAAAATGTGCTAAAAGAAAAACTGTTTTTAGAAAGGATAACAATAGAAATAAATATAAAAAGTTGTATACACTATTTATTAGGGCTTAAACTTTATAGAAAAATGTATTTTAATTTTCCTTTACAAAAATTAGTACATACAAAGTACAATGAAAATAGTACGTGACCCAAAGTACAATGAAAAAAAATTGCTCCACGGTCTGCATCATTTCTCCTTGAAATGTTGACGGCTCTGTAAAAAGTAAAAAAAATTCTTGTAAAATAAAGTTGTAGTTATAGTTGTCCAGCCACATTTACGTCATAAATGTTAAAAAAATTTTAATAAAAATATCACAAATACGGCTCGACAGACTATAGAGAAAAAACCTTCCGAGTATTTAAAAAAAAAACCGCATCAAAACCATGCCATGAAAAAGTAGTTTCGAGAAAAACGAGTTGAAACTTTCTGCCTCAAACGAAGGACAGCTACCTGTGCGCATCAAACTCTCGTCGGGCAGTTACATTTTTTACGATAACTTTGTATCTGTGGGGAATTTTTACAACCGACTTCTACAGAAATGCGCCTAAAACTATAAAGAATAATAATGCGGACCAATTATTTTACTCCGCTCCAAGCTCCTTTTCGTTACTGCTAGTAGCTCAGAGTACCAGTAAAAAAAAAAGTTCAGTACTCTCTGTAGTTGGAGTAGTAGCGGAAATCTTGGAATCGGCCGGAGCGCTACTTATAGTCCGGGAGCCAGGGGTCATTTTGACCTCATCATTTCGTGCCGACTGATTTTAGTACTGAAGGCAGACGCCACCCAATGGATGACGAAACCAACCGTCAGCTGGTCCAGTAGCGGTTGGTACGTGCGTGGGATGCTGCGAAACGTGTCGAAAAAAAATTTTAACAAATCATTTAATACCGGCTGAAATTTTATTTGTGTATTGTTGACATTTAGTAGAATAAAAAAAAAATAGTCAGCATAAAGTAGCTTTACTTTTTAATTTATTTTACAAGTTCGTTATTCATGAAAGCTAAATCACAAGTATAGTCAAGAATTTAACGGTATAAAAACGCAGTCCAAAATCGACCCCTGGCTCCCGGACTATTACGAAATTATTCATGTGGACTCCCGCTACCGCTACTATTTACACTTTTGTTGCGCTACTACAACTCCCAAAGGTGTTACTTGAGCAGTACTCGTTTTTGTTTTGTTAGATGCATTTTGTATGCGTTGTTGAAGGGTACACTGAAAATATAATCAACAAATTAGGTACGTCCGTATGCTGTAGGTTGTAGGTATGGTTGAATACAACTCAAAATTGGTATTATAGTTCCTGAACCATCTAACTGTTTATGTTAAACACAAAACCCATAAATGTATTGGTATCTATTGATATCTTGGCTGCTTTTTAAACGATTTATTATTTATATTATATGTATACTAGCAAACCCGGCCCCCTTCGCTGGGCACACTAAAATAGAATAGATATGGTTTAGAACAGAAAATATATGGTTTTCATATTATTTATTTCTTTATTCTTTATTCAAGCGCTTTGGCATAAACAATATTTTTTGTTTTTCTAATTGTTTTTGAGTAAATATAAAATATAAATTGAAAATCAGGAAAAAAGAAGATTGTTTTTAAATTTCAAATCAACGCATAGGAATAAACAATCGTCTTTTTTCCTGATCATCCATGAATTTTTCGTTTCAATTTATATGTTTTATTAAGCATTGGAGCTTTTTTAACCATTATCCATTTATATTTTTCAAAAAAAAAAAACGAAAAAAATTTTTTTTTCCACGAACACATAATTTCATTCGGATTTCACATTAAATTCTCAAATTTCGAAAGAAATTATTCACTGTTCCAAAATCCACTCCAAAAAAATTCACAAACATTTTTTACATGTTGCCCTTACGTTTTTTCCTTATGGCATCCAAATCAGAAAGAAATATTGACACATTGTAACTCACACTGTCAATTTGATAGCTCAGTTCCGGCCCAAGCGTTAAAAAAGTAAGCGACATTGTAGCTGGCTCAAAAGAACGCTGTACCCGTTGCCACTGCTCCGAATCACAACCAAACTTTACGAAACCCATTTTCAATACTTACTTAACAATGTGCGTAAGTTTGGTTTAATTCGGTGCAAAGACACGGCGGGTCCACGTTTTGGCATATATTTCCAGACCCTAGTCATCAATAGGTATGAAAATTACCCCGTATTGAAGCACTTATCAACAGCTTTCATTTGATACCCATATTGTACATACACAACCAAAGGTTACCCGGGTCCACGTTTTGACCTATATCTCGAGACCCCAGTCACGTAGCGGCATGAAAAATGCTCTGTACTAAGGCATTCACCAACAGCATCAATTTGATATCCCTTCTAGGCTCCACGTTTTGGTCTCTATCTCGAGACCCTAGTCACGGAGCGGCATGAAAAATACTCTGGACTAAAGCATTCACCAACAGCTTCCATTTGATACCCACATTGTATATACACGTCCGAAGTTTACCCGGGTCCACGTTTTGACCTATATCTCGAGACCCTATCTACCAATAGGTATTCAAACTATACGGAAATCATCTTCAATACCTACTTAACAATGTGTGTAAGTTTGCCTTCATTCGGTTCAAAGACACGGCGGGTCCACGTTTTGGCACATATTTCGAGACCCTAATCATCAATATGTATGAAAATTACCCCGTATTAAAGCACTTATCAACAGCTTTCATTTGATACCCATATTGTACATACACAACCAAAGGTTACCCGGGTCCACGTTTTGACCTATATCTCGAGACCCTATCTACCAATAGGTATTCAAACTATACGGAAATCATCTTCAATACCTCCTTAACAATGTGTGTAAGTTTGGTTTAATTCGGTTCAAAGACACGGCGGGTCCACGTTTTGGCATATATTTCGAGACCCTAGTCATCAATAGGTATGAAAATTACCCCGCATTAAAGCACTTATCAACAGCTTTCATTTGATACCCATATTGTACATACACAACCAAAGGTTACCCGGGTCCACGTTTTGACCTATATCTCGAGACCCTAGTCACGGAGCGGATGGAAATACTCTGAACTAAAGCATTCACCAACAGCTTTCATTTGATACCCATATTGTACATACACATCCGAAGGTTACCCGGGTCCACGTTTTGACCTATATCTCGAGACCCTATCTACCAATAGGTATTCAAACTATACGGAAATCATCTTCAATACCTCCTTAACAATGTGTGTAAGTTTGGTTTAATTTGGTTCAAAGACACGGCGGGTCCACGTTTTGGCATATATTTCGAGACCCTAGTCATCAATAGGTATGAAAATTACCCCGCATTAAAGCACTTATCAACAGCTTTCATTTGATACCCATATTGTACATACACAACCAAAGGTTACCCGGGTCCACGTTTTGACCTATATCTCGAGACCCTAGTCACGGAGCGGATGGAAATACTCTGAACTAAAGCATTCACCAACAGCTTTCATTTGATACCCATATTGTACATACACATCCGAAGGTTACCCGGGTCCACGTTTTGACCTATATCTCGAGACCCTATCTACCAATAGGTATTCAAACTATACGGAAATCATCTTCAATGCCTACTTAACAATGTGTGTAAGTTTGGCTTCATTCGGGTCAAAGACACGGCGGGTCCACGTTTTGGCATATATTTCGAGACCCTAGTCATCAATATGTATGAAAATTACCCCGTATTAAAGCACTTATCTACAGCTTTCATTTGATATCCATATTGTTCAGACACATTCTAGGGTCCACGTTTTGGTCTCTATCTCGAGACCCTAGTCACGGAGCGGATGGAAATACTCTGAACTAAAGCATTCACCAACAGCTTTCATTTGATACCCATATTGTACATACACATCCGAAGGTTACCCGGGTCCACGTTTTGACCTATATCTCGAGACCCTATCTACCAATAGGTATCCAAACTATACGGAAACCATCTTCAATACCTCCTTAACAATGTGTGTAAGTTTGGTTTAATTCGGTTCAAAGACACGGCGGGTCCACGTTTTGGCATATATTTCGAGACCCTAGTCATCAATAGGTATGAAAATTACCCCGCATTAAAGCACTTATCAACAGCTTTCATTTGATATCCATATTGTACATACACAACCAAAGGTTACCCGGGTCCACGTTTTGACCTATATCTCGAGACCCCAGTCACGGAGCGGCATGAAAAATACTCTGAACTAAAGCATTCACCAACAGCTTCCATTTGATATCCATATTGTACATGCACATCCGAGGGTTACCGGGGTCCACGTTTTGACCTATATCTCGAGCCCTATCCACCAATAGGTATCCAAACTATACGGAAACCATCTTCAACACCTTCTTAACAATATGTGTAAGTTTGGTTTAATTCGGTGCAGACACGGCCGGTTAGCGAACACACACAAAAAGTTGACTTTATTTTATATATAAGATTTTTTTCAGGTTGTGTCCGAAAAATCCAAATATCTTACGGAACCCTATTTTTTTCCAAAATAAAATGTAATCCATGTTACTCTTGGATAATGTAGTTTTCGAATGGTGAAAGGATTTTATAAAATCGGTCCAGTAGTTTTTGAGCCTATTCGTTACAAACAAACAAACAAACAAACAAACAAAGTTTTCCTCTTTATAATATTAGTATAGATACATATGTATTTATAATTTGGAATACGGTGCTATATCACATCATATATCATATGTAAAATGTGTATTGTAACATTGTTTTGGCTTATAACAAAGAACAGTTGCAAATTACCATAACAACACAACAGTAAAATGTACATATATAACACATCGGTCAATAAGTCCCCGGTCTGACATATAGAGGGCGCCACTAACATAAAATTAGCTTTATGGTTCGAAAGAACATACCCTTTTAGGCATACTGTCAAATTTGTATGTCATTCGGATCATTATTGTGTGAGTTATTGAAGCTTTAGTGACGCTACTTTTGTTATTTTCAGAACAATGGAAAAAAAGAATTTCGTGTGCTCATTAAACACTGCTTTTGGTGGGAAAAAATACCGTCGAAGCAAAACAGTGGTTGGACGATCATTATGGCACCTCTGCACCAGGCAAATCAACAGTGATCGACTGGTATGCTGATTTTAAACGCGGTCGTACGGACACCAACGATGCACACCGCTCTGGTCGCCCAAATGAGGCAGTTGCTCCCGAAAAAATCAAGCAGGTCCATAAATTGGTTTTGGCCGACCGTAAATTGAAGCTGGATGATATTGCTGACATCGTAAAGATATCAAAGGGAAGTGTTTTCACCATTTTACACGACCATTTGTCGATGCGGAAGCTATGTTCGAAGTGGGTGCCGCGTTTGCTGACTGTGGACCAAAAACAGCAACGTCTCGATGATTCCGAGAGCACTACAAAACTGGCATCGAACGTTTGGAAAGGCGTTGGACTGACTGTATAGCCTTAGAAGGAAACTATATTGATGAATAAACTCGAATTTTGATGTAACTCTTGTGTTTTCTTTGTTAGACCGGGGACTTATTGACCGATGTGTTATGTATGTATTTGCCTTAATAATTTAGAAATGTCATGCTGTCAGGCCATTTGCACTTGACGTAATTTGCACCACCCCAATGTAATAATGCAGAATCAATACTAAAATGCATCAATATTGCATTCAGACATGGCGTCAATTAAAAATTAATACTTTATTAACTTAAGTTTTGAAACCCTATTGACATTTTGGAACATAACTTTATAAACTTTCTTCCTGGTTGCCACTTGTTGGAAAATGATTTATGATTGCCTTATTAATGATGTCATATTAAAACAGTCGTGTATCTACTTATTAATATTATATAAGTAGCGACGCTTCGATGGATTTGCAAATGAAGGTAATATGGGAGTGCGCATGTTGCGCTTCGCAAGAGCAGCAAGCATAGATTTTCGACTGGTGCTCTGTACGTATTTGAATATAACTCGAAACTTTCAGGGATTACTGGGCCTAGTCTCAGCTATAAGTGTGTTTCACAAATGAAAAATAAAGGAACAATTTCTTAAGAATTTTGAACAAAACAGTAAGCAAATTTCCATAGAAATTGCAGGGTTCAATTGTATGAAATCAAAATACAATGTTTTGCAGCATTAATCTTGTTATTAAATAGCTCTACCCCGTAAACCTTTTTTATTTAGATTTTAGATTTTTGTTTTGTTTCGAATTCACCTTAATGTTGAATAAGCTGAGAGTTGTGAGATGATGTTTAATTTATTTCCCGCATATGTGTTGCTTCCGATAAATCCGATGTAATTTCGCATGAGCTTGTACTAATACATATGCATTTATGTGCATGCAAATATGGTATTTAATACCATATATGTATGTACAAATACATGGTCACGCTCAACTATTACAATATTCGTGTTGAAATTCCACTTGAACAAATGCGTCGAAATCCAGTTAAAGCCAATCTGTCGAAATATGTGTGCGCATATTTACATAGTGGAAGATAATGCAGCTACCAATGAAATGAATTTATGTGGGAAAGCTCTATCGCTGAAAGGCAATTACATATACACACATTTGGTATTTAATATATACAATATTTGCCTTTAAAAATCTAGCAATTAATTGCAATAATAAATATCATTTTCAAGCATTTAAGCCAAGAATACCCAATGCGTATAATTTCGAGGAAAACGGTTTTATGTGAAGTAAAAAAATTCAGTTAATATTTTCGTAATTTTATGGATTTTTTAATTTTCTAAATCGCCCGTGGATAAGACCTGGTAATAGGAGAAACAACTCCCAGAAGAAATACCTTATCTCTTATGTACATATATAATTCTGTTAAATTATCTGATTTTGATCCCCTTCAATGGAAAGTAGCTCCATGATAGTTATATATGTACAATAGTTCTCATATCATAGTTTTGCACGATTGATTACTCTATAAAATATAAGACACTCTACCAATAAAATATTATATACTTATTATGTCATGCCTCGAAAATGGATATTTTTTTTGTCAAACAAGGCGAGGAACAGTCTGAGCTATGTGAAAATTCAGCTGTTGTACCCCAAGGCAGTTTTATGGGCCCCATCCTATACAAGCTATACACATACGATTTAGCAGCTTCTGAAGAAACAATAGTCGGAACGTTTGCGAATGACACTACCGTACTCTCAATTGAATTCCACCCCAATATGGCCTCCCAAAAACTACAGAAAGGATTTGACAAAATAACTGATTGATTGAAAGAGTGGCACATTAATCCTAACGAGACAAAATCTTCCCAAGTCACTTTTGCACCAAATCGAAAAACTTGTCTACCCGTTAAGCTCAATAATATAATCAACCCCCAAACTTCTGTTTCGTGATTGGCGCAATAAAACATGACAAAAAACATACTAAATTGAGCCAGTGAAGCCAAGTCCTTCTCCACCTGGTTTTTCTGTTACGATCAGCTGATATCGCATTGAATATTTTCAGAGGAGCGTTTGCATCCATTCGAACGACATCCCCCAAAATAAAGTCCCAAAATATATCAGCATGCATCTTAATAGCAAAATTACATGGAAAACCCATAAGGCTCTAGGAATAAAACTTAGAATCCCATATTGGTTACTACATCGAAATTCTAATGTGTCTCTCGAAAGTAAGACCTCACTTTACTCAGCTATCTTCAGAAGATACTCAGCTATCCCTCAGAATGATCTCAAATGCCCCTTATTACAGGTCTGCTCATGTAAAAATTATCCAGTAACTTGGCAGTAACTTAGTTTCTGAGTATTCGCTCTCAATGAGAAAAATATCAAATCAAATGAAAATCACCAAGAGTAAACATTTTTTCAGTTGAGCTACTTCGTATGAAATTAAAAAAAGAAGCAAATAAAATGCAAAACATCAAGCTTAGCTTCAAATGATTCTAGTTTGTAGACAATAATTTGTTCCATTTCATTAGTGCTGTGAGATGAGAAACATTCCATTAGCATTTATATTGTTTTAGCAATCACAGCTTTCTTCATATTTTCCTTGATTCCAGAAGTACAAGTATAAAACACAAAAGATACTTGCATTGCTTCCGACTTGTATTTAAAAAACTGCAGCGGGGGCTGTGGTTCAGAGGTATATACCTCTATATCATTAGCCAGTTCCTATTTAATATATGACTTCAAATGAGTTTTATAAACTTTATTTAAATTATATTTACTTATATTCTCTATTTTAATCACCATTTTATTTAAATTTAGAATTTTGACTCAGTTTTAATTTTTTTTTTACTTTGCGATCAGCTGTTTTTCTCACTTGTAAATTCTTACAAGTAGAAAATTATACAGTTTCAACTTCCCCTCAAAATGAAATGCCATTTTGCTACATAAACACCAAAACTTCATATTTAGTAACAATTGTTAAAAATTATTTGCTTCACGAACATACCTTATATCACAAATTCATCCTGGTCTCAAAGTACCCACAATAATTGAAGAAATAAGAAAATATGCTACATCACACAACACACGCCTCTAATCGCACCCAAACCCTCATGATCACAGAAATAATTGCAAATCCCACTACTTTCACCAGACTCAAGAGAAAATCTACAAAAGAGACCTCATAGGATAATAAATTAGTCTAAATTATTATTTATTATAAAATGGTTGCATCACTGGTCATTCCATAAATGCCTCTTTAAGTAAAAATATTGTTTAATATAATATTTAAAAAACAGATCGCAATAAAGAAATGGATAAAAAACAATTTTCTAAATTCTGTCATATTCCATAGTTTACATTCGAACTGCATTCTTTCCACAGACAATGCCAACAAAGTGAGTTATCTGCTACGCTGCCATTCATTCGTTGTTCGACACAACGTCGCTTTCAAGTGTACCAGTGTATTTTTCACATTTCTTTGCATGTAATCATATTCTCCTAATTCCTTCTTTCATTTCAATATCGTATTCCAATTTTTCAATTTGCATGAATAGTATTGTTAGTGAAGCCAATTTAAAAAGGTCTGGTGGCAACTTTTCTTGCATTATTCTGTTGTAAACATAACATTACAATCTTCTTTTATAATTTGATTTCAACTCGGGACAAAGGCGCCTTCGTTTTATCAGCCGCAGGTAGAGGAGGAATTATAATACTTATGTAAGTATATAAATGTGTTTAATTTTGGGTGGCTGTGTTTGTCTATTCTTAAGAAAATATACAAATCCACATACAACTCGATTTGTGGCAGAAAAACGCTTCATGTAATCACTTCACTATCCATGCCACCAGTAGCGGCATCCGTCTTCAGAGCGCGCCAATGTCAAAGCCGAAAAGTAAATGCAAACAATATGCCTTCATATACCATAAACTCGTATTATATCCTTGGCGTCGTTTAATGTCTATGGCTTCTGTTGAAGTAAACAGCTGATTCCAGTCGGGCTGGAAGATGATGAGGCTTCTACGGATTAAATTTTAATTATGTATTTATTGTGCTACAATTGAAGTTTGAAGAAAATATAAGGTAAAGTGAACAAGAACTGAAAATTCTTTGCCCGACCGGGGTAACGAGTCTGAAATCTTTTGAATAGTACGGGAGCTAGTCACTCTTTCTCATAATTTTTGAATTTAATTAGGAACTATGTTAAAAGAAAGATAGAGAAGAAAGATCTACTCAATCAATACTACTTCTGAAATATCAAAAGGTTAACTGAGAGCGCACTCGCGATTATCTATTACTGTTCTGTACTATCAAAACACTAATGCAATGGATGAAAGATGGCATTTCCAGAGAAATGCTGGTGTAAATCTGAGCGGTTGGCTACGTAGCTACGTAGGGTCATCCTAAGGACAAGAGTCGTTTGAAAAGTCCGTGCAAAGCACTACTTCCGTATGTGCAGAATATGTTTACTTAGTGGCATCTCTAGGAAGAACACACAAAAAGTTTCAGCCAGATCGGTATATTTCTTTGTGCTTGACATTCGTTTGAATCGAGCAAGTCGAGTGACAACACACCAATTCACTCCTGAGCAGATATGGTCACAAAAATAATGGAAATAGAGTTTCTACTCGTTGCACATCCTCCTTTTCTCCTGATTTGGCTCCCTCGGATCCTCTGGACTACTATTTGCTCACCAATTTGAAGAAATGGATGGCAGGAAAAATATTTTATCCAAAAGAGGAGGTGATTGCAGGCCATTTTTCAGGTGGGCAAATCCTCTTATTCGGAAGAGATCAACAAAGTAGAACGGCATTGAACGAAGTGTAAAAGTCTAATTATGAAAAGTAGGCTATGAAAAATAAAAAAAGTTTACCTGAAAATATGTGGAAGTAGTTGTTAATTTTGCATGGACTCTTCAACATACCTACTTAGTCCAAAGTAATGTCAAGGCTGACATTATTAACGGTGTTACTGCTGGTTCCTAAATAAACGAAGTCTTTCATAACCTCGAAATCATAGCTGTCAACAGTTTCGTGGCTGCCGATACGCACGCCGACTATTTGTTTGATGACAGGAGGTACTTCGTTTTGTCCTCGTTCATCACCAGACCCGTTCGCTTTGCTCTTTATCCAGTTTGGAAAAGGCAAAACTAATAGCGCGGTTGTTAAGATCGATGATGTCAATATCATCGGCATACGCCAACAATTGTACGCTATTATAAAAAAATGTGCGGGAACGAATAAGTTCTGCGGCTCTCACGATCTTTTTCAGCATTAGTTTCAAGAAGCCACACGACAGCGTACACCCTTTTTGGGTGTTTGGCCGAGCTGCGTCTCCTATTTGAGGTGCGCGTCTTGATGTTGTTCCACAAATGGAGAGACCTACAGTTTTAAGCCGACTCCGAACCACAAATTGTTTTTATAATGAAATTTTTCATGGCAAAAATACACTCCAAGGCTTGCCATTGCCTGCCGAGGGGCGACCGCTATTAGAAAAATGTTTTTCTTAATTTTGGTGTTTCACCGAGATTCGAACTGACGTTCACTCTGTGAATTGCAAATGGTAGTCACGCACCAATCCATTCGGCTACAGTTACCCTGTCTGAAACCTCGTTTTGTATCAAACGGCTCGGAGGGGTCCTTCGCAATTCTGACGGCGCTGCTGGTGTTGAGCAACGTCTTTTTGAGGTCCAATCAGTTAGTTGATGATGGGCTTCAGCCTTTCATACAATACGCTATAACCTTATAGGCGATATTTAGAAGTCTAATACCGCGATAATTGACACAGATTGTAGGATCACCCTTTTTATGGATTGGGCAGAGCACACTTAAATTCCAATCGGCGGCATGCGCTCATCCGACCATATTTTGCATAGAAGCTGATGCATGCACCTTACCAGCTCCTCGCCGCCATGTTTGAATAGCTCAGCCGGCAGTCCGTCGGCACCCGGGGCTTTGTTGTTCTTTAGCCGCGTTATCGCTATTCTCACCTCGTCATGGGTAGCGGAACGACAGCTCTGTTTTCAACGATTGGGATACCCGGATCTGCACATTCTCTGTGACATGCGCAGCTGTCACTACTTAACAAGTTCGAGAAGTGTTCCCTCCATAATTTAAGTACGCTTTGAATGTCAGTCACCATCTTGTACTACCTGAAAGCAGGAGTGAGAGTCTAATGAAAGTCTAGAGAACTAATGAATCTTTGGGCTGTCTGTTGATAGTATTACTACAACAATGCCCACCATTGGGCACTCGAAAGACTAAATCAACTTAAATAAAAAGGGAACGAAAGGGTCACAGAGAAGATTTAGTGTCAATGTGTGAATGGAAATAATCTCCAATTATTTCGTTAAGTCATTCTTTTTGTCTGATTGCTTGATTAATGAGGACTACGTAAACGCATAAGCAGTAAAAAAAAAACGAACGATTCAAAAACAGTGTACTGTTTCTATTCGATCTTTTCTATGCAGAACTACCTGCTGAGACTAAATTATATCATTCTTCGCATATTCTAGAATACTCTTGGCTTCTACCTATACACAATTTTTCATTCAATTATAGGTATATATGAAGTAGGAAATACTTAAGGAAAAATCGTAAATTCAAAATTTTTTCAAGCAGTCCTTTTAACTGACAGAGTGTGGTTGAAATTGTGTTATATATGACGAGTGCACGATTTTTGGGTGTTTGGCCGAGCTCCTCCTGCTATTTGTGGCGTGCGCCTTGATGTTGTTCCACAAATGGAGGGACCCAAAGCTCTAAGTCGACTCCGAACGGCACATATTTTTTATGAGGAGATTTTTCATAACAAATATACACTCGGAGGTTTGCCATTGCCTGCCGAGGGACGACCACTATTAGAAAAACTTTTTAATTTCTTTTTAAAACTTTAATTTCTCGAAAAAGGTTAAATTTAAAACATCGTGTTATATAACTAAAGTAATCAGAAATTAACTAGATAATAATCTGTTTAATTATCTGATACAACATTTCCGGTAACCCTGTATAGCAGTGCGGTTCGATATCAGTGGGGTTTCCTGCAGCGTTGCGAGTATAAATAAACACGTGCTACAATTACTGATAAAATTACTTTTAGAAATTAATATCAGGTCACAAATAGGTTTTTGAAGAGGACTCTGCCGTACGACAAGTCCATGACTGCAAAGAATCCGACTTCCACATTTTGATAAAGAAATTCAATTAAAACCAATTGTCCTCGACGTTTGGAAAGTGATAAAATCATTACGTTGGCAACTGTCAGCCTCTGTCAAAGCGTTCGGTGATTTCTAAAATGTTTCAGCACAGTTTGCAGAAAATCGCTTATTTGCAAAAATTAGCATGGGTTCGGCACTAGCAGTCTACCGCAGGGAGTATTGTGTTTCTTCAAGTCGATTACATTTACACCGATTTCTCTAAAGCGTCAGATAGAGTTTCTCACAAGATTTTAATTCAAAAATTAGCTAGCCTGCGTTTCCATAATGTTTTCTTGCAATGGATTAAACCTCACTATGTAACTGTAGCTATGTTGTCTGTCTTGAAATGATCGGCTCAGAACCGTTCTTACAGGTTTCTAGGGTGTCTCAAAGTAACATTTTAGGTATTCTCCTTTTCTATTATTCGTTAATAATATAAGTATGAGTAACTATGAAAAGAAAATACTGCAGATTTGATTTACATAAATCATCCACCCGCTTGCTCCGAATTAGTGCATTTTACTTCGAAAAATTTTTATTCAACAAATAATTGAATTGATTACCCGGTCGCCATTGTTAAACTGAAATCTTCAAAATTAGTCACCAATTTCTCGGCGAGCTAAAATATATTCGAGTACAGCAAAACACGTAAACTGTACACTTTATTCAGGGAATAGTCCCTGAATTCTTTTTTTAATTCTGGCCATGCAAACAATGCGCCGTTTTCTTTAGAAAGTACATCAATTGCTTGGATGTTGGCACATAAATTTCGTTGCAACAGATTGCAATCAAAGTAGAAATAATATTTATTATACGCATTAACCGACGTTGCTTATACCCCATGTGGCCAACACGTAAAAGGAATATTTTGCAAAGAGATTTGTTTTTTCTACAAAGAACTATTACGAAAGATACCGATTTATTAGCGTAATTTTGCTTATAATTGTATATTATTAACGGTGGTGCTATTAAAAGTTAGTGCCGAACTGCTTAGCAAGGCATCAAGTGACAATCAAACTGCACCTGCACACATCCACATCGGACTATATCTACATACATATATACATAATTTCTGAGTGACTAAGTTCGTGCCGTTGCATTCTGTGAAGTAAGTTAATTTTTATAATTAGTTTGTTGTCAGTTTAAATGTCTATGATTATCGTCCTGCTGCTGAGGCAGTCATGGAGAAAAGCCCAGTTGCTGTCATCGTCAACTGCTGCTGGTGTTGTCATTCCTGTGGCGTTGCAAACAGAAACATTGATATACTTACCAACATTCATGTCGCGTGTCTAGTCACCATTCGCTGTACATAGGTATGTATAAGAATGAGAAAAAGCTGCGCGGCTCAGAGTGGTTGTGATGTGCGGAAAGCAGTAAAAATGTGTCATTGTCATTTCTCTTAGTTACTTGGCGTTCTTTTATTACTTTTGTTTTTCAGCGCTTTTAATTAAAACGTAAGGTTTGTCATTCCAGTTTTTTTTGCGCTAGCGGCCCTGGTTTTGCCACAGAAATTGCAATTGTTGTTGTGCTTTATTTCTTTAAGGTCTCAGCGACTTAATTACTTCGCTTTTTAATGCATTTTCGGTGCTTCAAGGGAAAAGAGGGGGCGCAGATTTTATTTTATTTTTATTAAATTATGTGTATTAAAATACATATACCTTATAAACAAAAACAAAAATAATACAATTGGTTGGTGAGCAATATGTTATGTCACAGCAATTTAATATAACTGAATGGTGGGAGTCGGAATAGGATTGATGCCGTCTTTATTCCTTCGATGCCGTCTTTATTCCGTTAATCGTAGCGTAGCATCGTCCTTTACTGGGCCTCTTCAGTTTCGGGAACAAGAAAAAGCCACAGGGAGCCAGATCTGGGGAATACGATGGCTGTGGCATCATAACTATGTTGTTTTTGGCGAAAAAGTCGCGCACAAGCAACGATGTGTAAGAAGGGGCGTTATCGTGATGCAAGACCCAATTAATGTTCTTCCACAAATGCGGGCGTTTCTGGTGGATTGCTTTGCACAAATTGCGCATAACTTGCAGGCAATATACCTTATTGACCGTTTTGCCCTGTGGCAAGAACTTATGATGCACAAAGCTCCTGCAATCGAAAAAAACGGTAAGCAAAACGTTTACATTCGACCGAACTTGGCGTGCTTTTTTCGGTCTTGGTTTGTGCGGCAGCTTCCATTGAGACGATTGAGCTTTAGTTTCCACGTCATAACTATAAACCCACGATTCGTCACCAGTTATAACCCTCTGGAGCAAATTTGGGTCATGGCGGACAGAGTCCAACATCTCATTAGTAATGTTCATGCGATGCTGCCTTTGGTCGAAATTGAGCAGTTTTGGTACGAATTTTGCGGCGACCCGTCTCATGCCCAAATCATTGAAAAAAATCGAATGGCACTAGCCAATCGATATGTCTAGGTCCTCAGCAACTCCTCTAACAGTGATTCGACGATTGGCCAATACCAGTTTCTTCACTTCAACAATTTGTTCGTCTGTTGTTGAAGTGCTCAGGCGCCCGGCATGCTTTTCGTCGTTCACATCTTCTCGGTCTTCTGAGAACACTTTGTACCACCGATAAACGTTGCTTTGGTCCAAAGTAGCTTCTCCGTATGAAGCAGTCAACATTCAGAATGCATCCCTGCACTTAATTTCGTATTTCACACAAAATTTGATACAGGTTCTTTGATCCATCTTTTTGAATAGGTAAAAATCGAAGGCGGCCGCCGTAGCCGAATGGGTTGGTGCGTGACTACCATTCGGAATTTAGAGAGAGAACGTTGGTTTGAATCTCGGTGAAACACCAAAATTAAGAAAAACATTTTTCTAATAGCGGTCGCCCCTCGGCAGGCAATGGCAAACCTCCGAGTGTATTTCTGCCATGAAAAAGCTCCTCATAAAAATATCTGCCATTCGTAGTCGGCTTAAAACTGTAGGTCCCTCCATTTGTGGAACAATACAAGACGCACACCACAAATTGAAGCAGGAGCTCGGCCAAACACCCAAAAAAAGGGTGTACGCGCCAATAAAAAAAAAAAATCGAAGACGAGCCGAAACACGTGCAAGCAAAGCAGCTGTCAACAATTGACTGAAAATACAAAATGGCCGAACTCGTGGGCATGAGTGCAGAGGGCATGAGTACCAACATATCGCCACAATAAAATCGAAATTAGAATATACGGAACCTGCGGAAATTCAAAATTCGCGATACTTTTTGAACACACCTCGTATAGGCTGAGATGTAAGCTAAATTAGACCTATAGCCTTTGGGATGTGCAATTAGAACTGCATTGTTTTACTCTCTATTTTTACAAATTCCATGTACCTTTCCATTTTTCCAAATTCACAGGAGAAAAGTTCACTCACAAAATATGTAGGTACATTAAAATATTTTCAAAGCCGATCCGAATTCAGGATTGTGCTGCCCACTTTCTTTGATTGCTGTGACGTGGCTCACCCCGCATTTCTTGCATCAGGCCAAACAGTAGATGAAGATAATCTGAGTGTACTGAATCTTTTGAGTAAGAAGAGGTCGGCCTACTTAATTAAACACATCGTTAGTACCATTCCAGAAGCGCGGTATTCACCTAAAGTGTCTCCGTGTGACTTTTTCCTGTTAATTCAACTGGTGTTACTGTTCGTTTTAATGCAATTGGTGTGGTGAAGGATGAGTTGCCACAAGAGTTGAAGGCGATTACGAAGGCGAAGGCAAATCTTGCGTATTTTTAGAACACAAGCTACCAGTGGCCTTGCAAGAGATGCTTAAAACCCACTGTAGCTTTTAAGGAAGCCCGCCGAATAAATGCTAAATCAAATGAAAACCGTTAAAGAGTTTATGCTTGGATTGGGAATTTCACCTTTTAAATGTGGGCAATTTTGTTCCTTCATACCGATTTGTGGTTAACAAATGCTTTGCTTTAATGTAAAAATACAACTAAAAATACTTATTTCCGTTTCTCACTCATACGAAATAACAAATTCAGAATGAAAGTAAAATATATTACTGACTTTTAAGTACACAGAAAGACATAGCAATTTAAAGCAATAACAGTCCACTGCAATGCATTTAATGAACTGCTAAAGTGCGTACAATTCAACGAGCGCACGCCTTAAGATGGTTGAATAGCACGCTGTTGCCGACTTTTAAAACCTAAATTCCATTAGAGTTACCAGATAGATGTGGCCGTATCATTTTAACGATTTTTTAACAATAAAGCCATTTTCATTATTATTTGACTGGGTTTTCATTATTGGGCAACCCTCGTCAGGCTGCGTTGGTACAAAGAATAAACCTACGCCCTCGTGATTTCACGCTTTTGTAAAAATTAAACAGCTTGACGTTTGTAATTTTTTCTCAAATAAATTATATTTCACGGATTTCACGTATTTCCTTCTAAAAAATTCAAACAGTAAATTAAAAAAAAACATTGTTGCAAACAAAATTTTAAAGATGTTAACGAAACTGCCAACATCCAACGATGAAATACAACATTGTAAAATACCAAGGAACCATTGTCAGAAAATGAGCAGAGAAAGTTGACTTAATACTGCAACTTTATTACTCCGATAAGCTGCAAAAGTAAATATCAAAATGTATTAAAAAAATGGATGAGATAAGATTTCTATGGGTGCTGGATGTAATTCCTTCTTCCATTCTTCCTTTAAAAGTGAACAGACGTGTTTCTCTTAATACATTTTATGGCGATGAGTAAAAAGAACCAACGTGCAAAGAAAAATTAAATTTGCCTTTATTGAATAAATTGTGATGAGTATTAGTGCACCTAAAAAGGAAAATTTAGAATTATCACTAGAAGAAAATAATAAAAAATAGTTTAAAAAAACTAAAAAACACGCTTTTATTGCTAATCGAACTAAAAAGTAGAAAATAAATTTTAATGACAAAGAGACCAATAATGAAGTAATAGCAAATCGAACGATCAGTCACAGTCAACTACCTCAGAACAGAATTATAACAAAAATTAAGATACAAATAGAATAATTCAAATTAGAGTTAAAAGCGTGGGATGCTTGATATAGCAAATATTACAATCATTCTATTGGCAACTACCTATGTACAGAGGGTTATGAAAGTGAACCAAAATGCATTCTACGCTTTTAACTCTAATTTGAATTACTCTATTTGTATCTCAAGTTTTGTTATAATTCTGTTCTGAGGTAGTTGACTATGACTGATCGTTCGATTTGCTATTACTTTATTATACTAGGTCCCTTTGTCATTAAAATTTATTTTATACTTTTTAGTTCGATTGGCAGTAAAAGCGTGTTTTTTAGTTTTTTTTTTTAAACTATTTTTTATTATGAATGAAAATTATTGTTATCATTGCAGTCAGTGAATTAATGATTCGATATATTCGTGTTATATTTAGTTCCTTTCTTATCGACTGTGAGTCTAAAGCTATGCAGTTATCGGCCGTGATAAAGAAGTAATCGGGATGAAGAACTTATTTCGTGGAGGGAGCCTGAGAAACTGATTTACAAGAATAAATAAAGATTTTTCATTTTACAACCAAATTCACCTTACTTTTTGCCCACAGTAAAAAAAAGAAAATATTAATCCTGGCATGGCAATCCTAATAAGGATAATGGAAAACTTTTATCAAATTATTGCATTGTCATCGGTCCTTGATAGGTGTGCAAAATTTCAAGTCGATCAGATTGTTAGAAGCCAGTGAAAATTAAGCTCAAAGATTCCGTTACATACATACATACAACCCGACCTAATAAAAGTGTGTTAAAAATAGTGAAGGTGAAGCAAGTCCGCTGGTGATTAGCGAAAACAACAATGCAAGTGTTTCTCTTAATACATTTTATGAAAACAATTTGCATCAAAATGATAATCAGACGTTATTGATATAGTAAACCTAAGCAACCATAAGCAACATGTTTAATCATTTTATTCAAGAAATGTAATTAAAAAAAGTTCGGTTATTGACATAAATTGAACTTTGATTAATCTAAAGTAAATTTACGCTTGATTAATCAAAAAAGTTAATAAATTGACTGAATGATGATTATGATTAACTAAACTTTTGGGGCATCAAATAACCACATGTTCCTAGTAATTTCATATTATACAACTTTACGTGCCACATTTTGAGCCCCAAAACTCTTATTGAAGGAAAAAAATGTTTAATCTATAAGTAAGAGTCATGATTTAATATTAGAAGGTTGTGTAAAGTTTCACACCTGATTTCGGATGCTTCTCAATCCGTTGATGCAATTTAGAGGTAAGCGAGAAATTGGCATAAGTTTATCCCCTTTGTGAAAGCTTAATAAAAAAGTGAATAATTTTATGTTATTCTTTTTTTTAATAATTTATTAAATTATACATTTATATTTTTAACTTAACGATTCCCGTGAATTTGTCACATATTTCATGTGATTGACATTTACTTGTATATGTGCCTAGCTACCGAGTTTTTTATCTATACTAATATTATAAAGAGGAAAACTTTGTTTGTTTGGTTGTAATGAATAGGCTCAAAAACTACTGGACCGATTTTAAAAATTCTTTCACCATTCGAAAGCTACATCATCCACGAGTAACATGGAGTATATTTTATTTTGGAAATAGGGCTCGAGATATAGGTCAAAACGTGGACCCGGGTAACCTTCGGATGTGTGTGGACAATATGGGTATCAAATGGAAGCTGTTGGTGAATGCTTTAGTTCAGAGTATTTCCATCCGCTCCGTGACTAGGGTCTCGAGATAGAGACCAAAACGTGGACCCTAGAATGTGTTTGTACAATATGTATATCAAATGAAAGCTGTTGATAAGTGCTTTAATACGGGGTAATTTTCATACCTATTTATGACTAGGGTCTCGATATATATGCCAAAACGTGGATCCGCCGTGTCTTTGAACCGAATTAAACCAAACTTACACACATTGTTAAGTAGGTATTGAAGATGATTTCCGCATAGTTTGAATACCTATTGGTAGGTAGGGTCTCGAGATATAGGTCAAAACGTGGACCCGGGTAACCTTCGGACGTTTATGTACAATATGGGTATCAAATGGAAGCTGTTGGTGAATGCTTTAGTTCAGAGTATTTCCATCCGCTCCGTGACTAGGGTTTCGAGATAGAGACCAAAACGTGGACCCTAGATTGTGTTTGTACAATATGGATATCAAATGAAAGCTGTTGATAGGTGCTTTAATACGGGGTAAATTTCATACCTATTGATGACTAGGGTCTCGAAATATATGCCAAAACGTGGACCCGCCGTGTCTTTGCACCGAATTAAACCAAACTTACGCACATTGTTAAGTAAGTATTGAAAATGGGTTTCGTAAAGTTTGGTTGTAATTCGGAGCACTGGCAACGGGTACAGCGTTCTTTTGAACCAGCCATAATGTCGCTTACTTTTTTAACGCTTGGGGCGGAACTGAACTGTCAGTTGACAGTGTGAGTTACAATGTGTCAATATTTCTTTCTGATTTGGATGCCATAAGGAAAAAACGTAAGTGCAACATGTAAAAATTGTTTGTGAATTTTTTTGGAGTGGATTTTGGAACAGTGAATAATTTCTTACGAAATTTGAGAATTTAATGTGAAATCCGAATGAAATTATGTGTTCGTGGAAAAAACAATTTTTTTCGTTTTTTTTTTTTGAAAAATATAAATGGATATGGTTAAAAAAGCTCCAATGCTTAATAAAACATATAAATTGAAACGAAAAATTCATGGATGATCAGGAAAAAAGACGATTGTTTATTCATATGCGTTGATTTGAAATTTAAAAACAATATTCTTTTTTCCTGATTTTCAATTTATATTTTATATTTACTCAAAAACAAATAGAAAAACAAAAAATATTGTTTATGCCAAAGCGCTTGAATAAAGAATAAGGAAATAAATAATATGAAAATCATATATTTTCTGTTCTAAACCATATCTATTCTATTTTAGTGTGCCCAGCGAAGGGGGCCGGGTTTGCTAGTATACTATATTTCTTGGTATTTTTGTTTGTAAAGCATTGATGTAGCAGGGTTTCCCAAATGTGATGTGACATTTTTCAGGTTTTAGAAAGTGGAATATTCTAAATGCAATTGTTCGTATTGGGCCAAACCAAAACCATTCAGAAATAAAGTGCAACTTAACTTAGTATTTTCAACTTAATTGTTGAATTTTAACAATTTCTGCCACTTTCGGGACGTTTAACAAAAGCTTTAACAACCTTAAAATCTATATCTATCTTCGAAACTATAAGTTTCTCACAAAAATATATTTTTCACATTCTCAGAAGACCTAATCCATTAATTCATATACGAATTTTGGACGTTACCTGAGGCATATCGTTCCGAGCCCATTGAATTGTGTTTTTTTTTTTTGGTTTTTGGCTTGGTTGCGTCTTTCAACTTTTTAATTTGCCCACTCAGAAAGTATTTGACTAACATTGAACTTGAATATATCCAGTCGTGTATCACAAGTCGTTCCTTGAGGTAAGACAATTATTTTTCCACGCTAAACATATGGAAATCAGTATTTGATATGAATCAAAATTCGGTTAAATAAAACTAAAATTTTTAAATAAAAAGTAATTTATTCTGTTTGCGTAGAAGCTTCAAGCAAATGATGGGCCGTCTCGAGCTCATTCCAGCATCACAAAATTTCGATTGGCATCGGAAGAGCATCACCAGACAACTTCGTCCTCTTACGATCCGGTCCGATCTCGAAATCTGTTGCCACAAAGTGATACGCGCAAACTTTTTCGCCGGGTTTCAAATGTTATACGATTTTGCCGAATATTTTTTTCCCATTATGTCTTTTGCGACATGAACAATTTTCACGCCCTCTTTTGACGTTTTCTGGTACAATCAAAAAAGTATTGTAAATAATTACGATATTTCTGTGTCTGTATATAAAAATAAATAAATAAATCATTGGCGCGTACACTTTTGTGAGGTGTTTGGCTGACCTCCTCCTCCTATTTGTGGCGTTCATCTGGATTTTGTTCCTACTGTTTTAAACCGACACTGAACGGCAGATATTTTTTTCTTATTTTATATTTTTGAATGAAGAGCTTCAAAAGTAAAGTAATACACTCGGAGGTTTGTCATTGTCTGCCGGGGGGTGACCGCTATTAGAAAATACTTTTTGATTTTGCTGTTTCATGCACGGAGATTCGAGCCTATGCACTCCCGAATGGTAGTCACACACCAACACATTCGGTTACGGCGGCATTACTTTATTAAAATTATTATTATTTGCTGACGATTTAAGGCATTTCGAAAAATGTAGATGGCAACACTGCCCCCGAGCTGGATTTGTACCAGCGTACACGTGAGTCAAACTTTTTGTACTTGAAAGCATTTATTTTAGTTTCTCTACCATTAAGTACTGTTATTATTAAAGTTTTCTTATTCCAACACCACCGACAATGTTCTGGTTTGTGTGTGTTCGTAGGATTGTTTGGAAGAAGTTTCCCTTAATTTTCGGCAATGATGCTTAATGTTTACTGCCCACTGCGCATAGTGTTGTGTAATTCCCCCTGTCAGTGTCCCTTTATCGTTTGTTTTCTGAAAGTGTTGGTTTTTTTTTCTCTGCTCAAGTATGCGCGTGTTCTTTTGCTTTTGTACGCGTGCACGTTTGCCACTTTATTTAAGTATTCTACATAGGCTTTAGTTTTACTTCGCATTTTCATTTTTTGGCTTATTCTCATTACGAGCTTATCACACACATGCGCGCACACAGCTCCCAAAGGACTCACATGAAAGGCGAAGATATTGCAAATACCACTATCGTCTTTCCGGCGCAGCAAACTTGTGTACTATTTTTGCTGATTTTTCTTTTTGGAACTCCTTTTCTACCTCACACCACTCCCTATACAGTACAATATGTCTTTGTAATAAGCTAAATAATTGGTAGTATAAAACACTAGGAAAAGTGGCAGAAAAGGCAATAATACAGCGTAATAATGAAAACGGAATGGAGTAGTGCGGATTTCCAGCCTTTCTGTAGCGCACGTATAAATATGTACTATATACGAAATATTGCTACTACAAAAGTTGGTAATTATTGGTTGACATTTTCTTTATGAAACGAGGGATATGAAAAGCTTGTTTGAATAATAGAAAAGTGTATTTTATTTGAGTATTCCTATGTAAATTATTTGGCAATAACTATGCAGTAATTAACAGCGATTGCCTTTTGAAAGGGGATCGCAGACCTTTGAGTGTATTTCTGCGGGCCATGAAAGGCTTTCTCATCACAAATTTTTGTTAATCGATGGCGAACCCAAACGGAGGGTGGTACAACATTAGTACATAAATCATAAATTGGAGGAGGAACTAAGAGAATATATAAGCACCTGGATGTAGATTTGCACCGATTATTTTTCATTAATCTTAAGTAGGGGTACAGTTATTGTTATTCGGTATAGACTCTGATCCAAAAACTTCACCAATTGTCTTTCTAGACGAGTTTTGTAAACGAGTATACCTGACGAAGTGTAGCCAATAGTTTTATACATTTTCTGGCACAAGCAAAATTTTTTTCAACAGGAAGTTTGCTTTTCAAGATGGCAAGATATCATATTACGAAGGTTTTGACTCTAAAATCGCATTAAAATAATAAAAATCCATTAAGGGACTCTGTAGAAGTTAAATTTCGTAAAACTCGTGATATTTTTGGTCAACATAATCGTCTTTCTGATACAATCATTAAGAATTTGGGCGCCGTTAAGATTTGAGTCGACTATTTTGGTATATTCTGCGCCAACAGTAACGCGGGCCCCACCGGGTCATTCAAGCGTAAAACGCCATGGGGTTTCGACGCTTGACTGGGCTATTTTTTTACTTTTTAGAAATTCGGCTTGAAATGCAGTTACGGTCAGTAGATTACGCTAAGAGCGATGTTAAGAGCAGAGCTTTCGGACTATTATTGATGAAAAAAATATCCCTGACATGAGGTTTCAACAAGTCGATGTTACATTTTGAGAAAAATTAAATATATATATATATTGTATATATATATAAATATATAATTGGCAGGTACACCGTTTTTGGGTGTTTGGCCGAGCTCCTCTCTTATTTGTGGTGTGCGTCCACAAATGGAGGGGCCTACAGTTTGAAGCCGACTCCGAACAGCAGATATTTTTTATTCGGAGTTTTCTCATGGCCGAAATACACTCGGAGGTTCGCGATTGACTGTCGAGGGGCGACCGCTATTAGAAAAAACGTTTTCTTCATTTTGGTCTTTTACCGAGATTCGAATCTTCGTTCTCTCTGAATTCCGAATGGCAGTCACGCACCAACCCAATCGGCTACGGCGACCGCTGGAAAAAGTAAATAGCTGGAAATATTCTGTTTCTTTTCATACCGATATTATTTTCATAAAGTGCGTGTAAGTATTTAAAATAATTTTTGGAAATTTAGTCCTTTGAGTTTTTAAAGTCTTTTAAAAACTAAATTGATGAGAAAATTAAAGTATTCTGTAAAGATCCTCCAGCTGACGAGCAGCGAACCTAATCTCATCCAGGTATAAGAGGAATTAGGGTATTTTTTCTTCATAGTTCGTCTACCACTTTGTTGCCTGGTAAGTTGTTATACTCTGGTATCCATATTAAGCGAAAGATTAATTGCTGTGTCAGCATGTGGCTACCTTCCCACGATTAAGGAGTTGGTTGAAAATATGTTGTTGTTATTATTTATTATTGTTCCTGACCATATATAGTCAACATATTTCCGCATTTATCCCACTTCGGGCACGCAAAATGGATGGTTTTTGTGGTTATTCCCACTTATATGGAAGTAGGATGTGATTTTTGGTAGGTAATTATTAACACACTTTTATTAGGTCGGGTTGTATGTATGTATGTATGTACGTATGTATGTATGTATGTATGTATGTATGTATGTATGTATGTAACGGAATCTTTGAGCTTAATTTTCACTGGCTTCTAAAAATCTGATCGACTTGAAATTTTGCACACCTATCAAGGACCGATGACAATGCAATAATTTGATAAAAGTTTTCCATTATCCTTATTAGGATTGCCAGGATTAATATTTTCTTTTTTTACCTGTGGACAAAAAGTAAGGTGAATTTGGTTGTAAAATGAAAAATCTTTATTTATTTTTGTAAATCAATTTCATCCCCTTCAAAATAATCCCCTCTCGATGAAATACACTAATGCCAACGATTTTTCCCATCCCCGAAACATGCCAAATAGTCCATTTCCGGTATAGCCATCAGCACCTTCTTCGATTCAGCTTTTATCTCCTCAATCGACTCGAAACGCGTTCCCCGGAGTGGTCTCTTGAGTTTTGGGAATAGCCAGAAGTCACACGGAGCCAAATCAGGCGAATACGGTGGTTGCGGAACGATATGCGTGGAATTTTTGACGAAATGGTCACGAAGAACGAGTGCAGTGTGAGACGGTGCATTATCATGATGCAAAAACCAAGAGTTGTTGGCCCATAATTCTGGTCTTTTTAGACAGTTTGGCCAGGTGGAAGGAATTCATAGTGCACCACACCACGAAAATCGAAAAAAAAAACTGGCCAATGGAGTGGGGTAGCCGTTTCTCAGGCTCCCTCCACGAAATAAGTTCTTCATCCCGATTACTTCTTTATCACGGCCGATAACTGCATAGCTTTAGACTCACAGTCGATAAGAAAGGAATTAAATATAACACGAATATATCGAATCATTAATTCACTGACTGCAATGATAACAATAATTTTCATTCATAATAAAAAATAGTTTAAAAAAAAAACTAAAAAACACGCTTTTACTGCCAATCGAACTAAAAAGTATAAAATAAATTTTAATGACAAAGGTACCTAGTATAATAAAGTAATAGCAAATCGAACGATCAGTCATAGTCAACTACCTCAGAACAGAATTATAACAAAACTTGAGATACAAATAGAGTAATTCAAATTAGAGTTAAAAGCGTAGAATGCATTTTGGTTCACTTTCATAACCCTCTGTACATAGGTAGTTGCCAATAGAATGATTGTAATATTTGCTATATCAAGCATCCCACGCTTTTAACTCTAATTTGAATTATTCTATTTGTATCTTAATTTTTGTTATAATTCTGTTCTGAGGTAGTTGACTGTGACTGATCGTTCGATTTGCTATTACTTCATTATTGGTCTCTTTGTCATTAAAATTTATTTTCTACTTTTTAGTTCGATTAGCAATAAAAGCGTGTTTTTTAGTTTTTTTAAACTATTTTTTATTTTCCATTTTGCTAGCCGATTTTGAACTAAATAGTTCCCATAGCTTTAGATGCCCTTTACATGTACATTGCGTCTAAAAGTAGAATGTTCAGTAGCATTTTTGTTATTTTCATTGTGTGTATTTTTTTCGAATAAGAATGAGCAATAAATTTAGGAACGAAATTTTGTCCAAGTGCTCCACTGTAACTATTTTGTTAAGATTAACTTCTAGAACTGTTTTTTATGGTACATCTTTTCATTTTTTTTCGAAAGTAATTGCCCATATATAAGTATAAGTATTATAATCTTAAGAGCAGGGATCCATCAAGACAGTTTTTTTATTGCCATGACCCCTGGAAGCGTGGGAACCACTTCATCTTCTAATTTGTATTATTTGTTTTGGACATTCATGTTCAGGCGTAGGTGAATGGGACCTACAGCAACGGTTCTTCTAATAGTGGCCGCCTCTCGGCAGGAAATAGCAAACCTTCTGGTCTAAATATTTCCCATGACAAAAGCTTCTCATAAAAACAATTTTTCGTTCAGAAGCAGCATAGAACTGTAGGTGGCTCCAAGTGACACATCAAATTGTAAACAGAGCTCGGCGAAATACCTAACAAAGGATGCACCTGCCAATTATAAATGTTAAAATACGAGGGGTGCTTTTTATCGCTGTATCGCAAAGTTTGACATTTTTTAGCTTTTACGTGCTCGGAACATTTTGAAATACCAGCGCTATTTGTGGTGTTTACAGTAACTTAAAAGATCCACCTCGGTCCAAAAATGGAACTAAATCGATTATTGCATGGATGAACTTAATTCATTTTTTAGCGATGAAGCTCCATCAAGGACCAGTGTTTATCGATGGTATGGTGAATTCAATCGTGGTCGTAGTTCACTCCAAGACGAATTTCATGAAGGTCGTCCAAAATCAGTTGTTGTTCCGAAAACCATTGATGCTGTGCGTGAACTGATATTGCAAGATCGTCATGTGACCTATCGTTAGATTGAGACAATCTTAGGCATTAGTGGGACCAGCATACATTCAATATTGCATAAACATTTGACTGTCAAAAAAATTTGTTCGCGTGGGATCCCACACAATTTGTCAATCGCTCAAAAAAAGGCTCGTGTCGATTGGTCAAAGGAAATGCTCAAAAAATACTATCGCGGGGCTTTGAAACACGTCTATGACATCGTGACAGGTGATGAATCATAGATTTACGCGTATGAACCCGAAAGTAAACAGCACTCGACTGTATGGGTGTTTCAAGATGAGCCAAATCCAACAAAAGTTGTTCGCGCACGAAGCACTTCCAAGCAAATGGTTGCCTGTTTTTTCGGAAAAACTGGACATGTCGCAACCGTACCACTAGAACAACGGAGAACAGTAAATTCTGAGTGGTACACAACCATTTGTTTGCCAGTTGTCTTCCAAGAAATTAGGAAAACCAATCGCCAAAGACGGTCCATTCTTCACCAGGACAATGCGAGCTCTCACACATCGGCTCAAACAACTGCATTTTTGAGCACCCAAAACATCGAACTAATGGGTCATCCGCCGTATAGCCCTGACTTGGCATCGAATGACTTCTTTTTATTCCCGTACCTAAAAAATAATCTGAGAGGTTAACGTTTTTCGACACCTGAAGAAGCGGTTGCGGCATTCAGAATGCATGTTTTGGAGGTACCTCATTCAGAGTAGCAAAAGTGCTTCGACAATTGGTTCAAACGCATGCAAAAGTGTATAGATCTTCATGGAGAATATTTTGAAAACAATAACGTGTTCGATGATTAAAGTTTGTTCTCTAATCCCGACATATAAAAGGCACCCCTCGTATATATATTCATGTCTCTAAAATGAGTTTAAAATAATTACAGTCTTTGTAGCTCTTCAGCAACTTCGTATTATATTTGAGCCAGAAACCTTGTGAAATTAATTTTCATAAGTTGGAAAATTACTTCTTTTAGTAGGATATTGAAGTGTGTGAAACACTCTATTTCGTATGGTGAGCTGCAGACTAAAACTTTCTGAGTAGAAAAAACTATACTAAATATAATGATTTAGCAGAAATTGTAGTATAGAAGTACAATTATAATGAGTTCCCACTGTTGAGCACTCAAATATTACAGAAATGAAGTGTCTTTCCTTTCAAAAAACTAATCTTCAAGTATGTTTTTTTTTTTTTGGAATTTTAGAAATGTGTGCGCGCTACTAAATCGGATTTTCAGCTGAAAGTGTAAATATTTTTCCCACCTCTTTTTTTAATAAATTATTCCAGTCTTATATAAGGAGGAAAGCACTATCGGCGACGATGAAAGTGAAAGTAATGCATTGGGTAAAGCTAAAGTGAAAGCCAAAGCGAAAGCGAAAATGCCGTGAATATAAAAAAATATCACAAAAATCACCCGTTTACTGCTCGTTGATGCATTAAAGCTGCTTTGGGAGCGAGAGATTCAGCACTTGACTACATTTGTTAAATTGCTTTCTCCTCAGTACTCTCCTCAGCAATTGAGCTGGGTACTTGAAAACTTGTTAACTATTTCCGCTACAGGGATTCATCAACAGCAGTAGCAGGAGCAGCGGTAATGGACAGCAATGGAAGATAAAATGACGCTGCCGAAAGCCCAAAAATGAGGCCTTTTTAGGTTTGTATGTTCTTTTATACTCATATTTTCAGATGTGTTTTTAGGTGTATAACATACCTAAGTACGTACGTGCATATGTGCATGATTGTGTTGCGACCGGATGGGAGTGACGAAGTATTTGTTTCCGAAAACTCAGCGGAAAGGAAGCAAGCGACAGTGAGAATGAGTATCACACATCAGCATCACAGCAAACAAATTATGTGGCAAAAGAAGGGCTTGTGCAAAGGAAAACGAAAGAGATAAGTTCCTATAGGCCATGTCATTTAACATTTAACAGCGTATGGCTGAAAGGACAAGCATTTTTAAGTCAAAAGTAAAATAGAACTTTTCGATGAAGAACGAGTACCCTGCCCAACTTATACGAATATGGTACGTTTGCAAGTACTTATGCAGTTGCAGGGATTATATCACCTATGCTTATGTAGAATGTTCTGTCTGTGCAGCAAAAAGCTAAACTATTTAGCATTCATTGTAGTTCATGACGTAGTATTCTAGTTTGGGAGCGACAAGAATTGGATCAGTTGCAAAATTACCATTTACCGGTATATATACAAAATACAAATATTTTTATATTACTAAAAATACATACTTTAGGCATTAAGGTTAGACGAAATGAGGTTTAGATGAATATAAATGTTGATACTTCGAGTCAGTTGCCGCCGCAGTGAAAAACTAAGCTCAAAGACTGTCCAGCAAAGAACCAAAAAATATGAAACCCAACGCGATTTTTGTGTTATTTCAAACTTACAACTTATTAAGCAAAAATTCAATGAACTATAAAACTGCATACCCGAAATTTTTCAAAAAAAATTCTGTTTAAGAAATGTGAAATTTTAATGCAAAACTGTTAATTTCTTTTTTTAATATGCACAAAGTTTAAGCCTTGGTTTTATATTGTTTTTGTAGGAAAATGAACTATGCAATGTACTCTCTCCTAACGGACACTTCCCACAAGCAGACATTTTTTTCAGTCCCTTAGGTGTCCGCTTAAGAGAGAGTACACTGTATATTCATAAAAAAATATTACAAATAAATATAAAGAACACGAATTTTCTATACTTGTCAATAAGTTTTAGTACTGTAGTTATTTAACGCTGTGTCTGACGAACTACTTCAATAACTGGCTTAATCCTGATACATAGCAACTCGTAGGGTATTCGGACGATGACGGAAAAAAATGTTTCAACTCCTATATTTTCAAAGCAGCGGCCAAAAAAGGATTCCTACTTGATACATTTGCAAGTTTGGCAATGAAAATATAGAGACTGGCAATGTACTTAAATATAACGCATGGGTTGAAAAGTCTCAGACCCAACCCATAGATCGGACTAGTTTTATTGTATTCACCTATTTTTTAATTAGTACTAACCTTAAATAGAACTCATAATATTTTATTTATTAGTTCGTGAGTTATTGTGCTAAGAGTGATGCTACTTTTGTTATTCTCAAAACAATGGATCAAAATGAAATTCGTGTTTTAATTTTACACGGCCTCTTGATGGGGAAACAATACCGTTCAAATAAAACAGTGGCTTGAAAAGTATTATGGGGACTTCGCCCCCACAGAAACAACAATAAAACGATGGTTTGCTGACTTCAAAGTGGTCGCAGAGACACCGACAGCGACACAACGATGTGCACGTGCAAATTAGGCGGTAGCACCAGAAAACATCTACAAAATCCACAAGATCATTTTGAGTGATCGAAAAGTGAAGTTGCATGAGTTAGCTGACATCGTAAAGATATCAAACGATTGTGTTGGCTTTATATTGCAGGCTCATTAGTTTATGAGAAAGCTCTGTCCAAAGTGGGGGTCACGTTTACTCCCTTTCAAGACAACGCGCCGTGTCACAAGTCAATCAAAACAATGGCAAAACTACATGAACTGAACTTCGAACAAAATCTGAAGGCTTCTTCCAATATTTATTTCGTCCGGCAGAAAACGCGTGTCCTAAAACGGTCCCAAGAAAAGAAGTAAACAAAATAATAAAAATTCCTCATACCCTGCAAAATTGAACACTAGTGTTACCACAGTTCAAAAAAGATTTGTTCCACGTAACATATGTTTTGACTTAACATATTTTATTGTATAGCTTTTAAACTATTTATTTAATTTTTAATTTCGCTGAGGTACATCTTAAAGTCGTATGTTCGTTTCTCTCTGTTACCTTTATTTATCAAAGGATGCAATGCAGTTTTTTGAATTCTATCTAATTGTGTTCTATTTATATATTGTAACTATTGGATTGGGGAATAAGTTCATAGCCCTTTTAGATTTTTTTCTATTTTATAACGATTTCTTTGCTGATTTTCAAAGAGTAAATATACATTCGATAGAACTCTTTCTGCACTACAAAACTATCTTAATTTTATTTTGGAGCTGTTTAATTTCTTATTAACTTTAAAATTTAGAAATGGAATACCCAGGACGCAAAAATCAACATTTTTGACACCTGCTTTTCTTTGCTTTTCATCGAGGGTCTTAGACCGAAGTAGCCCGGAATATTTGCGACGTGTACGGAGAAGGTATCATAGGTGAGTCCATAGCATGGAAATGGTTTCCCTTCAAATTGCTTTTCAGCATCTCCTCCGCCATCGAGCAACAATCGGCCATAAACGGCGCTTTTTACCGAATCGTTACTGGATATGAGAAATGGTGCCTTTACATTACGTAATATGAAACAAATGGGAAATGGAAGAACTGGGAAATGTTCGAAAAGATTGCCACAGTCAACAAAGAACTCCACATTGCTCAGCTACACCGCGTGAATGAAGCTATTCGTCCGAAAATACCTGATGGACATAGTCAAACCATACACCTTCATGACAGCGCCAGGCCCGACGTTGCACTAGTCGTCAAAGTCGCACTCCAAGAGCTCGATCGGAGGTCCTTCAGCATCCGTCGTATTCTCCGGACCTTACACTGATCGATTACCAACTTATCTGCTCCTTGTCAAACGATTTGAAGGGCGTTGCCTTCGGTAACAAAGAGGTCCTTAAAAACTGACTCAATAACATCTTTGACACCAGACCAGGCAATTTTTGGCGGAGCGGCATCAAAAAATTGGTCCAGAGATGGCATGAGGTTGTAAACAGCAACGGCGAATATATAATTGAGTAATTTATTGATTTGTGTTTAAATAAATGTTTTCGGTAAAAACGCTACGAACTTATTCCCCAACCTAATATATGAAATAAAGACCATTATTCTACTACCACCACTGGCTTAAATCATTTATTTAGTCTATATATCCATACGTGTACATATTTTATATTATAAAATCACTGCCCACAACGCCAATACCCACTACTGATAAAAGGATAGGAGGTAAAGCGTTTAATGTCTTTCGACAACTTCAAAGACAAAGCGGATTTGTGCGATCCTTAGGCTAAATTACTTTCGTGTACCAGTTACAATGTTTGTATTTTTATAGTTTTAGCCTTTGTCTAACGCCTGATATCAAATGCATTATGAAATGAGATATTCTATAGAAAGCAACAATAACAATGTTGGTAAAACGCCACTGGCCTGCGGCACCAGAATTAGCAACAACAAACATAGCAAACGCTCGAAGATAGTAGCCACAAATAGTTATGCGGAAAATGCTGTCAATATTTGTGGCACCACCGGAAGGTCCACATAGTAACAACTGCAATACAATAAAAAGGAAAAGCGCTCACGAAAGGCAAGGCTGCTGAATGTCACAACGGAAAAGACAACAAAGATATAATGTAAACCAATGATGAGTTGATAAAAATTATAAATATGACGTTTTCATAAATAAACTGTCGCGAATGCAGTTAGCTTTGGAATGTGTTGCTTTGTTAGCACAACTTACCAAAGAGGAGGAGGAGCTCCACCACAAATAGAAGGAGTAGCTCGAACAAGCACCCAATACACCCTATATATGTATAAGAAAAATATTCAAAAAAGAATTCACTTGATTCAAAGTATGTGCAGTAAATAATTCTATTTATTTTATGAAGTATTGATTATTTAACTTAAAAACTGTTTTACTTCTTTTTACTTTTATTACTTTACGTATATTCGTGTTAATGTATATAAGGTGAAGTCCAAAATAAACAAGACTGCGCTAAAATAGAAACGGTAGGAGCTTTGTTCTGATAACTTTGAGTTTATTTATTCGAAATAGTACTCTCTAGCCTCGATACCCTGTTTTGCGCGATGTAAAAGCTTTTCGAAAGAGTGTTTCAGGTCATTGGCCGGAATCCGGAAAGTCCTTCAGGATGTCGGTACAAGTCTTTGGATGGTCTCTACGGACGTAAAACGTCTTTCTTGGTCAAATGCAATTTTTCGAATAGGTAGAAGTCACAGGGAGCCATATCAGGTGAATACGGTGAGTGATTGATGGTTAAAATGCGATTTCTACTCAAAAAATCAGTTACAAGAGTGGATCGATGACATGTTGCATTATCATGCAATAAGCGCCAGCTTCTTCCTTCGCGGAATTCAGGGTGAATTCGACGAATGCGATGTAACAAATGCTTCAAAATGCCAATAAAGAAAATCGCATTGACGGTTTGACCCATTGGCAAGAACTACTTGTAGACAATTCTCTTGGAATCGTAATAACAAATGAGCATCGACTTGATTTTTGACTTCTCTTTTTGGGTGGTGGCTCGCCTAGGGCCTTCCATTCGGCACCTAACGCTTAGTTTCAAGTTCATGTTGGAAATATCATCACCAATTACAATGTTGTAAAGGAAGTTCTCGTCTTTTCTCGCCTCTTTAATGAAGTTTTTAAAATGTTGAATTCTGAGCAGTTATTGGTCTTCAGTTAACTTGTGTGGAATGAAATGTGCACAGACCTTTCGAAGCCCACATGATCAGTTCAAATGCAATAAATCGATGTTTTGGAGATATTCAACTCCGATTCCATGAATTTCAACGAAGATTTCGGTTCATATTTGATAAACTAACGAACAATTTCGATGCAGTTTTCGGAGATTACTGATTTTGGGTGGCCCGTATGTTCATTGCCATTTATGTCCTCACAACCATCTCTGAAACGTGAGTTACCACTCAGTAACTCTGGTACGAGATAGACAATCATCGCCATAAACTTTGTTCAGCAATTTAAATGTAAACGTTTTACCGACTTTAAAACAAAGTTGATATTAACTCTTTGTCTGAAACTCATTTCTGTACAGATGACACACACATTTGGAGCCAAGAAGCACCGTGAGATTGGCAACCCCTAAAACATTTAGCCTGAGCCTTAGACCATTGCATTCAAATCTCTGGAAAGTAAAAGGTTAGATAGCCAAGGAGGAAAGGGGAGAAGTAAACGAGAGAAAGACGATAGGATAGCATAGAGACAGAGACAGAAATAGCTAGTCCTGTTTTTGGCAAATCTGAAAATATCTTCCAATTTGAGAGCACTCATTCTCATGATATCGGAACTCAAAATTCCTAGCCTTGTTTTAGCAAAAGCAGGACACTCACAGAGAAACGGCTCAGTACTATCCTCCTCATCTAAACAAGACAGGAAAATCGTATCCTCAATGATTCCAATGATTGTTATTTGCTGACCCCATGGGTTGTGTCACGTAATAATACCGACCATCAATCGAACGTATTTTCTTTTAAGGGGGGCACCCAGTGTAGACTTATCAAAAAATCTAGTTTTTTATTGCATAAATTGTTGGTATAACTACTCAAGAATATCTGGTAAAAATCTTAAAGCGAAATCCGCATTATTCCCGATTCTATGAGCATTTAAGTGACTGCCCGTCGGTTCCGCACCGTAGTGCGCGTTAGTTAGAACAACGTTTTTCTCGAAACTAATTTTTTTCAAATGGTGGACACTCTAGCTCAAAAAGTTATAGACCAATCGTTATACATTTTTTTGGAAGTATTCTTTATTCAATCCTAATTTATATGAACCTAATTCTGGGATTATATTACCATTAAAAATATTTAAGCACAATAGATGAACAAATATGGTATGAAAAAATTACATTGTGTTCAAGCGCCTCAAAGATATGCAATTTTCAATATTATTTTATCACAATTAGGTTCATATTCTTAGGAAACATGTTGTTAGCGAAAAAAAAATTGTTGTTGACTACGGAGATTACTACAGGAATGTCCACCAGCAAGATACTCGGATGGCGATCGTCCATGGACAACACGCTCTAACGCCACTATTTCAGGCGGAAATGGTTTGAAAGAATTTTAAAGTGTACTTAAAAATATGAGTAAAATACCCTCCAAGTTTAAACAATTTCTGATTATTCCTTCCTTGTTCAAAAAACTCACGAAGAACACCAAAACGTCGGCCTCCTAAATCGGTTTCACCCCTTAAGTTTTAGAAGAAAGCTCGACAGTTTTCTGTTCGGGCTTGACACAAAAAACTTTGCAGTTCTGCAGCGTTCTAGACTGGATCATCACTTTTTAGATAAATTGTATACATAATCGCTGATCCAATTCATGGTTCCTGTAGAACTGATTCCGATTATTGGCTCTGCTCTCTGTAGGGTGACACCTGATCCGCAGTTGGCCAAAAAAATAGTTCATTCCCAAAATGTAATTCATTCTATAATAGAAACCATAATAATCCAAGTTTGAATCTCTGTGCAATGTTTATAAAAATTCGTCAAAGTTTGCATCAAAATTTCGAAATTGTTAATCAGAATTTAAAAAAAAAAACTTAGGTACATTGTGTTCTAGTATAGTACATATGTGTAAATTTAAAGTAGCACAAAATTCTCGCTGATTTCTGAAAAAAATTTCTCAGTCGGTGGCTCGTATTTTCTCCGTTAAAAAAAATGTCGTCGATTTGTACTTTAAGGAAGCAATAAAAATTACAGACATGAGAAAAGTTCAGTGTACTTTTACTATTAGAAAAGTCCAACTTTAGCATGACAATATCAGATTTTACATGTTCACACTGCTGTTGCCATATATCAAAAAGTAGCACACAAAGTACTACGCACTTACAGAAAACAAAATGCAGTGAAGGCCAAACGAAGTAACAATTAAAAAAAGAGGAGAGACCGAAAAAATCCTTATATTACATAGTAAGTTTTTCGAGCCTTTATAAGACCAAACTGTAAAACAAAAAACTAAGTTTTTGCCCTCTTGCATTTTCTTGTTTGATAGGCGCTTCACATATATCCTTAATGTTGGCGTGTCGAAGCATTTCATAAAATATTAAATCGTCTCACGCACTTTGATAGACACGCAGTGTAGCAGTTTTTGTGTGGGCAGTGCACAGGCGTGTCTCAGGCCATAACACATTGCGTGTGGAAATGGCAAGCCCTAAGGAGATATAATATCTGAACAGGGAAAATTATTATTACAAAATTTAGAAATATATTTTTATTCTGCAAACGTGAAAATGCATAGTAATAGAAAAATTAGTAATAGAAAGATATTGGCATTATTTTTTTCTAAATATTTGTCTTTTTCATTAGGCGATTGAAAGGCTGTCAGTATATGCCAAGTGGCTATAGACAGCGGCCTTTAGTGTGACCTTCGACGCTGTCTAAGCAAAAGAACTACTAGGTCGCGTGTCGGCCACGAAGTCAAACATCCGCAAACCTAATCCGACAAAGTGTTTACTTTGTAAGTCATTTTTTGGTGTTGGCGTGTAAATTTTCAGCAACGAACCGCCAGCTACATCACTATCGCAGCAAAAATTTACCACAAAGCTAGCTGCAAATGCTTCTGCGTATTTTCGGCTGATATTTACCGCAAACACTTTCAGTGCCCGCAGCTATAATGTACTTCCGCTGCTTACCGGCGTCAGCTACGTGTCGCACCCTTCCGGCTGTGGCATGCAATCAACACTGCCAAATACAACGCAGCACAACCAAAAATCCAAACAAATGAAAAAAGCATTCACACACTTCCAGCTGTGCGGCAGCAACTGCTACCACTACATAGAACTGATTTATTCAACTAGATTAAGTTGGTATATTTTCGTGCGGTTGTGTGTGATTATATTAATATCAATGGCATTACTCTTTAAGCGAGTATGGTGTTGGAAATAGCAGTAAACCCATCGATAAGCATCTCTGCCAAGTAAGCAACATTTTTATAGTCAATTTGTGTTTCACTTCAATTTACACCAGCCATAAGCAAAAGAACAGAGGGACTAGGTCTGAATTGAAGATGTGAAAAATGAAAGGGTGACAGAAATCGCTAAAAGGGAAATTGGCACGCATTAAAGTGATACCAGTTACGAGTATGGAGAAAAGAAGGAACATTTTGCCGACATATATGTACATATAAGAATAGTATAAAATATTGCCGTACAACACCTAATAGTTGGGGATAAAAGCATAGAAAAAGGATTCCACAGCGTTGAAGGCGTGCCTGTAGCCGCCTTAATCTTAATATATTTACTTACATAGGTTCATGCTTATCATCCACATTTATGGATATCTAAAATAAATTAGCATTCTTTCCAATTTTTTTATAGTTTTGGTAGTGCGCAATGTTAGAATATACAAATATTTCAGATATTCGCGAACCTTAAATTTTGTACTATAGTGAACATTTTTTAAATATTGTTAAATGTACTTAAATAAGTTCAAATTAGAAAATGAAAAATTAACTGACAAGCTGCAGCAGACTTAAAAAAATCTCGTACAATGGTTATTTTAGTCCGCTGAGCCCGGAGAAAGATATCGCTAAGCCAGCGTCAAGTCATTTGAGAGAACGAAGAACTAAATTTTAGTATTAAAGACAAAAATTGCTTACTTTGACTTGAAAAAATTTGAAAAGTCGAGGCAAGAAGTGCCGAATGATTGGTAACTCGTAAAAACTCAGGCTAAAAAGCCAATTGTGTTTAAAGCTCTGAAAAGTGAAATGGTATATAGGCAAGGAGGAAAGGAGAGAAGTAAAAGAAGGAAAGATATAGGATAGGATAGAGAAATATAGGTAGTTCGACCTGTAAGAATTTTCCAGATTCTTTGGTAAATCTAAAAATATCCTCCAGCTTGAGAGAACGAATTTTACTCCTTCTCATGATAATGGAAACTAATGTTCGCAGCCTTGCTCTAGCAAATGCAGGACACTCACAGAGAAAATGCTCAGTGCTATCCGTCTCCTCTAAGCAAGACAGGCAAATTGGGTGCTAAATGATTCCAATGGTGGTCGTATATTGACCCCTTGGATTCTGTCCTATAACAATACCAACCATGCACCGAACTTCTTTTATTCCAAGATTTAGAAGAAACCCCGACACTTTTCTATTAGGGCTTGTCACAAAATACTTTGCAGTTCTACAAATTATCGATATATAACTACGGCTTGACAGCTGAAAATGACAAATCGTTTTCATATTTCTGTTCAGTAGGTATCTCCTCACCGCGACGGATATATGCCTGATATTATATATATATATATATATATATATTTGTAGTATGCGTCTTGATGTTGTTCCACGAATGGATAATGGAAATGCCATGAAATTACCTATCAGATTATAATACAAAAAATTCAATCTAACAATATTTCTGTTTTGTATTATCATTTAAAATTCTCAAGCTCTTAAAAAACCACCCAATACATGATGACTCAAAATTCATCATCCAGTTTTGAATAACTTTCTTACTAAATAAAAACAATTAACAATTTTGAGTAATGGATATCTTAATTTGACCTTTTACGAAATTCATTGCTTCTCTATTTGTACACTGCAGCTGTACAGTTCACAAGAGTCAAATATGATTGACGTACGACGCCATTTGCGAAAATTGTAAACCTTTTGATAGGTTGATTAATTTTGCGCCGCCATGTATCAATTACAGATACAAATGGAAAAAAGGTGCCAGGGGCACTAGTAGGTAACAGAAATTTGTTCGTACAGAAAAAAAATATATCATCACATAGGAATTCTTTTTTAAATTTTTAGGTAGTTTTATTAATGGCATTAAGTTTTCGTGAGAAAAGACACAGTGAAATTTTTAAGACAGATATTTGTAGAACCTATCAGTATTAGTTACTTGTCAAAGAAGTAGTCAAAAATACTCCCTATAAGAAACAACAATGGTTAAAATGTTTTACGAGGAAATCGCTCTTGAAATTTTATTTCATATGTCCAAATATTGATGCTTTAACACTAGAAATGTAAGCGCTTCAAAAGTTCGGTTATAAGTAAGCCGGGAAAATTTTACGTACTCGCTTTTATATCTGATTAAAATAAAACTGTAGTCGATTTTAAAATTCTAAGTAAGCAATTTTATTTTACATTTCGATTTTATTTATTTGATTTTTCAGAAAATTTCGAAATTCTTAGTACAGTTATTGCAAGTCTAGTCAGTCAGTTATTGTTCAAAGCCGATACTATGTTTTCTTTCATTTCATTTATTTCAAGTTCAAAACATTACAGTAACAACGATGAACAATTGGCTCCTCCTTAATTAGACTAAAAAAAAAACTGTTAGTATAAACCTTCTACTCTTTAGAGACTTTAAATTTGATCAACTGGGAAGAGGAAAGGATAGGGTTTGAGAATTTTAACGACCTGAGAGCATATATATTTAAGAAACACCTTCGGAACATATTCAATGTCGAATTGGTTGCGAGACCACCAGATAAATGTTGCATATTCCTATCTAGAGTGAACAAAGGAAGTGAAAAAAAATTGAAGAAAAGCGAAAAAAATTACTATTGTGGCAAAAGATTTTTCAAACCAAATACGAAAACTTATTATAACCACCAAACGAAATTTATCCGCTATAGGAGGAACCTTTCAAAGGTTTTAATATATTCAAGTAACACTAACGCTATGCGAAGAATTTGTCTACCAACAGATCATAAATTTGATGCAAATTGCAATATAAAAACAGTATTTTTGGGCCCTTAAAAAATTCTAATCGCAGGAGGTATAAAAAACAATGCATATGAAGCCTTGAGGCTCCAACGCCTCTTAACAAGAATAGTTTTAATAAGAAATATTTTTTGGGCTATGATTTTAAATCAAATAAAATTGGCTGACAATTTGAAATGGGACCAAACGGTGTTAGAAAAAAGCAAGTGGGCAGAAAATGCGAAATATTCTCAAAATACACCACTAACAGTGAAAATATGTAGAATAGGTCAAAGTTATTTTAAGGATGACATATGAAAATTTTAAAATTTATTTTCAAAATCCAACATTTCTTGGACGATGCCTTATATTAAAACGATACCGGTGTACTTCCGTTGGAGATACCATACCTTAGTAATACCGAAATAGATCATGTTCTAAATAGTGTACATGATTTTTAATGGAAAAAAGTATTCAATTTTATTGCTGGTGCTTTAAAGTACAGATAATTTATTATAGATGAACAGTTTTTTAAATAAAGATCTACCTAATTTTTCCAGCAGACGGCTTTTAAATAAAGTAAAAATTATTGAAAATAGTTTTATAGGATTTACTGTGAAAAAAATAAACGAATCTCTCTATCATCTAATCGTAAGAGCCGAACATGTGGAAATGGCGCTGAAGCAATTAACTAGTTCAATAAATCCAGCGAATAGCGTTCTCGATTTTTAAGACACTAATCGATTTCACGGGACTTCGTTAAAGAAAGTAAAATAGTAAAGTGTTAAGAAAAATTACTATGCAACAACAAATTGCTTGGACAACAGTTTACTCTTTTACAAAAGGTTAGCCCAATAATGAAACTTGCAGCCATAAGCAACGAGTCAGATAGCACAGGGAAGTTACAAATGGAACATATATTTGTATGTAATGTAATATGTAAACATTGGAATTTGTTTTTTGTCAACAAAATGCATAAATTGGAATCAGGAGTAAAAATAATTGGAGAATTACTGGTACAATGTAGTATATTATATTATTAACAATCAATCCACAAACAACATCGCTTATGTGACTCGATTTTATACTTAAATATGGTAGTTGATCTCTCCATTACTCTGATGAATTCAAGACAACATCAGCAGCTGGCTATGCTATCGTAAATTAAAATTATGCCACAATAAAACTCATGCGACTCAATGAACATTCTTCAATCATCATTAGGGAAACGGAAGCACTTGTTGATGCCATAAAATGGTACACAAATCAAAAGGGTAAACAGGTTATATGCTCAGACACTCAATCATGTGAGAAATAAGGGCAATAAGAGATCTTCCGATACGTCATTCTAATAAAATGAAAATTATGTTGACACCAGCATTGGAATTCACTAATATATTTTAGCGATATTCGCATTGTTGTCTTTCCTTAACCACAATTTTAACAATTTTGCTATACGGTAACCCGTTTCATAGTAAAAGCAAAGCAAAGCAATCGGTAAGAGCAAATCAACTGTTTTGGTACCTAGTCGATTTACGCAAACTATACAACAATAATTTCGGAGCGGTTAACTCGAACGAGAAGTTAAGTATCAAGGGTGAAATTTCATTATCAAAAAGGTATTAAGTATTTGGCTTATGATTTATCGCGTGAAGAGAAGATAGTGAGCCCTCGAACCTTTCCATTTTGTTGCAGGGCAGTTGCGAAAACTATTCCGGTTAACTGCAGACTTGGCTAAGGACTCAATTTCTCAGCTTGACAGTCAACTTAGAGGCTCCATAGTAACCAGAAAAACTATTGAAAATGAAGGTAAATCTTATAATCTTCATTCTTATACAACTCTAAATTCTGCTTTTATATTTTTTAAGTTATAGCTGGATTGCAATTTTTCGCAACTGAATGTTATCAATAACCCATAGTTGAGCACTGAGGGAAATTTATGAGCCAGCCGACCGTTAGGCCTGTAATAGATGCGCTCAACTTTCCCATGTTTTGTGCAAAGATGAGGTCTTCGGTGACCTAAATGGAGCAGCAAGTTACAGAAAGATTTTTGATAGAGTTACTCATCCTAAGGAGATATACAAAAATTATTAAGTAAGCATTTGTTTCAGATACATAGTTATTTCATTTTACTTCTTCTTCTTCTTGATTGGGGTGATAACCGCTTATGAGATTTTCGCCGAGTTTAAGAAAGCGCGCCAGTTGTTTCTTTCCCGTCCTAACCGGCGCCAACTGGACACACTAAGTGAAGTCAAGTCCTTCTCCACCTGATCTTTCCTCTTCTGCTACCAACAGCTGGTACCAGACTACATGAATCAGCCAAAGAAGCCACTGGAACTTTATTCGCTGCGCTTTGTCTATGTTGTCGTAAAGCTTATACGTATACTATCGCCTACGATACTCGCCGTCACCAACGTGCAAAGGTCCAAAAATCTTGCACAGAATCTTCCTCTAAAACACTACAAGGAACGCTTCATCGGATATTGTCATCGTCTGAGCTTCTGCGCTATACGATAGAACGGGCATGGTTGAGAGAGAGTGTCAATTTTATTCGTCCAGAGAGGACTTTACTACTCAGTTGTCTACTTAGTCTAAAGTAGCACTTGTTGACACTCCGTTGGATTTCAAGGCTGACATTTTACCTATTTCGCGAAAATATAATTGAAAAAACAAAATTGTAAAAGTACTCAAAGTTGAATTTAACAGCTTCTCTAGTATGTATTCGATAGTCATTTTTTTCTAATCTTTAAGTTATTCTCTCATTTTGATATTTAATTTTACAGATATTCTACTCTCTATTAATTTGAATAAATAAAATAAGGAAGGTGTATAGATTAGTTAGCATACGTTTCTAAATAGCACAATCGTTAGTGCAAGCAAAAAAGAATTCTAGAAAAAAAATAGTATTTTATTGTATTGCAGTAAATAACCCTACAGGCCCCTCGGTGTTCGAGGAAACAGTCTAGGAAACAAAGCAACCAAGCTCAGCACCATACCTTCAATAACATAAAAATTCGGCACAACATAAATCTGATATCATGCGGACAATAAGCGATTTCCACATAAAAACCAGGAGCAACTACCACCACTACCATAAAATTATAAACCCTTCAGGAGAGGCGACTACTTTTACTCCGTATACTTCCAAATGGGACCTAAACAAGTGCATCCGTTTCCACACAACACTTTGGAGGAGAATGCAATAGAATTGAGAGCAGCTGTGATTATTATTGAAAAACTGTTTTACAATTAGTATCTGAAGCATCCGAAAGATATACTTTAATATAAATCAAAATACTTTAACTGTAAGAAATCTACTACAACGTTTGATTTTTCAAGCAAATTGAAATTAATTTTCACTTCTTACACCAAAAAAATTAATTTACATAAGACTGAGAACCATAGTTGTTAACACGTAATCTAAGTCTCATGTATAATTTATTATACAAATAAACCTAATAGTAATAGTAATAATAATTGAATTCTTTCTAACAATCAGCAAATGCTAGCACGAAAGGCCTATAAAAAATGGTCAGTAATATCTGAAATTGTCGTTTGAATGAAAAAATGCATGTGGTTATAAGAATTCTGAATAAAATCCACGCGGTACATAGATGTGGCCAACATCCGGCAGTGTACCGGCGACCAGCGATTTCGAAGGAATCAACTGATTTACTGACATAATCGAGGTTATGACAGCGGTTAGTTTACGAAAAAACTGAGGTTGTTATGTTGGTGATATACGAAAAAAATCAACTCAAACTACTCTCATGTTACTTCGTTGCAATTTGAACAACGACACATTGAACGAGTGTGTGAATAAATGTGAAATGAGCGGGTAGAATTTTGCTGCCAATCAACGGTCACTCTCACGTCACTGAACTTGAATCTGAAGTTAGTCTCAGAATTTTGGTGTGGATGACCAAACCTGGTAACCTATCATTTTTGCATACAATCTCCCACTTTATTCATCATTTTTTTAATTACATTCACATTGGAATTTAATTTAAAAAAAATCAGTATGATCTAAATATCGCAAAGAGAATTTTGAGAAGTTTTGTCTTTGCGTATCCTTCTATAATTCAGCTATATTTTTATTTTTAATTTGGCTTTTAAACATTTGCGGCCAAAAAATAGGTTGGAAAAAGGGTTTCAAAGTTTTAATTTACATTGCCTGCCTAACTAAAAGCAATTGCACATTCTCAGACTAACAGGGCTGTTTATGGGCACCGTTGTGAATAAAAGAAGAGCCAGAGGCATTTTTGCATACTTATCTAATTTTATTTTTATTTTGGACTATGACGCTCTTGCACTGTCCATTTTCACAATTCGCATGTACTTGATTTTAGTCAAATGTAGCGTTCTGAGTTCAATGGTGTTCCCTGTTTAGGCATTGGCTCCAGCATTCGAGATACCGGTATTGGAAAATTTCCTTTGGCAGCTGTATGTTAAATGATCTTGATGAAGATAGAGCCAATCCGAAGCTGAACGCCATTGAATTTAAGCAACCTCAATGAGGTAAAATTAACTTTCAGAATATTTGCCCGAAAAAAGTTCATAGTCCAAGCACAGTGTCAGTATTTATTTTTTTTATTAGCAGTTTTGTATATTTCTGTGTTTTGTATTCTTCAAAGCTGTATGCTGTGTGAAATTATTTTATATATATTGTAGTTTTTTACATCTGCACTGTTTTCTTACTTCTGTGGTCCATTACCAACTCGCTTATCGTTCTCTACGCACTCCTGCTTCCTTATTTATTGTTTCCTCAATCCAAATGTCCCAACCGCAAATAAATTTTTGTGGACGACAAATACAGTAAGGGGTGCGCTATCAGACTTAAAAATTTACTGCTTTATTTTCACATTTGCCTTTGCCGCTGATGGTGCTGTGTGCTTCCAGGAATTGCGGCTGGCTATTTGTAGTCATTATTGAGGCAAAACGAACCGAGAATTTATGAAAAAAATTAGCACATTGCTTATGTTCAGTTTATTTAAACATTTTTCCATCCTGCAGCCTTTTATGATATTTTTCCTTGTTGCATACTATTTTTCTGTACAGTTATCTCATATCGTTGTTATCCTTTTTTATTTCAATGTGGCCTGACTGCTTTTGGCTTGGCAATTTTGTACCTCACTGGAGAATAAAGTGCGATGTTTTTGGAGGAAACTCGAACGATAATATTGTATGCATGTGTAGGTAGTGAACCATTTTTTAGCATAGGCTTTGTTATTGTTGTTGCTATTGCTGACACTGTTGGTAGTCGTGTAATTGAATGATGGCAAAGTTATATACATACTAAGTATTTTTCGTTTGTTTTTTCTTTTTTATGTGAACACATCAATTGGCAATTTTGACAACATTTTTTTCTCTTACATATGTAATGGCTTACTTTAACCCGTGCGAGTGTATGTGTGTGTAAGATACCATCTCAATTTGCGCTTTTTTATGCAGACGCACATGATAGAAGTACGCCTACCAGTGCGTATGAGTAACATTACTTTTTATGCACGTGTTCTTTCCTTTTGTGGCAGATTAAGCAAAGCAAGCAATGATGTATTTTTAATACACTCACAAAAATACATTCAAACATGCATGCATATATTTAATATGTGTTGTTTATATAAACAAATTGCGGTAGGACTGCATCCATAGCTGGTAGATATTTGATGTTATGTATGTATATTTATGAAGATGAACAGAATTTCGCACTTTCCCAGCACCAGCGGCCTAGGATTAGCCAAAGAATAACATCACTTTAAATGTGTGCTGACTTGTTGGAATATAACAATGTACTTTAATTATGCCCCAAGGCAAACATAACACCGCAGTAACAGCAATGAGAGTAGCTATAGGCATTTTGTTGCTCATATAAAATGTAAATAGTTTACTAAAATTTGCTGTGGCTTTACTAATTTATTTTGTTTATTGTACAGCTGCAGTTGTCATTATTATAGTTATTTTATGTCTAGTCATTCCACTGAGATTTGTAACGAAAGCCACAGGCACAACTGGTGTATCCACATTTTAGCGGCAGCGAACAGTGCCGTGCTAGTGGGCAAAACTAAAAAACATCGTTGTCTACAAAATTAAAGTATTTGGTATTTTGGTAAAGGTAATTTGTAAATTAGAAATACTTAAATCAAAATATTTCGATAAAGTAAATTACACGCCACCAAGCATCCACTAAAGCTCAAAAGTTTAATAATTAGAATTTTAACCAGGACATAAACATGCGTAAGCTCCACGTGAAAAAAACGTCACAAATACATTTTTTAAATAAAATGGCAATTTGACAATTGTTTATTATTTCCAGTATTATTATATGAAGGTACAAGGAGGCACAAAATTAATCATCAAATTTTGTTTTTGAATAACTGTTTCATTAAATAAACAAAAACACTAATTTGAGTGAAGGAAATCTTTATTTTGACCTTTTCGTGCGCCATAGCTTGTTGCTTTATATACTGCAGCTGTATAATTCCTAGTGTCATATATCATCACATAAAGTGTATCGCATATAATCCTGAACTTAAAAATATATCTGTACATACTTAGGATGCGATATTGTCAATAAAAATTCTCTCACAAACGCTTTTGGTTACGATATCTTATTATATATTCGAGTACAAAAAAATTGAATTACCAATGAGTGATTTGGTTAGATTACTTTAATCTTGTATTCTTCTTCTTTTTGATTGGCGCGATAACCACTTACGCGATTTTGACCGAATTTAACAAAGCGCGCCAGTCTTTCGTCTTTCTCGTACTAACCGGCGCCAATTGGGTACACCCAGTGAAGCCAAGACCTTCTCCTCCTGATCTTTCCAACGTAGAGGAGGCCTTCCTCTGCTACCACCAGCTGGTACCGCATCGAATACTTTCAGAGCCGGAGCACTTGTTTGTATTCAGATAACGAAACCCAGACGAGACCACTGGATCTTTATTCACTGCACTATGTCTATGTTCATCTTGTGTTATTGCTATTGTTAAATTAACTTTAAAATTAGGCATTTTTTATTATTCACTAGTTTTTTTCCTAAAGGTTCGTGGCAGAATTAAAATAAAGACTTGCTAACTTATTCATTCGTTTTTTCAGACCGTTAAGCACCGTTTAAGCACCGTTACAGCTGTGACAAACTTTTTGTTCGCCAACCGTTTCAGGTTGTTAAGCCCGTCAACCACTTTCTTTACCGAACAGTTAAAACACAGTAAAGTTTACTGAAACGCTATTTGGCGAGCTAACTTTACTCCTCCATGAATACCCTTTGTTCACTTATAAATTAAAACTTCGATCAGCAAGGACATTTTCAAGCACCAGGTATTCCGCCATAGAAGGTAAAATATAACCGACTTTCCAATAAATTGTGGATACATACGCATATATTTATATGCATGTGTATATTCTTAATATGCTTTTTTGATATTGAATAAAAGATACATTTCATGTTTTATCAAGTTTCTTAAGATACACATTTTCATTTAAGTCCGTCTAAAAATTTGTTTTTGCCGAAAATTTGTATGGAAAAATATGTGCCCCATTTTATATCAACTTCAAATCAATGGGTTCTGGCATATTTTTGGGGCAGCCTTTTACATATAAATGTGAAAGAATTTCATTTATTTTCAGTTTATATTATCCCTAACCCATTCATCTAATTACAATGGTATTTCAATAAGTGTTATGAGAAAGTTTAGCATGGCTTAAAAGTTTGTACGGACCCGCTAGAGAGCGTTGGGCTCGAGGTATTAAAAAACGTCACATTTAGGGTCCGATAAAGTTCCGCTTATCTGAATAAAGAGAAATAATTTTGAAAAAATAGACCTGCTATTTGACCCTGTCGTCGATGTATGTCGGAAAATCGTAGTTATTATCCGTTATATCTTAACTATTAAAATAAGTTTTACGAGAAAAACTGTGCACATTAAGAAAAGTTACTGTATACTTATATACTTATATATGTATAAGTATTTTTATTGCCCAGCATTTATAAAAGTTTTCTTCTCAATTCTCCTTCCAAAATATATTGTAAAATTGATTATATTCCGCTCAGCCGCTCTACATTCTTTCAGCGTAAAATTCGCTACTCCTGCCTTAAATTGGAGCAACTTATCGATCACAAACGGCTAGAATGAGTGGACAAGAAGATTTTTGAGTTCCATAAAGGAAAACCCAAGTCGAATATATAAGCAACGAACCATCAGAAGCTCCGAGAGCTTGAGTTGCAAATTATATTTTGAGGACTGACACCAAACAATTATCTTCTGTCAGGCATGTTAAAAATTGTATAGATAATACTATACTGGCATCAGGAGTTCCTATTTCAAGTATCTTACTAACAGAAACTAGAGCTTCTACAACCGCAGAAATATGAAGGTATATTGAAAATGAACAAATAATATTGAATAAAAAGAGAAAACGTGAAATGAATCGAATAATCCTAACTTTGTTAATTTCATAATCAAAATAAAGAAAGACTGATACAATTGGAGCATTTCAATAGCGAATGCCGTTGTGAACAGGAAATATGGAAATTGATGGTATTTCCTTGTCTGCTGTTTTAAAACTCTTATTGCCAGAAATAGGTGTGCTAATATATCTCAAACTTTCAACTAAGTTTGAAATTTGTGTTAATCGCACACTTATGTGGCCTTAATGAGCACCACTTGGAAATACATTAGACTGAATTATATATATCCAATTTTACATAAGGTTGTTGTCCCGTCTTCAGTTTCGGTAGACGGGAAAGAGCTGCTTCTGATACCAACTTTAAGCTACTATATTGGGATGGAATAACCTTATTTAACTTTGGAACAATGTATGCCAATAATATCCTGTGCCAAGTACTACAGCTTTGAAGACTATTTTACCATTTGCTATGCCGTAAGCTAAAACAGGCTACAGAAATATCATGATTTCTAGAACTCACAATTGCCTATATGTTTTAGGTTTTTCATTTTCGTTTATGTACAAGATGGTGCAAAATTAATCACCCTATCGAAATATGTATTATTTTTGGAAATAAAGTCGTACGCCAATCATATTTCACACTTATGAATTAACACAAGCAGCTGTAATGGAGCGCATAAAAATAAAAAAATAAAACCTTAATAGATGCTTTCCATTTCAATTCAACCGGGCTATTCGGGTCATGTTCTTCGATTTCGATGTAACTCAAATATGTTGCTGTCTGGTCAAAATAATGAGAAACGTATTTTTTTGTTCGCCCGAAAAAAACTTTTTTCAAGATTTATCGGCAATTTTATTTTTCGGCTCAAAAACGATTTTTTTAATACACATATAAGAAAAATCTTTTTTTTAAATGCTCGTAACTTAGTCAAAAATGAACCGATTTTAATCATTTTGGGTTAAAAATGATCGGCATTACTTACACGAGCGATTTCATGTAGAAGCAATTGCAAAGAAGTAGTTGAAAATTTTTTCTGAGTTTTCAGAAAAATTCCAAGTATGCTATTTCAAATGCCACTGAATTTTGGTGGTTTTGATAAAGTATAAGTTTTAAGTGGCTAAATAATTGAGTCGATGTAAGAAAAAATTGGTTGGGATTTTTTCATATAATAAATAAAATTTATAAAACCTGGGGTTGATTTTGTAATTTTTTTTTTTTGCAAACGGTCTGGTGCATGTTCTGCCACAAGAGTTCCTTTTCACGAGTGTAATAAAGTAAGAATAAAAATTATTAAAAATACAATAGATTTTAGCCACTGTAGCCATATTACTGCTTAGGCAAAAATTTTTCAAAAGCTTAGATTAAAAAGTTCAAAATTTAGATGAAAATCCTTTGAATTTTTCTAACTTTTTTATACAGTTTGAAAGACTGATTTATTTGGTTTTCGGTAATTTTCTTCTTTAATAGTTCGCAAAAAATTAAAATCTTTAAATAATCAATAATTTGCAAAGAAGAAGACAAAAAAATATGGACTCAGAAACACATTTTTCCCCTTTTTTTAATTTTGTGTAAAGTTTCAAAGTTTGATTTATATGGTTTTAGTTAAAGAAAAATACAAAATACCAAAAAAGTTCTAACTCGAAAAACATTTCACACATTAAAAAAATCATCATGCACTCTGTTATGGTCCCTACTGTCGGTTATTGCACATTTTTACTTAAAAGTTGTATTCTTCATCGTACAAAGAAATTTCTGTATTCCACAAATGCTAAACTTTTTTTCGCAATAAAACAGCTGTCATGTCAAGCAGAAGCACAAATTTAATTATATATCATCTCGACCCAATTTCACAGACAGACAATCACATAATTACAAAGCGGGTGTGGTTATTTTTATACCCAATTGCACTAATGCACAAAGCTCAGACGTTGATGAGAGGTATCGATTAGGAATGTTGATCTGTTCTCCCGTCGGGCACACATTCTTTGTTGCAAGGCAGATGACTTTTTGTATAAGAAGCTTTTTCATGGCAAAAATACAGTCAGAGGTTTGCCACTGCCTGTCGAGGAGTCACTGCTACTAAAAAGACATTTTTCTTTCATTTTTTTCTTTCATACTTACAGTAGTCACGCGTCTGTTAACCGGAGTTTAATATGCATTTATATAATTCCCCACAGGGCTAAAGTGCTGAATATGAAATTATACAGTAAGCAAATTATTTATTTTGTAGATCAACGTAAAGTTGCAACACACAACTTGTTATTTTCTAGCAACTACACATTGACCCACGGCACCGTGCCCAGGCGGAAAAGTACGTTCGAGATCAAAATTCGATCATGAAATTTTGTCTCTATGTAAAATGTTAGATATCGTTTTAAAGGAAAACTCCAAGCTTGCATTTGAGCATAATTAAAGACAAAAAATTAAAAATATCGGGATTTTAAAAACATATATATGTATATATAAACATATATATTGGTTTATAAATATTTACCAAAAATTTTAATTTTTTTTTTAGTTTTATCAAAAAATGCAAAAAAAAAATCTAATCATTTTCTCTTATAGTGTAATTACTCTAGACGCGAACTGAACTTAAGTTACGTAAGAAATTTGAGATGTTTACTCAAGCTATCAAATCAGCTTACGCACGAGGCTGTACCTAAAGACAAATTTTTTCATATGATTTTCTTCTCGGTTTCCTTGAGCTCGATAAATATTACCAATAAAAAGTAAACCCCATCTCTTGTAAATCGATTCTTAATCTAAAGTTGGTATCCGACTCTCCCTCGGCTATGCAATATTTTTAATCCTAGATGGGACTTCTTATTTATGATACATTAAAGCACATTTTCGTCCATTCGGCGACGCCTAATATAATTTGATGTGTGGTATTTCCGATTTCAAATAAATTTGGATTTTTACATGAGTTTAATCAAATGCTTTCTTTTTTCTACTTTTCTATTTTTTTATTATTTTTTAACATTTTTTGTTTTGGCTATTTGGCTCAGTATAAGCACTGTGGCCTTGCACGCAGTATCAGTGCAAGAAGAGAAAATATTAGTTGACTATCAGTTTTCGTATACATTTTTAATTTATGGATTACATAATCAAATACTCCTTTTTTATGGTCAACTCAAAGTCAAAAATTCGCGTCGTCGTAGGGTTGAAAGATTCAACTTTATAGTTAAGATCTCTTTTTTAATTAGTCCGTACCTTAAGATCTTATAACATATTCCATATATAGTGTTTCAAGACGCCACATCAAATAAATTTATGTATGCAAAAAGTTACACACATTTATGAAGGCTTAAAAACAAATCAATCATATGGTAACATGATCCTCTCACCAAGGCTGGAGTAGTCATTTATAATCGGTTACCAGATTGGAAGTACTTTTTCCAACAGGGTTTTTTTACAAACCACGCGTTACTACTGTCAAACTAAACACATAATTTTTTTCAGTATTCATTGACATTTCATTACGGAAAACTTACGACTCAACAACGTTTACCAGTCCTGCAATTGTATTACAAAAATCGCTTTGTGAAAAGTGTTCATCGCGCTCTCAGGACCCGAATTTTGTTCAGCGATGAGGCCCATTTTGGGTTACATCAATAAACAAAATTATCACATTTAGGCTAAAGAACAATCCGAAACCTTTCAAGAACCAACAAACAGCCTTTACATCCATTGAAAACAACCGTTTGATGCAGCCTATGGGATGGAGGAATCATCGGCCCATATTTCTTCAAAGACGAGGCTGGCGCCAATATGGCAGTGAATGGCGAACGCTATCGCGCCATGATAAATGACTTTCTGATGCCGGAAATTGAAGCCCGTGATCTCCACAACATTTGGTTCCAACAATACGGCGCTACTTGCCATACAGCCCGTCAAACAAAGGATTTACTACGTCGTCATTTCGGTGAGCAATTTATCTCTCGTCTCGGACCAGTGGATTTGAGGCATTAGAAGCCAACATTACTAAAGTTATACACGAGATGTCGAATGACTCGCTGGACATTCAAAATTGGTGTTGAGGGATGGCCGAATCACGACGCAGTTGCAGCTAATATTTGAAAGGGATTATCTATAAAGAGTAAATCTCATGAATGATTCTACACAAAAATAATAAAGATTTCATCAATTTGAATTTTCGTTATTTTATATCCATATACAATCCGATACCTCTAAATTGATGACCCTTTACATGTTTCCTATTTCGCATCTTGCTCTTAAGTTTGTCAAGTTACGTATAAGTCAAGAGTAAGCACATATGTGTATATATATCATTCGTATATGTATATAAGTACTACTAGACCGACAGCTATTACACAAGGTGGCGCAAAATCAATCATCAAATTTTGTTTTTAAATAACTTTTTACTAAATGAATAAAAAATGACTTTGAGTGATGGAAATTTTTATTTTGACCTTCCCGCACACAATGGCTTGTCTGTTTGTGTACTACAGCTGCCTAGTTCCCAAATGTCAAATATGATTGATGTACGATGTCATTTGCAAAAATTATAAATTTTCTGATAGGGTTATTAATTTTTTGCCACCTGTTACTTACAATTCACAGAATCTCATCAACTACTCAATATTTGATAAATATGATTTTGTAATATATTCCTTTTTTTTTTTGAGTATTGCTTTTTAACTAACTTCATTATAAAAATTTATTGAATACTCAGATAGTTTTTCAGTAATGAGTAAAAATTTATTTACAATCTGCCCTTCTATGGGCAGGTACACCTGACTTGTTCTGTCCGAGGTTAGTAAGCCTAGTTAGATGTGGCATATTTTTAGACCAACTACATGGTATCTAATTTCTGTGGCCTTTTATGTATGCACATTTTGCTTGAGAAGACCTTTCATGAAATTTTGCGGCAAATAACTCTCTAGAATATTTAAATTCCATATTCAGCTTTCTAAACTCCATATCCAGATTTTTCAAAAAAAAAAGAAAGACAAAACGACCCTTACTAGTTAGAGAGCTAATAAGTAAAAAATTCTAAGAAAAGAGGTTGCCTGTAAAGTCGGTTTACTGACGGTAGTTTAACGTGACAACGTCATAAGAAAATACTGATGGAATGGTTGCCTTTTTCAAAAGAAAATTGTAATTTTATTTGTTTGATAGATATTTTGTATGGATATAGAGAAGGAGGTATGTAAATGGAATCGCAATGGAATTGATCAAGTTACATTTACACAAACGTGAAAAATTACGAAACATTAATCAAATTCATGAAAGATATGTTCAATTTCGATTGTGCATAAGACGTTAATAAGTCAACAACACTAAGAGGCACCATCATCGATCAGACTTTCTCAAGATACATTACACTCGAAACACGCCCTTTCATTTCCTACTTTTCCTATCAACGTCCTATTCTATCCTATAAATTAATAATAAAAACATTAAAACAACAGGTATTATTAGCAACTAGTCGTCACTAATTATAAATTCGGTAAGGATGATAAGGATACAATTGGTTTTATTTTAAATTCTTCAAGTAAATCAAATTAATAATCCTCATAGAGAAATGGTTCCTTACCATGCACGCAGGAAGAAGGCATATGCAAATACAAATATGTGAAGAAAGCATACGCAAATACATATGCGCATATGCATACATATATATGCTCACTCAAGTAGGAGAGAGCCAGATGTCGAACGTTGCCGAACGCGGTGGCCGATTATGCCTTTCTGTCGTTCGCTCCGCGCTCTCGCTTGAAGTTCAAGCAAGGTAATGCCGCATGAGCAAGGAAACGCCGCATTTTTTAATGCGTGCAGCCGGCTACATCGAATTATAAGCTGTTGTCGCGTCAAAACTGTATTTCATTGAATTTTACATATATTTCTAGACCTCGCTCAGGTATGTCTTATAACCATAACCATATCATAACCATAAGTGGAAAAACTTCTTCAAAAGGCACACAGATAAATAAATTCAAAATTAAATAAGTTACAAAATAAATGTACCGGTATATTTAAAATTCTCAGGTTTCATCATGTAGGCCAAGTACTTGTATTCGGAGTTGGAGTCAGTAGATCCGGCATTCGGCCATTCGGAAGTACGCAGGTTCGAATCTCCAGGCATGAAACACCCAATAATGGAAAAAGTTATTTCCAATAACGGTCGCTCCTCGGCAGACAATGGCTAACCTTTGACTATATTTCAGCCATAAAAAAGCTCCTCATAAAAACCACCTACCATTCAAAGGCGGCTTAAAACTGTAGATCCCTCAATTTGTGGAACAATAACAAGACACGCCACAAATAGGACGAGGAGCTCGGCCAACCACATGCATTTCCGAACGTTGTCGCGCAACAACCCATACGTCTACGGAGGCCGGTTGTGGATTAGTAATTAACAATAAATTCAATAAATACTACATTGTACTGCCTGCTTCGAAAAGCCTTCCAAGAAAGATTAGCTGCAAAGTAACTACAAAAACCCTGGGTAAATCAGAAAATTTGGGCACAGTAATTTACTTTGTAATAAGCAAATGGAAATTAATAATAGTTTGCTTTTATATAGCGAACTATCGCCTTCGAGGAATGAACTATTCCAGATCTCCAACATATAAAATCGATAAGCTACTGTTATCATTTTTGAATATAGCCTTCGAACTTCACCACACAAAATGTCCTTTTAATATTCACAAAATTATTGGGTTAGCTTGTGTTTGTGTACGGCAGCGTAATTATCGTATTCGCCTTAAATGTATACAGACGCAAAATGACAATATTATCGGTAGGAAGCAATTTTTGCGTGTTACAAAAAATTCAATCATAAAAATCGCCACTTAATTAGTAAAAGTTTTGGCTGGCATTTCACAGGCGTATCTAGGTTACACACGTATTTCGCTGATTTTTAGAATTAACTACATAAATATATGAGAAGAGATATTATTTCATTTTTACTCTGCCTGTTTGATGATTTTTTTATATGAAAATTTCGCAAGTTCTCTTGCGTTTCTGTTTTTTTGTTCTTTTCTTCTTTTGTTTGCCTGTCTCTTGCGTGCGTGGAATGATAATACAGACGCGCCACAGAACTTATTTAACAAAAGTTGCTTATACGCCACAACTAACACACACACATACACCACACATTATGCAACAAGGTTGCCACACACTGTCCGTCGGCAAGCAATGTGTATAATCGAATAAATCAAGGCTATTACAAATTAAAGCATTCATCAGTAAACTTCGTTCCACCTTTTTCCATTATTTATGATAGGCAAATTGCTATAGAGCAGTGCTGGCCGGGGTAGAGAGCGCCAACTCAGGAGCAGCAGGCTCTATAAATTTATCGATATCGATTTTGTTTTGGGGCAAATTTATTGATTATCTCTTTTACAAGTATATAAGCAAGTACGTGTACATATATATGTACGTATGCACACACGTACTCCGTGTCTATACATAATTTTGCTGCCCGCCAAGCAAAATCGCATAAAAATATCGAGTTTAATGAGCTGCACCACGACCAAGGGTGATGTTTACTTATAAACACACAAACTTATGTGTGGCTCAGCATATGTCTATGTACGCATGTATGTGTGTTTTGTTATAAGCATACGTTTCCAAATACTTATAAGTGCTGAGCCAGCAAAATGTGTGCGTTAGTTAATGAATAGATGTACATTTTACATGCATTAGAGTGGATCGACTTCTAAGGCACGTCTACACATTTGTCAAGAAAATTATCTAAATATTATTAATATATATATGTATATATATAAAATTGGCGCATAGACCCTTTTTGGGTGTTTGGCCGAGCTCCTCCTTTTATGTGTGGTGTGCGACTTGCATGTTGTTCCACAAATGGAGAGACCTACAGTTTGAAGCCGACTCCGAACCGCAAATGGTTTTTATAAGGAGATTTTTCATGACCGAAATACACTCGGAGGCTTACCATTGTCTGCCGAGAGGCGACCGCTATTAGGAAAACCTTTTTCTTCATTGTGGTCTTTTACCGAGATTCGAACCTACATTCTCTCTGTGAATTCCGAACGAAAGTTCGGCTACGGCGGCCGATCTAAATATTAGTTTGGGGATAAAGAAATCCTTTATTTTTGCGTAAATTTTTTACACAAACTGTTTTAAACTATTTTATATTCGATCTTCAGTTTCTGGGCGATGCTACGACTACTAATATCCCGGTCAATTTCGATTATTTCTGCGATTTTATCAACATTTTCTTTAACATAAAAAATGCCCGAACGGAATCGACGAAACCAAATTTGGAAATAAACACCATTCACAATTTCAGCGGCCTAATCAAAGAAAAATTGTAAAATGTACTGAATTTTCTCTTTGTTGGCTTCCATTGCCAACACTCTGTAACTCACAATTGAATGAAACAAACAAAACATAGCAGAAGCATTTTTTTAGTGTGAAATGCCAACTTAACAACGATTGGTTGGCCTTTAAATTGTTCGAGCGATGCTCTACGATATATCGATCACTACAGCCAAAGCGCCTTGAAAGTTAAAGGTTAAATTTTCTCAATGATGATTTGTGAAATAAAAATATTTTCAAACGACAGATAAAAAAACTCGCAGACAATTTGCGGAGCTATTAATTAGACTAACCAACGAAATTATTTACTTAGAAGAGAATTTTTTTAAACGATCGAAGAGATAAGTCAAAATGTAGATAGCCTGGTGAACTACTTCACTAATACGTTTTTAAGCATTTGGACTGCTTCAATTGTGCTCTAGATGTTGGTTTTAGGTTTTGGTTGAGGCTGAAAAAGTAATTGGGTCGCTTTTTGAGAACAAAAAATGTTTTTTCCAATTTTTTCAGTTGCCTCAACTCCAGTGCTTTTGCGATTCCTCTGCACTATTCTCAAACATATCATAGAACACTTCCTTCACTGATTTCTTGTTCAGTATGACATGTGATACCAATCTACTTCAGCCAAATGTCCTCCAGATTCGGCTCATACACTTTTAGGAACAAAAACGAACAGCTATACCTAAACTGGTAGCCACCTGTGGCAATAAGCCGATTTTTTTGTTTCTGAAAAAGTGAACCCCAATTATGCTTACGACATGACAAATTACACCAAATAGAGCAGTTCAGACGTGCGATGAGTCAACTATGGATACATCTTACCACAAATGCAAAGCCAGTTTGCTATAAATGCTCTTTATTACTAGGAAAAATTCCTCTCTGGCATATGATCTTCTTGGCGTTGTAGCTCAATATGAGATGTATGCACAACTTATATTTCACTAAACGAGTACGCAGCATGCCCATTAGGGCTGGTATACATACATACACATATACTCGTAATATAAAATATACGCATTGAAATCATTGGATACGCTGAATAGACAAGAGTCGCTTAGCACAGATACTTTGCATGAACTTTCGGTGGATTACATACTTATGTGTATGCGTGTGTGTGCATTTTTGTTATTTTATTTAAAAATTTCCAATGCATTGAGCCATGTGTTCCAAGCAGTAACCCTCGGCAAGTCTCTGTGGTGTTGGCACAATGACGGTAAAGATACCTTTTCTGTCTCACACTAATAAATGTATACACATACATACCTACATATTTGCCAAGAAAAATTATGCAGATTCACATTTTAAAAGGCACAAAAAATGTTACCTTTGCTGCTTGCGTGCATATGCTTCAGGTCGAAGGTACAAGGTCAGCAAACAGTAAGCAGTGCAGTCACATTTTTGACACAAGACACACCTTTCTTACTTTTACCTAAACTGCTCCACTCGTTCCATTCACTCTGCGCTCCTTTCGCTTATCTGCTTCCTCTTGCGGTCACTTCCAAATAAAGATTTGTGGTTTGGCTGAACAGAAATCCAAGGAAAGTTTAATATGAATGCTTTGAATTTTACTTAAGCTGGGCACATACTTACATACATATTTGATGTGGTTTTTCTCTATTTTAAAACATCTATTCATGCATATGTAAGTACGTAAGTATTTACGTAAACTCTAAATTTCGCTCATGTTCAGCTTAGACCCATAAATAATAAGAATTTAATGAAGGTTTTATTAAGAGGCACAAAAGTAAAAAGTTTTACCGCTACCGAAGTTGTAGCCTGCAGAAACTTTATCGTCTAGAATGTGATATTACATATTATTTTAAGCTTCGGAAATGCGGCAAGAAATAATAAAAAGGTGAGGAGCATACTCTACCTTGCCTTAATTGTTACATTTTCGCAGCATACTTTTTTAAATTCATTGTAGAGTCGCAGTTCCTGGCAAATATCACTTCATTATTACAAATAGGGCAACCAAACAGTAGCACTAACAGTGTACCTCTTGTACATTGAACTATTCTTGACAGCTCTCTGTTTACATCTATGCGCCAGACGTCCGTGGGCGTTGAAATAACATTTTTGATGTCCAGGAGTATTAAGCGTATCAATAAGCACATATTTCTGGTCCGTTATATACTCTAACATGGTTTTTATTTTGTTTTTATGGAACAAATCGTTTTCTTTTTTAAGACTTTAACAAGAAATTTTTTAACAATTGCTTAGTTTTTTATGTTGCAAGAACTTAGAAAACAATGTTTTTTTTTTAATATTTTTTTTAACTTAATTTACAGCATATGAAGTTTAAACCCAAAAAAGGTTTACGCGCCAATTATATAAATATATATATGTACAAATATACATATATATTCAGTTTAAGAACAATTTTTGGCGCCATATTGTATCTAATCGTAATAAGTAAAAATAAATAAAATGAAAAATCAGATTACCAAGTAAAAAAATGTCAAAACCGAAATAGTTTTTATTCTAATTTTATCTCGGAATTTCTTATATTTTAATAAGAATACATATAAGTATAGTACTTATAATAACGCTTTAAAAAGAGGTTCTGTGTTTAATCGAGCCTCTTTTCCAATTAATAGTGTCCGCCTTCATGTTTTCCTATAAATGGCACCTAAGTTTCATCTCACTTCCATATGCCAACAGTTTTTATACGAAACTTTTCCATGGAAGATACATATGTATATTAGAAACAACTCTCTCAATTATTCGATCCTTCATTCAACCGTGAATGAAACAGACAATTAGTGAAGGCTAAGTAGGCAAAATTGTATGAGGGACATAAAATTAATCGTAATATTAAGAATAGGAAATCTATGAAAAGTCCCCTTAAAAATTTTTATAAATTTTACAAATGAGCAGTACATTGCGCAATCTTTATACAAGATGGCACAAAATTAATCACCCAACCGGAAGATTTATAATTTTTGCAAATATCGTCGTGCGGCAAGCATACTTATTGTGATTCGGTTGTGAACTACATAGACAGCTGCAGTATACAAACAGCGCATAAAGGTCGAAATAAAAATTTCCAAACTCAAAATAATTTTTTTATTTAGTGCAATAGAAAAGTTATTCAAAACCAAATTGGACGATTAACCGTCTTTTATAGCCTTTATATTGACAGCTCAGATATGGGGCGCGGCGATGCTGATTTTTTTAATTGAATAATCGAAACTACTGAAAGAACTGACGGAAAAATTTTGAAAAATAAAATCGATGGAAAAAGTTTTATCAGAATCAAAGATAAGGCGATTAAATGATGCAGGTAAAAGTACCGCTATTCCCGGTAATTGACCTAAAGCAATTTTAAATTTTATCTATGCTTTTTTAATCATGGGACCGCGTATTTCGACTGAAAAGCGTAAATTAGTTTTAGAGCATTTAGAAAAAGGAGTGCCGTATAGTAAAATAGCTGAAATTGTACATTTAAGTTCGTCAATAGTTCAGTACATTATTTAACGCCTTATGCATGAAAGTCGTATGGTAAATAAGGGACGACAGGCTCCAAATAAAACTTGCACAGCGAAAGAGTGTCAGTCATTAGAGGAGAAAAGTCCAACAACAAGCGAAAAGCAAAAAGGATTTATGTAAGACTTGCCATCCAGAAACTAATAAACGTTTCGTAAGCGCAAATAATAGAAGTAAGAGATTGCAGTTTGTTCCCACATTGTTGAAACTCCTGCACAATCACCGGGTTTGAACGTCATCGAAAATTTGTGGTCGGTTTTGAAGACAAATATAAGAAAATATGGCATCCATTATCTTGAAGATATTTAGTGATATATTGTGTAAGCCATTTTCAAGCCAAACATATATCAGCCAAATTGGCGAATCCATTCCAATGATATGAAATATTTTCTCCGACCTCACGATCAAATTTAAGGAACCTACAGTTTTATACCGCCTCCGAAGGGCAGATGGTAGGTAGGTAGATGGGGTGGCTGGCGCAATGACTCACTTAGACCTTTCATAGGTCCATTGTGATACGACCTATGGGTTCCTTTGCAAACCATCCGGTAGCTTTAATAAACGAGCAAAGGCTTCGTTAGCCTTAGATGCGCTATGTCCGCTACATCAGTTAAAAATGCCATGTCAAGAGTGCGGAGCCTCCTTGTCGCTAAGCTTTTACACTGTCTGACTATTTCCTCTTCTTCTGTATTAAGACAGCTTCTACAGAAATCGGAGTACGAGTGTCTTAACTTTCTAGCGTGGCTGCCTATTAGACAATGACCAGTTAATACCCATATCATTTTTCTTATAGTTTCTCTGTTAAATCTTAACAAGCTTTTTGATCGACCGCTGTTCCGTTTCGGCCATGTTTGCCTACTTAGCTCGCATGTTGAAGGTTTCGACGTTATTTACCTATTGATGGTTTCCCTATCTATCAGTAGTTTACAAGTGGCTAAAGGCATGGGTATCAGCGTCTTATCCATTGGAGGCCGAGCGTTGTACCGATTCGAGCAAGTTCATATGGCTTGCAGCTCCCTGCTATATTCCTGTGTCCTGGCACCCAAATAAGGTGCACTTTGTAGTAATTTGATACGTCATTTAGAAGTCTGAAACATTCTATGACTGTTTTTGACGAGTGTGTTTTAGATTCTAGCGCTTTTATTGCTGCTTGACTGTGCGAGTATACTCTCGCTTTTATTACCGTAAGTCCCTCTTTTATGGTAGTGACTTCCGCCTGAAATACACTGCAATGATCAGGTAGGCGAAATGATTGGCTAAATCCGGGTTTATCGGAGTAAACCCCTGTACCTACTCTGTTGCCTAATTTTGAGGCATTTGTATAGATATTTATATCATTTTACTTAACAATAATCCCATTATCCTATTCCTCTTTGGAAGGAAATACTGTGGCAAAGGATTTTCTAAGTTGGTATCCTTGGTCTTACAGAAATCCGTTATAACAGGAAGGCAGGGAAAGTTTTCTAAAATTGAAGTGTGTCCTCTGTGGTTTGTTTTGAGTAGATCGATTTCTCTTAATCTGAGAGCCGCCTTAGCAGCTGTTTTCTTGCCGAAATCCTCTATTGATAATAGGTTAAGCATAATATTTAGTGCCTCTGTGGGTGTGGTCCTCAGGGCCCCGCAGATGCAAAGACTGGCCATTCTTTGTACATGTACGATATTTTTTTTATTATATAACTTTTCAAAAGCCGGCCACCATACCGGTATACCATATGTTAGGATTGATCTTACAATTGCTGTGTATAGCCAATATATGATAGATGGGGAAAGACCCCAACTTAGTCCTATTAGTTGCTTACAAGAGTAGAGTGCTATTGTTGCTCTTTTTACCCTATCTTCGACATTTGACTTCCTGGGCAGATGGTATAATACTTATATTTCATGGGCAGCTTTCTTATGGCTGCAATAAACTCAAAAGTTTGGAATACATACTTTACATTTCTTAAGTTCCTATTAAAATTTGATTCAACTAAAACCAGCTGATATGAGTTATCCATTTTTTAATCCATCCAGCCGAAGTCGTTCTTGCTAGTGGTGCATTTTACGTGTAGTACAAAATTAATGATCCATTGTTTTTGAATAACTTGCTTACCAAATGAGAAAAACCTTCGAATGATACGTGCTCCATTCTTGTCTGTTTGTGTAGAGCATCTGCAGATATATTGATTGTCACTACCTTATAACTTAGATTACTCTCCTGATTGTAATAAGTTTGGCGAATACTTTTTTGTTTCCAACAGGTTCACGAGCATAGTCTTCTTTAGAGAATTCCATCAGATAAGTAAACCATACACATTTACTACTTTTGAGATGGTTTCCAATAGTCATGGTTAACAATTTCTTCAATTTTGCATTATCTTTTTTCTTTTATGCAATTTTGCTTTCTAGCGCCAGTGATATTATATTATAACAAACATGCAAAGTTCGCTCCTTTTTTAATTTCTTAACTTAACTTTAACTTAACCTGACCCAATCCACCTTTTTAACCATTTTATTCTACTTTTATATAGTGTTGGGAGAATGCTTTAGTAGCGTTTCGTCCACGAATGCCATCTGCCCTTATGCATTCATTTAATTTATTTGTTTATTTGCAAAAAATAGCATTGCAGGCTTAGCACTCAAGCAGCTAACGCAACCATAAAATATTCATACAAGTTCTTGCAGAATTTTTCACAAATAGCCTATAAACCGCCAGCGCTCAAGCACTCTGCTTAGATTCTTCTTCTATTGGCATTATTCCTATTTACTATTTGCAAGCAATTAACACTGAGTGCCTACTTCCGCCTTACAAATATAAATTAACAACAGCGGATGTCGCTGCTTTATATACTCGCAGAATACTTTATTCACTTACCTGTACAGCAACCCAGAGGATGTCAGGCAGAAAGTTAGTTGCAACACTTGAGCTTCAATGATAATTTCGTTTTCGATTTTTTAGCTGCAATGAGTTTTGAAAATACTGCTGATTTCCGTTTCCTGTTCTAAGCTGCTGAACTTTATCATTTGTCCGTTTCGACTTAGATGGCTCACAAGTTTGCACTCGAACATCAGATGTTTACTGCCAAATCGGATACAATTTCCGCGCGCATAAAAGCGCCGGTAAACACACATACACAAGCGCGCGTACCGTTGGCTGTTGAGTGTCTACAGTGTTATTGAAATTGCAGAAATTCGTTGTTGTCGTTGTAGTAATGTATGTACTATTTTACATACATACGTATATGTACGTGCGGTCGGCGATGCAGTTGTACGCCACCGATTGCCTGGCTGACGTCGAGCCACGAAGAAAATACAACACTTGTAGTACACTAACACAATTGATGACTTTTTAATGGCGAAGAATACAGTTTAATTTGATTGAAGTGGAAATTGAAAATTAAATGGAGTCAATTTATGTGTAGACGAAAGACAGTTAATAAAAACATGCACAATATCTGGAATATTTATTAGAAGCACAAATTTGCATTTTAAATCGTAATTGAACAATTTAATTTTAATTGTTGCATAGTATAGAGTATGTCGTTAAAATTAATTTTGTGGCAAACTAATTTTGTGTGTTTTTGTACTTTTCTATTGCGCACATAAATCAAAGTAGTTTTTAATAACTTAGTACTTCTATGGCAAATCTTTAATTATTTATTTTGTTTTGGCCCTCAAATTGTAAATTACATTAACATTGAGTTGAGCTCAAGGCCGGAATTCAAATAAAACAAAGAGTTTTATCCTACCTTTTTAAATAATTTGGTTAGCCGATATTTCAACTTCAATCTGAAGTCATTTTCAGAATCTTACGGCTATGTCTGGTCGGTCGACTAGTAACATTTAAAAAACAAATTTTAATTTTATATTTGAGCTGGTATACAATAAAAAAACCAATCAACATGAAATAATCTAAATGTGAACAAAATTAGTCGCTTCAGTAATAAAATAGTTCTGATATTCAGTCTGTAGTCATTGCAAGTAACACTGTGAATAACTTATTAGCATAGATGGGCGCTTTGCATTTCCAGTAAAATCACCGTAATCAGTAACTACAGTAAACCTTTACTGATTAATGAAAAAGTAGCGTTTGATGTATAACCACTCGCTCTGGGTGTTACAGACAACGATGTGCAGTGAAATGTCCCGCCTACACAAATATAATATAAAATTTTGTACTGCTTTTTCTTCTTCTTCATCCACTTTTCCCTGTGGATATGGATAAAATATGGATGTTGATTTACTGTTTTGAGATAGTGAATCTGTAATATGTGATTTTCAGATAAGCTATGCAAAACTTCGAATTCAAAATATTTATTAGGGCCTTAAAGGATATATTTCCTCTGGTAAGAGTATATGGCATTTTCAGCGCTGATAGGAATTTTCAGTAGGCAATACAAATTTTATAAGTAATTCGATTTACCAGTAAATTTTTAGTGATTATGATTACATGAAAAAATCAGCTAAATGGCTATGTTTTTTCTTTATTTTTATTCATTTATAATAATATTTATTATTTATTTATAATAATATCTATTTTTTCTCTTAAGAAATTTATTTAGTCAGAACATATGTAAATGAAAAAATTAACTTAAGTGAGTTATAGAAAAGAAACTAAAAAGTTCGACCCAAATTGGGGGACATCAGAATTCGTTTTAGAGGTATGGTTCCTTCGGCAAAGTTTCTTATTTTGATCCCTAGAATATGATTTTCACAGAGCAATGGGCGATTTTTTTTGCCTCCCCACAAAAGACACTAAAAGTTCGACCCAAATTGGGGGACATCAGTTCCAAACTTTTTTCAAAATTTAACGTTTTTTTAAGAATTTTTAGGTAAATTTCGCGCACGTTGTTTTTTAGTTCATAGAATTTTTGAAATAGATTGTTCAATAAGTTTTGCTGTTCGATAAGAGAGGGCGTTGCTACTAGCCTAAATTTTTTGTTATTTTGGTACACTCTTCACATACATTTACTAAATTTTTCTTTGTTTACCAGCCATTTAGTATCGACGTCTCACAGTATTTTCTACAATCGAAAAAATCAAGTACCGTGCAATGATTCAATTTTTATTTTTGGAAGCAAATGCTTTTTAAAAGCAAATGAAATTTATAAACGAGTGTTAAAAGCGTATAAGGACTTTTCGCCATGAATTAGTACAGTAGAAAGATGGGTTGCTGAATTTAAACGTGGTCGTACAAGCCTTGAAGACGATTAAAAACCGAAGGATGTTCAAAAACAGCAACAACACCAGAAATCGTAGAAAAATACAGGATAAGAGGATATCGTATTGGAAAACCGTCAAGTGATTGAACGAGATTTAGTAGAAGCCCCAGGCATCGCAATGGGCAGTAGTATTGGGTTTCAGAAAGCTGTGTGCATAGTAGGTGCCGCATTCACTAACAATGGAACAAAAACACATTCGAATGCGTCTTTATCAGCATCATTAGAGCATTTCCGAAAGGATAAAGTGGGTTTTGTGTGTCGATTCATCACTATTGATGAGGAGTGGGTCTATCACCATGATCCTAAATCAAAACAAGAAGCTAAAGAGTGGTACGAATCTGGTTCTTCGGCTCCGAAACGTGTTCTAGAAAACGGCGAAGAAGGTGCTAGCGTCAGTGTTTTGGGATGCGAAAGGAATTTTGTTTATGGATTGCTGGCAAAAAGCTAAAACAAAAAATCTGTTTCCAGACCTAAAAAAATGCATGAGGGAAAGTTTTTTCGATCAAATGATGAGATCGTAACAGCTGTGGAGGCGTATTTTGCATAAATTGGAATCTCGTTGGAACAAGTGTAGTGATGTTCAGGGAGACTATACTGAATAATAAAGTGTATTTAATACCATAAAATTGTGTTTTTATTATCAAAATTTTTGAACAACCAGTGCAAGAGTGAAATTACTCAAAAATCGCGTTGATATTTGGAGTTATTTATAAATTAATTTGCATTTTAATTAGTTTTCTTTGCTTAAGTACTTACAATAAAATAAAATTTGTTTGGTTTACTTGGGCGGCAAACAGCAGGTTTAGCAAGAAAATGGATTTTTCTAAACTAGAAATGATAAGGTAAGAATTGAATTAACTGCTGTTGAGGGATAGCAGTATGAGGGCAAATATTGTTAGACAAACAATTTCTTGGCTTCTATTCTGCTACGCGAGCGAACCCTTGCCCTTTGTGAGCAAACCGCAATACATATCCCGTAAATATATTTAGAATTGCCAAAAAACCTGCAAAGTAATCACAATTAATGTTAAATAATAAAAGGTTCACAACTACAAAAGATTATCTACTTTTTCGAGCTTAACTCCCAATCCGTAGTTAAAGAGCGAGATTACCAACACAAAATTTCTATCCCGAAATCCAAGATCATAAAATAATCTTATTTCATAACGATACATTATTCCTTGTAACCCTGTGTTTTCTGTATCATCGGTAATAATTATTACGAATGTAAAGAGAAACGTCAAAGTAAAAACTAAATAAAATGGGCGCAAGCAAAGAAAAGAAGTTTGTAAACATAATTGTGATAAAATGTTAATTAAATATTGTTAATTATGCATTCATTTTATGATCACAATGGCACAAAGAAGCAATCGAACTTCTTCTGGACTTGTGGTAGGAGATGCTGGCGCAACAACGCGACTGCAAAAGGACATAGTGGAAATGGGCACAAGAGGCTTTGTGTTTTACTCACTTGACAATCTGATTGCCACTGGGTAGAATGGGTAGATTAATTTCTGTGGACTTGTTGCTAATCACTGCATATGTGAAAATACTTTAATCACTAAGTTTACTTGAAACAAGTAACAAAGACTAAATTCGGTCCGGACCGAACTTTATATACGAGCGCACATTTAAGTAAAGTTAAATTTGGACTGTCTGCTAGTTTTGGAGTCAAGCAAACTCATAGACAATATGAGCTTGTAACGTCAGAGAGAGGGACGGAAATTTAGTTTTGACACGTAAAAAGTAGGCGTGGTTTTTATGTAATCTCAAGAATATTTATGTTGGGTCTAAGGGAGGCGTAGCCGAATTGGTTGGTGCGTGATTACCTGTCGGAATTCACAGAGAGGTCGTTGACTCGAATCTCGGTGAAAGCAAAATTAATAAAAAAAACATTTTTCTAATAGCGGTCGCCCCTCGGCAGGCAATGGCAAACCTCCGAGTGTATTTCTGCCATGAAAAGCTCCTTATAAAAAATATCTGCCGTTCGGAGTCGGCTTGAAACTGTAGGTCCCTTCATTTGTGGAACAACATCAAGACGCACACCACAAATAGGAGGAGGAGCTCGGCCAAACACCTAACAGAAGTGTACGCGCCAATTATTAATTAATTTTTTTTAAGGGAGGTGAGAAGCAGTACGTGTACCAAGTTTTATTTGTCGTTATCTGGCTTTATCCAAAAGTGGGCGTCACACCGCCTATTTTTTTAATTTTACTTGCGTAGTATTTACATTCATCATTTGCGCAAAATTTGAATGATTTTGCATCTTTATTACAGAGATATCAAATTTTTTGCCGTTTTTGAAAATTACCGCTACATGCGAAATGGTGTGGTTATTAACCAATTTCGCGCATTTCCAATACCAAGCTACCTTGGACAAATAGCAATATGTGCACTAAGTGTACCAAGAAATATGTTATTTTTTGCTAGAGTTATAAAGCGCACAGACGGACAGGTAGGCCTAAATCAAGTGATCGGCTCATTCTGAGCAGTTTGTTGGTTTATATGTCTATATCCAACCCCATTGCTTTATGTTATTGCCTGCTGCCGTTAGGTGAACAAAATTATAATACTCTTGAGCGCAAGTACGCTGGTATAAAAATATAACTGTTGTATGTGTGTGTGAGGCGACTTAATTTATGTCATGTACACGCGTTTTTGGTTTTTTTTTTTCAATTTATTTGGTTTAAGCTATAAAGTAATACATGTAAAAGCTTCTATGACAAATTATTTCAAGTTGCTTGTGCACATTTTTGGAACATAAATATTTATAAAATTTTATATTTTTAAGTTTTTGAAACTCTAGACTTCAATTTATTTGGTTAGTTAAAATATTTAGGCATTGTACATTTTATTATTTATTAGAATTTTTTGAAGTCCAGTTATTTATTTTGAACTTGCTTTTTTCAAGCTTTTTATTTAAAAATATTTGATATATGTTTTTGGTCCCCATATTTAAGTGTTGCTTTTTTATGTTTTTATTAACCATTATACCATATTATATTTTTTTATGTTTTGTTAACCAACAATTCAAATCGTAACTAGTAACATCGTAGACGATTTAATTTTTTTTTTTTTTTTTTTAGTTAATTTTACTACTTATTATTGTTTCACAATCACATTTCATTACTTTAAATCCACAAGCGTCAATTTTAGCGTCCGAACCCGCGCGTCGTTCTCCCTGATCAAAGCCAAACTTCCTCTGACACCAATCAGGTGGCGTAAACACGCGTTTCCTTAGTCTGCTGCAACTTATATTTATCTTTTTTGGCAATCAAACTTTTAATGTTTTCAAAAATTTTAAAAACAACTTTTTTGTCACCACAAATAAGTTACACCAAAGGAGCTGCCGGAGCGCACACGTGCTTACAGCCCAACTGACGAATGTGGACTGTGCAAATCGCCAGCCCCTAAAGGACACTTTTGCTCTGGCCAACAGTTACAGCCAGCCACCACGAATGAACCACGAACGGATTGTACGAAAGTTGCGCGCAACTGTTGGCTGCTGGCTTTTGCAAATGCAGACCAAGGCATTCTATTTAAATTTACTTTCCGTACCTATTTTTCTTTTTGGTTTTGCGAATGTTACCGTCTACTGGCTTGCTTGTTGTTGCATTAAGTGTACTTCCTGAAATCGTATACGTGATTCAAGTTCGAAAAATCAATGCGCATGCGTTCGGCAACTGAGAGTTCGGCCAGCTGTATAGGTACGTAGTGAGCGAGGTATGGTGTACTTTTCGAACGTTGCCTCTGATAACATTGTAGCGCAGTTGTCAGTGAGGTTGGGTAATGTTTTGATTGTACGCACGTGGTCTGTTGAAGGATATTTATAGTTGTCGTTGGTGTTGCAAGCTACTGTTCGCATAAATTATGTTGCTGTTGCAGCCAACAATGCTGTTGTTCTTTCTACCTGTTATAGGATCTCTCTTCCTGTAATCCGCTCTCCATCCGCTTATCCTTGCTTTCATATCTTATGTAAGCGCTAATTGTTCCTCTTTCAGGGCGCGTGTATTGTTATTGCTGCGGTAGTGTGACGTTGACGGCATTTAACGCATTCATTGCACTTACATGCACACTGGCAACAACAATTCATATGGCAACTGCAAGTTTTTCCTACAAGTGCTTTTCGCTTGTTGCTTATGGCTAAATTCAAAGGAGCACATGTACGTGTATGTGTATGTGAGGGTGTGTATATATGCGTACTTAATATCTGGTTTTATTTTGCTGTTATTCGGCTGTTACTGAAGTACTATCTTGCTTTTGCTAGTTACGTATATTCATTTGTTGCGCCTGACAATTTGTTGCAGCTGCGCGTTGCATAGAAGTGTGAAGGAAATTAAGCGCACCTGGGAGCTGTACGATTCGTAATTTTATTCACCCCGCTTCTGCCGAGAGCGAACTTCCTTTGCATTGCTTGAGTTAGCCTTCAAATCTGTGCTAGTATTCAGGTGTAGGTATTTTTTTGTTGATTTGTACATGTTGCATGCAACAATTGGCAAATCAATAAGTGTGACAGCACTGAGGCAACGTCTGTCAGATGTACGGACAATAAAACAGCAAGAGTAACACTTTCGGTTTTGCTATTACCAATGCACGTTGAAGCAAAATGAAGGATTTGCGCCACATAATTTATTTAGTATTTTACAAATTAATCGAAGACTAACTGCTTATTTAGTATTAAATAAATAAATAAATGTTATAAATTAATAATAAATAATAAATTAATAATAAATGAATATATAAATAAATTGGGCAAACGTAATATAATATTTACAGATGAATCTTCCTTTTAGGCGAATAGTTACATACATCGGTCCAGGTATAAGGCTGATAAGCGACAGCTCTTCAACGAACTGTTAAGCATCCAATTAAAGTTCATGTTTGAGATTGCTGGATTTGTTGGACGCAGTTTTATTGAATAAAATGTAGCAAAAAGCATTACTTCCGGTAGCTGCAAAGATGTCTGGAAGAAATAGCCAGCCCTGGATTTTGCAAGAAGACAGTGATCCCAAGCATCGAAGCCGAAGATGTGTAGAGTGGAAACAGCAAAATGGGTTGGAAACGATCGATTGGCCTTCACAGTCGCCTAATGCTAACGTTATTAAGAATGTTTGGTCAATAGTTAAACAATAACTAAAATGGAAGCAAATATGCATGGTCAAACAGTTATCAAAACAAATTCGGGTGATTTCGGGCCGATTACCTCCACCACCTACGCAGGAATTGACATAAAGTATGACTCGAAAATGTGAAGGCATTATAGCTAATGGTGGTGACTACATTTTACTGAATACATTGCATATAATAGATTTTACAACCCCATATGCAGCTTGTTAGAATCGAATCGGTAAAATTTTGTATATGTCCCTTGAACATTTGGGTATAATCAGTAATGAAACAATTATTTATTTCTTTAAATATACGACTACACACATTGCACATAAATAGGACCTCACCAAAAACTAATATAAAATAAGATACTATTATACTTCCTATCCAAAAATGTGGCCTCTTACAATACCGAGATAAACAATTAGATCAAATTCAGTTTTTAATTTTATTATGAATAAATTATGTGCCCAAAGCAACTTTTTTATCTTCTTATATATAGTATTAAGTTGGGGAATGAGTTCATAGCGTTTATATATATTATTATTTTCTATTTTACAACGATTTGTTTGCTGTTAGCAAAATGGTAAATATTCATTCGATAGAACTCTTTCTGCTTTACAAAACTATGTTAATTGTATTTTTGAGTTATTTAATTTTTTATTAGTTTCGAATACCCAGAAGGCAAAAATTAACAATTTCGACACCTGCTCTTCTTTGCTTTTCATCGAGTTCAAAAAGCTGCCAAAGCAGACCGGCGCCCTTGCAGTGTGTTTGGAGAAGGTGTCATAGGTGACTTTTACATCGATGACACGTGGGTGTCTCAGGAGCTCAACGAAAAAACCAAAGAAAGTCGCCTTCAAATTGCTTCTCAGCATCTCGCCCGCCATCGAGCAACTCGCGGAGATGAGAAATGGTGCCTATACCTACATCAATATAAAGCAAATAAAGGAGTAGGTGGCTCCAGGAGATATGCTAAAGCCAAGACTCAAGCCGGATCTCATCCAAAGAAGATCATTAAATGTAATTTGTGGGATTGGAAGGGGGCAATGGTGCACTGTGCAATGCTCGAAAAGAATGCCGCATTCAAAAAGGAACTCCACATTGCCCAGCTACACTGTGTGAATGAGGCTATTCGACTGAAAATATCTGGTCTGCATGGTAGGACCATACTCCTTTACGCCATCGTTAGACCCCATGTTGCACAAGTCGTCAAAGCCAAACTTTTTAAAGACCAGATAGCTGTGCAAAACGTACAGCAATTTAAAAACAAATGGTTGCTGGTTTCTGAGGAAATATCAAATGTTTCTATGCAAGAACTCACAAAGGACGTTAAACAGAAATTGCGATCGTTTGCCTATAACAAACAAACTGGCTTTGCTGGATTTTACTGAGGAACTATGCAGCTGCCGTAGCCGAATGGGTTGGTGCGTGATTGCCATTAGGAACTCACCAAGAGGTCGTTAGTTCGAATCTGGTGAAAGCAAAATTTATAAAAACATTTTTCTAATAGCGGTCGCCCCTCGGCAGGTAATGGCAAACCTCCGAGCGTATTTCGCCATGAAAAAGCTCCTCATAAAAATATCTGCCGTTCGGAGTCGGCTTGAAACTGTAGTCCCTCCATTTGTGGAACAACATCAAGACACCACAAATAGGAGGAGGAGCTCGGCCAATTATATATTTATTTTTTTTTATGTTTAAGATTTAATATATAAAAATAAAGGACGAGCCTTGTTTTAAAACAGAATACATATACAAAAATTTAGACTCTTCAGGTTTCACTATTCTTATGAACTATTTTATAACTATTATATCTGGAAAATACCATCATTTAAATATTCACCATGAGCGCGTCTACAGGTAAAATTCGCCAAACAGTCGATTCATGAATGCCTATTTGAGGAGAACGTCGATGTTGAAGATAATTCAGTAACACTTTGCGCTACAGCAGCAGTACTCTCAAGAGAACGTACAGAACCAGTTTCTTGAAATTATTTCACCAACTTTCGACAGATTCGACTCATTCTGATGTTTATTACACCAAGAAATCACGATTTGTGGGGTGGATTGTTCTTAAAAATCGACCATTTCCATAATAAGTTTTAGTAATTTTAACGCGTTGTTCTATCGTGTAAAACTGTGAATCTGTCTACTTGACGAATGTCAAAGATAACATAAAAACAGGTACTGATATCTGGGCGTAACTTGTGGAAGATTCTTTATTATTGCAGCAGCATATGGATCCATATTGGCGGATAGCCATAACGACATATCCATTGATGCTTTCGTACTTTTCCGAGGATTTGGCGTTTAAATGAAAAATAACTATATCTTCAACGATGGTCTTTTTCATTTAGCAGGTTCCATAAAACCTTACAAGTATGAAATCGAAAAGAAAGAAATAAGTTAAATTAAAATATAAGCAAGTGTTTTTATGTCTCTTATATAATATGAAATCTTATTCTCGTATACCTATTTCCCACCACATTGGTAGTTCTAAATTATCCAATCCAATAAAGAAGATGAGATTATTTTTCAAGACTATACCATTACAAAGTCATTTATGTACTTTCCTTTATTCGACGTTTTATTTCCGACTTTCTTAGTCCATAACTCTAAAGCTGTTATATACCTCTCTGGTGTCCAGAAAGCCTTTGTGCGTTATGCTTTCCGTTCTTTGGATTTCACTGATCCAATTCCATCCTATAAAAGTCGATGCTTCCTCATTAATTTATAAACGCTAGATATTATAAATAAAAGGAGAAGCTCGCCCGAAAAGGGTGTAAGAGACCTATATATGTATATATATACGAAAGTTACGAAGTTATGGATATATCTTATATATAGATATATAACAAGGTCTATTCTCTTCGTACCTTTCGTGTTCGATTTGATTTGTGGAGCGATTGACCTCCCATCGGTACTCGAAAAAATTAATTTCAATATTCCCTAGCGAAGATTACGAAATCATGTTATATTCTGGTTAGGGATGGTTAGAACTAATTATGCTTCCAATGCTCGGATTTTTAGAACTTTGAGGGAATTTAATTCACTTTCAAATCATATTGGTCCAGATTTTTTTTTACAAAGTACCACCCCAAAATACTACTAAATGAATTGTTTAACTAGATTCGAAGTAGTCTCTAATATTTTTTCTCTGTAAACTATAAGAAATGCTAGATTTTCCTCATTGAAATGAAATAAGTAAATTATTAGTTTAATTTGTTTTTGATTGAATTGTTTAGTATTCATCTGCTTTTCATAGGCTGTAAGAAATACTGCATTAATCGGTTTTTAAATATGTAAATAAAAAATAAATAAAATAAGAACTAGCTTATGGTTAATTACGTCTTTGTAACATATCAATATACATAATCGTGTATTCTATCAATCCCTTCCTGTCTCCATAGACGCACGAAAGCTTAATCATAAAATAATCTTAAAATCACGAGTCGTCAATGCGCCATATATCACCACTATTCATTAAACCAAAGTCAATCCATCTACTTTATATTAAATTAATAATTTCTCAAATATCCTATAATCTCAAAACTGCGTTCAAAATACATATTTTTGCGTTTACAAAACTTGAGAAGCCCAAAATTGCGCGAAACCATTGCATAAAGATCTTTTACAAACTTCTCAAACGGTTTTGGAGTCTCAACCCACTATGCCATGTGCTGATTTCTTGCGGTTTCTAATAAGTGAGTAAGTGATTTCTAGAATTTGTTTGTAGGCGATTTAATTCCGCACTCATTTCTGTGTTTACCACCCTCTCTGCTATCAACGATTCTATTTTCTATTTCAATTTTCCTTTCCTTCGCGGGATTTTCAATGCGTAGAGTGGCATAGTGTTTTTTGCCTCTATCTTAATTATTTTCCGCAGCCTTTCCTATTTTTTCATTTTTTTCAATTTCTTCATTTATTTTGTGTTTTATACTGATTCAATTATTATCGTACCTCTTGGCATACATAGACATACCTACATTCGTGTACAAGCCACATGATACAGAGGCTCATAGTGAAGTGTTTGCTATTTCTTACCTGACTCGTACCTCTCTCACAAACATACAAATATATTACGTACTTAAGTGCTTGTAATTACTGGGATTATTGTAGAAGTTAAGAATAATTTGCCGCTGCAGGTGTGGATTTCACAACAGCAGAAGGTATGCCGAGTTAATGGACATGGAATTTGAAGAGGAAAAGTACTTCGTTGTAAAGTGTGGAATTTTTTGTGTGTCCTTTTTTTATTGCTTTAACTTCGAAGTAGGTGAATAGCTTTTAATATAAGAATAAAGTTTTTAGAGTGTAATCGATTTATTATCTAACTCTAATTGTATTTTTATAGAAAAAACTACCGTCTTAAACTTACGTGACACATGAAAGTAGCAATTCACAGATTTTACACAGGCCTGGTTTGTAATAAGAGGTTGGAGTTTTAGAATATTACGCCAAGAGTGGTCAGTTGGTGAAAAATGGTCAGTTATTTAAATTAAAAATATATAAGCTGGAGCTAAAAACTGCAAGTGGAGAGCCATGGAAAATAACTGACCGCGACAAACCTCCAGCTTTTAACGAGAAATTTTTTTAGTGAGCTTAGAGATTAAGTTTCTTATGAAACATCCGCCAAGTTTTGCAAAAGCACAGTTACTCGTATACCTCACGCGTCGCTCGAAGGAAGTATTTGTTCTCTGCTTTGCATATTCAAAAGCGATTATCTTTCGCTAGAACCTGCCAAGCTTAAGAGTAAAAATATATATATTTAATTTATATAAAAAAATATATATTTATTTTAAGACAACTTAAAAACTAATTATTAACTACTACGTTGCAAGAAGACTGCAAAAAGACTGACAAAAGACTGACCAAAGACTTACTGAAGACTGACAAAAGACTGACTCGAATAGTTATCAATTCAAGTCTTTTATTGAGAAAAAAATGTCATCTTAGCATTTTCGTAATTAACCATTTTGGTAAACAATTTATTTGCAAACGAAAAAAAACTAACTCGCAAAGAAGGTGTTAATGCACTTGCACAATTCCACAGAACTGTTGACCAATTAAATAAAGTTTTAAGAGTGCAGCGTAAAGAATTTAGCGTGTGAACTAAATAAAAAATATGTTTGCGCGTGTACGGAAAGTTAGGTGTTTATTTATACAAAGAAAATAGGGTGGTACTATATTATATTATATAGATTAGGTGTCACTATAACACTTAAGCCCAAAGTAGAGGTGCCATAAATATGCTGATCGAACCAACATATGAACAAGACTGTAATCAATTAGAGGTGTCATGCCATAATTCCGTAGTTATAACCATAACCATAGACCAATTGAATTTTGGTTTTCGTCCTAACCATAACCAGTTGCATGGTGTTGTGTTGTGTTGCATTGTAATTTATTGTTATCTTTTCTTTAGTTTCTGCACTCCGAACTGCACAAATGTGATAGGATATATAAATATCAGCTGCTTATGGCTATGGCACTAATAATTGATGACATAAATATCGTTATGGTTAATGCTATGCCTAAGAATATGGCGTTATGGTATGGCACCTCAACTTTGAGCTTTAGCCAGATAGCTACTGGGATGATGTGATATTCTGCGGTGGGACTAAAATCATGCTTAAAGTTCTTCTATTCACTGCTAGGAGGAAATCGTTGCTAGAAAACACCTTTTGATGTTCAAAGGCCGCATGGAGGATTGAACCCACAAACACAATAAGCCAAGGCGGACCAAATTTTATACTCCATATTTTAAATCAAACTATTTTTTTAATTTTTATTACAATATAGTAATAATGAGTTGCTGCGAGACTACCATTCGGGAGAGCGTAGGTTCGAATTTGAAAATGTTAGACAGTTTTTTCCTAATAGCGGTCGCCCTTCGGCAGGCAATGAGAAGCCCCCGAGTGTATTTCTAAGATAAATAAAAATACTCATAAAAACTATCTGCCGTTCGGAATCAACTTAAAACTGTAGGTCCCTTCATTTGTGGAACAATACCAAGGCACACGCCACAAATAGGAGGAGGAGCTCGCAAACACCTAAACAGGGTATAGGCGCTAATTAGCATATTTATACAGTATGTCAAGAATGAATTTTGACATTGAAAATAAATTCAATTTTTCGACTTCATTAGCAACAAATAGCTCTTTTTATTTATCTTTGAATTATTTTTTGAACTGATTCGCATTTATTCACAGCATTTAAAGGGAATGAATAAAAAAACTTAAAATTCTGTGGAAAAACAACAATTAAAGCAACAAAATTAAATAACACTCTATTTCGACACTGTCAACAAACTGTTTTTACAGGCTTTTTTTATTAAATACATAATATGAATACGTAATTTCTTGCGTAATTTAATATGTGGTATGATAACCGTTAGCTGCAATAACATTTAACAGGCGCTTTTTGATGTCATTCCTCCATTATTGCAGTTTTTACTGTTGCTGCATTCTTTGTATGTCTTTCAGGGACTCTTCTCTTCAAAAAGTCTCATTTTCAATGTCAAAACTCATTCTTGACATACTGTACATATACATATATAGATGTAAAATAAGACATTATTTTGCTCCATGTGCAAGTAGCACATGTGGAATTATAAGAACTTAGATAAACAGGAACATCAATCCTCCCGCTGTCGGTCCTGTCGCTCTGCTTCAAGCTCATGTGAAAATTGAATGCCTAACTGCACTGCACATATTCATCTGAGTTGTTGGCCAATTGTTGCTTTATATAATGCATGTAACGTTATACAAGCATATATATGTATGAGTGTGAGTGCAACTCACATATTTACGGCTAGACATTTATTTCATCTACTTACTCGCATTCATACTGTCAGGTTCAATTTTTATGGAATCCCGACAACAATAAAGGCAACAGCTGAGACAAAGTAACTTTGCCATTGCATGCCACATGCAACAGTTTGAGGCCTGAACTGCCGCTTTCGTCTTATTTACGAGTAAAACAATTGTTGCTACATAGCACTTGTATATATGTATAGATCTATATGAACTTATATATGTATATACATAGCTGCTGCTATAAACTTTCCAACCGCCAAGAACTTTTATGGCGTTCGCAAAAATTGTTATTGATATTCTTTTTATTTATGCCTCTTGTTTCATTATTCTTGTATGTAGTTACATTCGTGCATGTGTTTGTGCGGTATGTACTAGTGTGCAACTTACCAAAGCAATTGAAAAATATCATAGTTATTGTTGTGCCTGTGTATGAAAGTAAAAATTTAAACAGATTTAGATAGAATAAAAATATAGAAATAGTAATTAAAGACCGACACATACATATGTAAGCACATACTTTCATTTGGGTATGTGTGTGTTTGTGTAGAGATAATTAATGCCAGAGGAAATTACAATCAAATCGATTTCAAATAGAACTTTATACCCTGTCTCACCCTAGAACACGCACACCACAGTTAAAGAAATGATAAAAAAACTTAAAGGGCTAGGAGTAGTCAGAGGCCCGAAAAAATGATGGATGATGAAAATAATAATTTTAAAAGTTAACGCTGTTTGTGTGGAGCCCGTTTCTCCATAAGTCCCTCGCGGTGATAATCACAAGTCCTTAGAGATTCAGCAAAATCAATCGGACAAGCGAAATTAGTTTTATTAATAGATAATCTTGACCCTGGTCGAAGCTTTTTTTCTCTAATTTAACAATACGGCGGCCTCAGGAAATATTTTTCAGATTTTCGAGAAAAAAACCGGCAATTAATTGTTAAAAAAATCGAAATTTTGAAAAAAAAAAAAAATTCTTCGATCAGGCACGAGTTTTTTATACTTTTCAAAAGCAGTATAAATTTTATTGAAATCTATCAAGCGCTTTTTAAAGTACAGTGATCACCAGTTCAAAAAATGTAGTTTTGAGAAAAACGCATTTAAAGTTTTTGTTTTTGTCCGAGCGCCCTTTGTTAATTGTTGAATAACTCAAAAAGTATTTGTCGGATTCCCTTCAAATTTTCACACAATAATTTTAAGATATTATACTCTAAGAAAATGTAAAAAAATCCAGTTTTTTGAAAATTCTGACTACCCCTAACCCCTTTAAAAATAAAGTCCCTGGATATGACCTCATAACAAAAGAAATACTGAAACAACATTCAAAAAAAGGACTCACTTCCCTTACGTACATATAACATTCTATTACATTATCTAGTTTTATCCCTTCTCAACAGAAAGTAGCTCAAGAAAAACTGATTCCAAAATCAGGAAAAGGCGCTGAACAAGTCGAATCATATTGACCCATCAACCTATTGCCTCTAAAGTAATGTAATCACTTTCTTTGAAAACCGAAATATAATCGCAAATCACCAATTAGATTTGAGGAAAAAACACAGTACCACCCAGTGCACAGACTCATAAACAGCATATTCAAAGCATTTGAACAAAAACAATATTGCACAACAGCTTTCCTCGATACTTCTGAAGCCTTTGACCGCGTTTGGGATGATGCCTTCCGCTATAAAATAAAGATACTCTTCCAATAAATTATTATTGTACATATTTACTAAGTCTTCGATATTCGATAATTGTTTGTCAAACAAGGCGAAGAACAATCTGAGATATGTGAAAGTAGTCTGAGGTGTGTGTAAGTTCAGCTGTTGTACCCCAAATCAGTTATATGGGCGCCACACTATACTTGCTATATACTTACGATCTATCAGCAGATACCATAGTTAGAACACTCGCGGATGACAATGCCGTACTCACAATTGACCCCCAGAAAGGACTTGATAAGATAACTCGTTGGTTGAAAGAATGGCGCATTGAGCCAAACGAGACAGAATGTTTTCAAGTCACTTGTACCCTAACTTATACCCTAAATCGAAAAACTTGTACACTTCTTATGTTCAATTCTCATGTTTCTCTCGAAAGTATGCTCTCACTTTTCTCAGTTATCTTGAAACCAATATAGAAATATGGCATTCAACTTTGAGGCACTACAGCTAACTCCAACATCGAAATATTTCAAAGCTTCCAGTCGAAAACTTTACGAATGATCCCAAACGCCCCTTATTATATCAAAAATGCACAAATTCATCGTGATCTCAATGTACCTACAATTGAAGAAATAAGAAAATATGCCACATCACAAAAACCACGCCCCAAACCCTCCTGTCACTGAAATAATTGCATATTCCATAACCTTCACCAGACACAGGAGAAAATCTACAAAAGACCTCATATGATAATAAATTAGTCTAAATTATTATTTATCATAAAATTAGGGAATGGTTCCCCCTGTGGTGTATGAATGTTTTTTCTCTTAAACGAATTAAATAGCTTTAAGTGAAAATGTTGCTTAGGGTTCAGATCTCAATAAAGAAATGGATTAAAAAAAAAAAGAAATGGAATATACTATGGACATTCGTCCTGTTCATGTTTTTTTTCTGGGATGACGCCCGTAAAGATAAACCTCTGGACGATTTATACCCTCACAGCTACACCTACGTACTAAACACCTCTCCACAATGAACCACTCTTTCCAAGGAACTGCCAAAAAGGTATTACCTCACTGTGTTGGTTAGCTCAAAGGCTCCTAGTTTCTGTTGACTCGTACGATATTTTCCCAATATTTTCTCCGCTTAAGATTTCAAAGATTTCGGGAGCAAGCTATGATGAGCATCTGATTTTTTCTCCGTGCAGATTTGGTAGTTTGGTGATCTGTCATGGTTCAATCAGTGCAACAAATTCCGAGCCCTGAAAGGAATTGAGTTAGGTGGTAGTTTGCTTCCCCATGTTTCCTTACTGATTATGTCCCATCGTCCCACGCGTCCATCACACGTCTATCTTCAGGTGATCTGTGCCACCGGTCTTACCACTGGGCGGTAGAATGACCCATTTCCTCTACTTCAATTTCTTTACGCCTGACTCTACCGCCGAGTTTAGATAGCCTTTTATACATTATTTTCAATTAGAAAAGATTAGACCTGCAATGATGAAGGAACCGTCATCCGAAATCGTACCTAACCCGCAGAGACGCAAAGCAGTTATTTATGTTCAGTTCATCAGCACAGATCGGTGCCACGTACAAAGCAACGAGCTGTCAACCCTACTATATAGTATTATTTGTTATGGCAGCCAGACAGGACTGTAAACTCGATACCTTCTTCATAGCGTATTCTAGGTGCGTTTCAAAGTTTAAACGACTATCAATCATCACCCCTAGGCATTTCATAGCGGGGTTCGAATTGATAGTTACAGTCCCAGTATTTACCTTCATAAATTACACTGCCTTCATGGAGGTCAACCAAGTCTTGATCCTACTTACTGATTTGCTGGCAATCATCTCAATATCTTGGATGTGTTTTGCTACTATGTACTATCACGGCAATTTCATCCGCCAATCCAATGACGAGGAAGCTAAACCAAGTCATTTAAGGCTTGACCTGGAACTCGCCAAACATAAGACCGAAGTCATGTTGATGACACCAGCTCACATACCACTCGATGTCAGCATGCAACAAGGTGACACGACCATAGTGACTAAAAAAGCAGTGAAATACCTAGGCATTCAACTTGATTGAAAACTTACCTTCTGGGCCCAGATACGGCATGCAAAAGCAACAAAGGTCACGAGAATACTAAGTAGTCTAATGACAAATATAAGTGGACGAAGACAATGCAAAAAAAGCTGATCATAGCTTCCATAACCTCAATATTCTTGTACGGCAGCGAGAAAGTACGGTAGTAGTAGTTCCGGGAAAGGTGTCTCCCCAAAACAGGAGGAGTGTTTGTATTAATGGAATTTTGTTACGCAAAAAAACCAAAACTAGTGGGCCCAGAACTGATCTTTGGGGGATCCTTGATGCTGCGTTGCACTCCTCTATGTCTTTATCGGTTCCAAATCTTTATTTGCGGTCCACCAAGCCGTAGCAACACTCATACGCCCTGCTCTACATTGTTGTTAGGAAATTACGTTCACTTTAGAGGCAGAAGTGTTGCCCATTGACTGAATAAAAGCCGACAGCAAACTTTAGGATATAGGCAATGAGGAGAATAAATATAAAGTCTTAAAGTGGTGGCAATCTCTGTTTTGTAAACACAAAAAAACAAACCATGATAATGATACCTATGCATATAGCAACGCGCTTACATTAAGACTTTGATCATATCTGGGTATTCTGTACACGCATGCGGATTTTTGCTTCATTAAAATTTTATCTTCTACCTCAATGAAGAACGAATATGATGAAATAATAAACGGCGTAGCCGCTCGCAACAACACTGGATACAATTGCATGCAAACATACATACTTATTACTTGGAGCATCATAAATTTCCTTGGACCTTTTCTAAGAACTCGTGCAAAGTTGGCAACAAAAAGCTTCGTATATCCCTATATATGCATGTGTGCGCAGATATGTATGTATGATATGAACACAGATTTCCATAAATATACGTTGAAGCACAGCCTTTGCCATCAGACCTCTGCATAAAATTTATTAATAGGCCCTCTTTTCGCTTTGTATCATTTTACGTACCAAATATTACAAAAGCTGATTTTAACTTCATATACAATATTTTTTGAGCTAAATCAAGCTACAAAAAAGAAATTTCTCCGAATACATACATACATATTTAAAGAAATAAAAACAATCGAACTTTTTAAATATTTTCTGCTCAGCAACATGAAATCTAAACTTCATTTCATTCCTCTGCTACCTATTTCCCACTTACTATTTTTGGTGTTTGTTTACATTTCTGCATTGACTTTTTGTTACTGCCTTTTGGTACAATTTTATTTTCAACAAAATTCAAGAAAAGATTGTCTGAATGGTGTTATTATCTATGTCTGTCGACACACCACCTTTCACTTTCCCACAAATCCAGCATGCGAGGGTGAATTAATACAACTTGAAATAAGAAAGATCCTTTACGGTGAAGAAAACATTTGAAACAAAACCTCTTTTTACCTCTACACATTTCATCCAATATTTCTGTATTTTTTGACGCCTAAGTATACATTTCGCAAGGCTCTCAAAATCGATATTTTTTTCATAATTCCTCTTTTCCTTCGACCCATTCTCTTAGCCTCAGGTGGAAACTTCTGGAAAATATAGTGAATGAGAGTGCAATTTTTCTATCTCGACTATGTTTGCAAGCCATTTGTCCTATACGTTAAGCCGAAATGATTGATGGCCACCTCTCTATGGCGTCACTTGTAACATCATACGATGAATAGAAAAGTTAACAACATCGCTACACATGCAATGCAAGTCTTCGCTGAGTGCTATAGAATACAAACTTGCGACCATGAGAGAGGCGTGATGTCACAATGCTGCAATTGAGAGAGAGAAATGTGAAAATCTGAACAAGAATGCAAGAAAACGAAGAAAGTACATAAACAATAGACGAATAAATTGCACAATTGTGGCGTGACTCACACAGCGATTCTGAAAAATTTAGTGAGAGCGGAATAGCGGTATAAGATGAGCGCTAGCTTTGTGCACTGCTTGGAAAAACCATCTGCATGGAGGATAACGGAGCTAGTAATAAGTACAGATGTAATAATAAAGTATAACACTCAACGGATACCGGCGCAGAGTGACTGCGCGGTGGTCTATAAGTATTCCTATTGGATTAATGAAGACCTAATAGTGGTGGCCGCCGTAGCCGAATGGGTTGGTGCGTGACTTTCATTCGGAATTCAGAGAGATCTCAGTGAAAGACCAAAATTAAGAAAAAGTTTCGTCTAATCGCGGTCACCGCTCGGCAGGCGAAGGCAAACCTCCAAGTGAATTTCTGCTATGAAAAAGCTCCTATTAAAAAATATCTGCCTTTCGGGATATCTTGAAACTGTAGGGCTTTCCATTTTTGGAACAACATCAAGACACATGCCACAAATAGGAGAAGAAGCTCGGCCAAACACCCAAAAAGGGTGTACGTGTATATATATGTATAATAATGGACCCTCGACGGCCATCGTAACCGAATGGATTGGTGAGTGACAACCATTCGGTAGTGGGTAGGTCCGAAACTCCGGTCACTAATCATCAAGTGATGCAAATATTTTTTAATAGCGGCCGGTCTTCGGAGACAGTGGCAAACCTCCGGGTATATTTCTGTCATGATAAAAGTCGTCATAAAAAATAAAACCCTCTGTCGTTTGGAGGCGGCGTCGAACTGTAGGTCCCTCCATTTATGGAAAACATCAAGACCCACAAATAGGAGGAGGAGCTCGCCCAAACAAATACAATCATCTATCGGGTGTCGATAACTATGGAACTATCGATATCGATAACTATGGTTTGACAGCTGAGAACACAAACAATGTTGACATTTCTGTTCAGTAAGGCTTAAGGCCCAATCCATAAGAAGGGCGATCCTGCAATTTGTGCCAATTACCGTGGGATTAGTCTTCTAAATATCGCCTATAAGGTTCTAGCGAGCGTATTGTGTGAAAGGCTGAAGCCCACCGTCAACCAACTGATTGGACCTTATCAGTGTGGCTTTAGACCTGGAAAGTCTACCATCGACCAAATATTCACGATACGCCAAATCTTGGAAAAGACCCATGAAAGGAGAATCGACACACACCATCTTTTCGTCGACTTCAAAGCTGCATTCGACAGTACGGAAAGGAGTTACCTGTATGCCGCGATGTCTGAATTTGGTATCCCCGCAAAACTAATACGGCTATGCAAGGTGACGTTGCTCAACGCCAGCAGCGCCGTCAGAATTGGGAAGGACCTCTCCGAGCCGTTTGATACCAAACGAGGTTTCAGACAGGGTGACTCGCTGTCGTGTGACTTCTTTAACCTGATGTTGGAGAGCATCGTACGAGCCGCAGAACTTAATCGCTCTGGCACAATTTTTTATAAGAGCGTACAATTGTTGGCGTATGCCGATGATATTGACATCATCGGCCTTAACAACCGCGCTGTTAGTTCTGCCTTCTCCAAGCTGGATAAAGAGGCAAAGCGAATGGGTCTGGTGGTGAACGAGGACAAAACGAAGTACCTCCTGTCTTCAAACAAACAGTCGGCGCACTCGCGTATCGGCACCCACGTCACTGTTGACAGTTATAATTTCGAGGTTGTAAAAGACTTCGTTTATTTAGGAACCAGCATTAACACCGATAACAATGTCAGCCTTGAAATCCAACGTAGAATCTCTCTTGCCAACAAGTGCTACTTTGGACTAAGTAGGCAATTGAGTAGTAAAGTCCTCTCTCGACGAACAAAACTAACACTCTACAAGACTCTCATCATGCCCGTCCTAACGTATGGCGCAGAAGCGTGGACGATGACAACATCCGATGAAGCGACGCTTGGAGTGTTCGAGAGAAAGATTCTGCGCAAGATTTTTGGACCTTTGCACGTTGGCAACGGCGAATATCGCAGACGATGGAACGATGAGCTGTATGAGCTTTACGACGACATAGACATAGCGCAGCGAATAAAGATCCAGCGGCTACGTTGGCTGGGTCATGTCGTCCGAATGGATACAAACGCTCCGGCACTGAAAGTATTCGATGCGGTACCAGCTGGTGGTAGTAGAGGAAGAGGAAGGCCTCCTCTGCGTTGGAAAGATCAGGTGGAGAAGGACTTGGCTTCACTTGGTGTGTCCAATTGGCGCCGGTTAGCACGAGAAAGAAACGACTGGCGTGCTTTGTTAAACTCGGCCAAAATCGCGTAAGCGGTTATCGCGCCAATTAAGAAGAAGAAGAAGAAGGCTTGGCAAGTCATCATTAATCGTTTAACGGCAGTAAATCGCTTCCAAAGTGCAGAAATTTACTTTAAAAAAATAAGTCTACGCAACGTTTCCAAATTGTGTAACTTTACTTTGAAAAAAAAAAGCAATCTGTCCGTTCCACCTGGTCGTGGAGTTCATAGAGCATTTCGTCCATTTTATGAGCAGATTATACGCTGGTGGTATCATCGACCCATATTTCTTTCGAAATGAGGAAGGACTAATCAACTACACAACGAGAACATTTGGTTCCAACAAGAAGGTCCAACTTTTCATATAGCGCACCTAACAATCAATTTATTGCACTATTTAAGCTACCATTGACGTGATATCTCTAGAATTGGACTGATCGAATCGACCATGTAACTCGTAGCCGCGGCGGGCATATGCCGCATATTATATTCCAAAAATAAATCCCATGCAACTATCATTCCAACAATATTTCAGTTTTGTATGATGATTTTAAGTTCTCAAGCTCTTAAAAGAAACTCGACATAAAAATCCCATAAACTCCCAGATTACTACAAAATTTTCCCAGCCGAGATCTATACTACTACCAAAGCCTCAACCAAACCCTAGTATTAACAATATCTTCCTTGACAGTCGGGTAGCCATCAAATCAGTGTCACAGATTCGCCACTTTCTCTGCTATCTTAAAACTTAGCTAGTGATGATGGCTTTGTATCATTACTCAGCGATTTGCATCACGTCTAAGCAGCCTGCGTTCCTCACGCCATTGAGGGATCTGCCTAAACAGAGTATCAACAAATTGCATCACAAGTGTTATCTAAAGCTTGGTTCTCCTTACACTTTCTGGGCAATACTGTCATGATAAGCTCTGATCTTTGTGAGATTTTTTGTAATCAGCCAAGATAACTAAACTGCCTCGACTATCCACGGTTTCAAAATGGTGAAAATTTCACTCGAGTGATGATTGAGCACCGTCAAATACTCCTATGAAGTCATCAAATAATTGCGGCTAAATCATTCGCCATTGACAAGAACTGGTGCTAACTACTTGCTAACGGGTCCGGAACTTTGCGCAAGCCAAGAAAATTCCATGACATGGAGGTCTACTATCGAATGTAAGAAATAAAAATTAAGGCTGGCCTAAAGTTACATATTAATTAAAGCGAGTGCTATACCTCATACGAATTATAAATTAAATTTAAATCTAATACTTTCTGCATGCTTGTCACCAAATCTCAAAACCCTCATTAAATTTATCTACGTAATACACTACGAAATGTAATATTGGGATGATCATACAAAAGTTAGGAAAGTAAAAAGCGCCCATCAAAATTTACTTCAAAATTGTTTCTTTATATATTCCCTCGTTGAGCATACCGACGTTTCAGAAGGGTTTTTAAACCACAATAAGCTTCTACCTCAATCGAGTATAGGGAGATATTTTATATGAGAGATTCTAATAATCTCCTCCGCTACCCATCTTCTCACGGATGCAGAGCGCAACGCATGTATGTATCTATGGAATCATGGTAAAAATTTGGTACCCAAGTGAGTGACGCAGTGGCTAGTTTGCTAAGAGATACATTACATTTCAATGGAACTTATACAATTATGTTAAACATTTTTCTGTTACTACAGTAAAACTTGGTCATGTAGGGCTACTGAGGTGAGAAACGTGCGAAAGAGATCTAAATATTTTAAGACAATGGTCGTTCCATAATAAGTTCGTCTCCCTCATTGTTGATTTTTTGGTCAATTCATCTCCACCTAAGCAGACACGCTAACAAGCACTGGGGTACTTGAGATCCACACAAGACCATCAAGAAAAACTATGCATTCTTGTGTGTGGCTGCTATCTGGTCCTATTATGTAGTTGCTTGCTGTTTTCTCTCAGAGAAATACTAGGAATCTTTGTTGCTTTTACGATACTTAAGATTTGTTATGGAAATATAAATGGAATTTTTTGACATTTTTTCGTACGCAACTTAAGTAACTTTTATTTAGGTAAGTAATTTATGTATTAATTCACATTTACATACATATCTCTATGAACACACAAAAATTTTATTTTCAATTTTTATTTTCCAATTCGATAGTGGAAATTTAATAATAGTTACGATGCCCTCGGCCTCCATTTGCTCCGCGATGGTTTCCGCGTCGGCTCTTAGTCGTTTTGGAGCAACATGCCATGAACCGAAGCTCACTTGGTACTTCCTCACCAGCTTTTTTCAAGATGCTTATGAGCTCTTAGCAACTCGCGACTCGTTGGGAGTTATAAAACTAACCGATGTTCCGGTACGGCCACCGCGGCCAGTACGTCCAACCCGATGTACATATTCCTCAATATTGCGAGGAAAATCATAATTCACAACATGCCTAGACATATAATTTTAAGAAACACATTGTACACATAGTGTACAATCATACTAACGTGATATCATCCATATCCAGACCTCTGGAAGCGACATCGGTTGCTATTAAGTTGATGTCTCCCGTCGTTATGCCGTCAATAGATTGTTCGGCCTAAAAGGGTATTTTATAAAATTAGAAAAAATCACTGCATTTATAATATCAAACATAAATACATACCTGATCCCTAGAGCCATGCAGGTATAGCAGTGCATGACACACCCTCCAACAACAAATCACTAGATATGTCGTCAGCGCATACTCTGGTTCCACAAAAACGATCGCTTAGTCCTTCGGACCCATGTTATTGATGAATTCTTTAATCTGTAGTCGTTTTGATTAATTTAATTCTTATTACATAACACACAGTAAAACTTACCGCAGCATATTTCTCCGATTCGTCCGTTACCACCACAATTTGTTTGACCGAATGCATCGTGGCCAAATCTAGGGACCCTACACATACTTGTATAGGATTACTCATATAACTTTGTGCTAGGCGTCTCACTCCTGGAGGCCATGTCGCACTCGTCATGACAGTTGCCTGTTAGGGTGAATATCCAATAAATTTTTCGTATTTGCGGTTCAAATCCCATATCTAACATGCGATCAGCTTCGTCTAGAACCAAATAGGTTACCCTAGACACGTCGATGACTTTGGCTTCAATTAAATCATTCAGGCGCCCTGGAGTACAAATTATAATTTCCACACCTTCTTGAACTCTCCTTATTTGTTCGCTTCGACCCCTCCGCCGTATATAGAGACTCTGAAATTATTAACATATGATTAAATTGGACTCCATTAGACTGAACCTTAGTGCTTACGCCTTCATGCCACGAAACGAATATTTGTTGACCTCCTTCTCAATTTGTAGAGCGAGTTCTCGTGTCGGAGCAAGAACCAATACGTTGGGGCCCCCGCGCAGTGACCGTGGTATGATCTGGTACTCAGTGTGGATCATTGCGGGCAACAAAAACGCTAATGTTTTACCTGTGTCTGTTTGTGCGATTCCTATCATGTCCTCGCCCTTTAAAAGGATTGGCCAAGCCTATGATTGAATTGGAGACGGTTTCCGAAATTTTTGTTTTTGAATTTCTTGCAATAAGTCGAGGTAATCCCCAAAACACTGCTCAAATTTCCATACGGGATTCGGTATGTCTGGATCGTCGACTTGTTCAAAGGCACGAGACACCGTTATCTCATTGCTTCCTTTTCGCAAGCGAGTCCTTTGGACTTAAAATTGATACCTCCTGATTTTCGACGTAAAATGTATTTGTGAGGGCTGGACATTTAGCCCATCGTTTAGCATTGTATTCTTCCTGTAAAACTTATGATTTAAATGTTTGCATTTACAATTCCTTTTTTTTTTAATTTATATTTCCGCTCTCCGATTCACGGCATTCCAATCAATTATTCCGGTAAAGCTAGCAGTATCGCTTGGCTTCTCAGTAGGCAAATTATTAGAGCTATCCATTCTCAGTTTGTCATTGTTCCCACCATTGCAGTGATATTTATCACCTTCTCCATCGTCACTACGCGCAACTCGAAAATATGTTCGTACCTGCGTGAATACAGTTTCATATACACCTCGCCACGATTCATTCTGGTTGTTGTTAATGTTAAGAATGGCTTCAAAACGTTTTCATACCTTTCTATGGTATCCTAAAACGGTATTTAGTGTCATTGATATTTAGCATTTGGTGTCATTATATGACTTTCAGCGACGAACTGGCATTTTGGGTGATAAATTGTGTCGGTTTTTATTTATTATTTAAGTTAATAATATTACTTTTCTACCTTGGTTTTACAGTAAGAATAACAAAAACAAGTTGCACGCATAAAACTTTAAATCTTTGATATGTGAAATTTATTACTGCCTGTCGAAAATTTAAAATTTAGTTTGTATCTTCAAATTCGATTAGGCTGGAGCACTTCACACCGTCAGTCTAAAGGTAATATTTTCCGATTTTCATAGACTCTTATAAAGGATACTTTTAAATTCTATTCAATTCCAAACAAAATTTTAAAATAATTTCCATATACGATCGCTCCACCTTAATGTACATGCATACATATGTGTGTATATGTCACGTGGCCAAGATAATTAACACGTTTCTTTGTTTTTACTATTTTACTAGTAGGCCGGTGTAAAGGTGTCCTGCTGCGCACCGCCATTTTTGAATGTATTTAAATCATATTTTCTGCAGATCACCTTTATCTCGTTTAATTGTCGCCTTATATTGCACGAATTTGACATAAATAGGATAGATAGGCAGGTCACATGCATTGCAGATACTGCTTCGAAGTTCTATTTAATATCGAATTTTACAAAAGATAAGAAAAAAATATTTTGGGTTTCGAACATCAGCCAAAGGAACGGATCACATTTCTGTTACCGTGACAATTGGATATATTGAGCATCGATTATTCGACGAGAAAAAATCAGAGAAACATTTCGGTGAAGAATTTCTTAAAGTTGCGGAAGAGTGTAAGGTATTGCCGAATACAAAGAATAGAAAAAACGTAGAAAAAAATGGTTGCTTCAATAATATTTTTGGTGAGAACTTTAATGACCAAAGTTGAGTCGTGGTATAATCTAGGAGAGTGAGATCATCCAAATTGATTGGAGAAGAATCAGTAGACTGGTAATGACTCTTGTATCTAAAACATGATGGAAAGAATAATGAGATGGCGCCTATCGTGGTACCGTTACTTTGCTCTCAGCGAATTTGACAATAAGTGACCTCGTATTAGCAGCAGTATGGCCAGATTATCAATTTCGTAACTTGATTTAGCATTTTTTTTTTGTTTTTGGTATTTATTTAGTTTTACTTTTTTTTTAGCATCGTATCGCATTACCCGTGATTGCGGCTATTGTTGGTGTTTTTCGCCTTTCAGCAGTCAAATCTCTCTCTCTCGCTACTGCAGTGTTGCCTAGCTTTGGATATAAAAACACACCAAAATGCCCATTTAACGAAAATAGAATATCAAATTTTTATTTAATTACTCAAAGAACTTTGTATGCGTGACAAATTGTCTTTAAAATTTAAGTTTTTTTATGTACAATTCAATTTATGTTCTTTTTTGTTAATATTTTTGCTATATTTTATATTATGTAACAAGATAAAATACTCTTTTTGTAAAAATGTCGTTATGGTTTCTTCAGTATTTTCTGGTATTTTTTTGCTTATTTTTACTATAAATACACCCTTCGATACGCTATGTCCCAGTAAGGATTGAGGACCGGACCAGTAAATTCAAATGCTTTTTAAAATGTGTAAAAAGCTTTCAATGTTAAGAAGAGTTGAAAGAAGAAGATTCAATATTCTTGCATAACCTTAAAAGGAGCAAAAAATTACATTTGCATTTTCAAAATATCAAATTTTATAAGAATCTATAAATTTTCATTAGCACTAAAATATTTTCAGAGAGACATTTTTTAATCATTCTTCTATCTAAAAATTGCGCTCACTTTCACGTTCACTGCGGCAATTTAATTTCGAGTTATTTTTAAATATATATGAGGAAACACTCTCAATCAAATAATCCGAGAGAGAGCGGAAATTCTTTGACAATTTGCTGCATTATGTGCTTAGATGAAGGCCCGATTTTTTCATTGCCAATATGCACCAATGAGTTAAAAAATATTTTTGCCGACAAATCATCTTGTAATTGTGCCCGCTTGTTGATGGTCAATCAAATGTCTCGTCATAAAAATAACTGTAATTAGCGTGATTAATTGGGATTTAATATACAATAATAAAGAAGGTAAACATGCTGCCAACAAGATAACAACATCAAAATGAATTATTGGCTGCCTATTTGCTAATGCCATTGCATGAGGCAGATTTGAAAGCTTTGTTCTCATAACAAAAATTAGATTTACCTAAAATAATGATAAATAAAATCGAAAATAAAAACCATAACAATAACGATAGGAAGATATTGAACGGATTGCGGAGCAACTGTCGGGTCCAGCCGTGTGTTGTCGGCACCCGAGATAGGATATTATTGTAAATGAAGACCTTACTTAAGGTGAGTAAAGTTAGTTGCAAGTGAAATTTAATTTATTTTTATTTAATTTAAAAGTAAGAAGTTTCCGAATAAAGTAAATGTATGTTTGAAAGACCCTTATCTTAGAGATAAAATATTGAAAAAAGACATTCATTTGACTAAAGCTTGTAAATTTTAAAGAACTCCTTAAATACATAGATTTAAATATGATACAATGATCCTACCTACCTAACATGAGTAGATACTAAGCAGATCCCAGCCAAATAAGATATATTTAAGAGAAATGTATGCGTACTTCTTATTCTCAGAAGGCCTAAATAGGCAGCTTCGTAATTCAAACTTTCTCACAATTGCATTAAAATATACTCGGAAGTGGATAATAGAATCTGGCCGAATAACACACAATACCGTTGCTTCATTTCGGTAATGACCTTAAGGAAGTTACATTCTTTCATTGTTCTCAGCAAATACTGGGAGTGTGCCCAAGGATATATATGTGAACAAAAAAGGATAATTAAAACGTATTTTAAAGTTTTTCATAACTATACCCTTTATCATATAAATATGTATTAGAACATACACCTGCATATTTACATACAAATGTATATATCAGTATGCCAGAATATTTATTTGAGGAAGTGTTCAATAACGAAATTATTTCTTATGTAGAGTTAACACGCTCAAACAATTGCATCAAAGTGTACAATGAGTTGGATGACGGTTTAGTATACACGTTCCAACATGGAATACAACGCGTTGACTAACTTTTTATTTTTATATTCGTGGTGCTTAACATTGTGCAGAAAGCACGAATTAATTGAAATTTGGTCAATAATAATAATTGATGAAGCTCCTCACATAAACCCATCTGTAGTCGGCTTAAGGGAACGGATACCTGTAAAATTTCAATTTTTTTTTCATAAAATGTTAATATAATCCTTTAAGAATATGTCAAAAAAAATTTTAGAACGTAAATTTAAGTATTTCTTATATTATAGATCGTCAGCAGTGACGACTCTTTTCTTTACGTTCGAGCGCTGGGAGAGGTATAGTTATGTATTCAAACTTTAGACGCGTTTTTCTCAAAACTATATTTTTCGAATTGGCATACACGATAACCCGAAAAGTTGTTGACCAATCTCCTGAAATTTTGCACACATCTTTCTTATGACATTATTTTCTATTTGAATTTAGAAGTTTTCGAAAATTTTTCTATAGAGAGGTCTTACTTATAGCAGTCGAACAATACGTACAAGCAGCGCACAGTGATCGAAATGAGCGATCTAGCGAGATTTTATTAAAAGTTAAAGTTGTGAAGTGCCACCAAAATTGTTTTTCTTTTCCTAACCAATAATCCAGTGCAGGGATTATCAATATATATTTGGTTAATAAGTGTAACTGATGAATTATTTTTTTTAAGTGAATACTTAGCGTTATTTTAGGCATTACATGCCCCATAAAAATCTGAAACCCATTGAATGTGTGCTCTTTCCACCGAATAAGACCTCCAAACTGCAAACACTTGACACTTTAAAATATGAAGTGCAACAATCGTAGCAGGATCGTAAACTAAGCTTTAAGGCGTATAGAGGGAAACGAAAGATGTTACTCTTAGGCATCAATTATATATCAAAAGCTTAGAATATTGTCGTTGGTAGACAAACAATCGTCAACTGCTTCAAAAAGCTGGTAGTTTGATTAGGGTTTGCGCTTGGGACGAGGAGGAAGACATACCAATAATTTTCTTTAACACTAGAAAGACTGAAAGTTAGTATACCTATATTGCCCAAATGCAGTCAAAATGACTGCATTATGAAGGAATAACTAATGTGTAAAGAAATTAGTTTAAAGTTAATTTTTAATATTTTTTATATTATTTACAATTATTAGTACATATTAACAATAAAAAAAATTTACTTCACTTGAAAAAAAAAATAATTTATTCATTTTGATTTGTAGGTACATTTTATGCAAATTAAGGCGGAAATCTTTTTATGTGTACATCTTCCGCAAAAATATTTTTGACATTTTGCACATATATTATTTGTTGTCGTAACAGAACTGGAAAACTGTTTTCCCAATTGAAACAAGAACTCTTTTCGTTGTATTTGTATTCCTGTTGTTTCTTTATAAAGGATCCACGCATTTATTGCAGCCAAATCCAAAATATTGAAAAATATTTGGAGGGGCCATCTACCAGAACTAGATTTTACTGTGTATTTTCTGGCCATTTGATCCGTCATATCAACTCCACATTTTGTGCAGTTATAAAATTGTATAGATTCCGGTAACATTTTTTATTACTTTTATCAATTTTCACAAATTTATGCTTAGCTTAGAACAGCTACTCTTTTATTTAGTTTGATTTTATATAATGTAAGAACAAAATTCTCTGATGTATATTATACATATATATATAATTGGCGCGTACACCCTTTTGGGTGTTTGGCCGAGCTCCTCCTTCTATTTGTGGTGTGCTCCTTGATGTTGCTCCACAAATGGAGGGGCCTACAGTTTCAAGCGGATTCCGAACGGCAGATATTTTTATGAGGAGCTTTTTCATGGCAGAAATACACTCGGAGGCTTGCCATTGCCTGATTTATATAGCAGAGTGAAAAAACGAGACATCTTATCCTTCCTTTGTTTGGCTGCTTTGGGTAGTTCTCTTATGTTTGCTCTAATAGTTCCAACAGGAGTTATTTTTTGGCCAATAATTTTGTCTCGAGCGACAAGCTAGTGAAGAAGGTCGTGATATTTCTTCCACAGATTGTATATGGCCCGAAAAGTTTCAGAACAACGTGTTCACTGAGAAGCATTGACGATGGTCGTTGTTCATCTTTCCCTAAATAAGGAAAACCATTTAAAATATATTTGCTACTAACATCTGATGCAAGCCAGAATTGTTGCCAGATTTGTTGGGTTTATTAGGCATATACTGGGTAAGCCTGCACCTGGTCGTCAAGTGTTATATTTTGCCCTGGTTGATAGCAAACTTGACTATTTTCAATGAACTTGTCCCATATTGCCGAAACCAAGGCAAATTTATTTGTTTGTAGGCGTCTACTTTTCGCTTCTTCTGTCAAACCATAGTTTTTCTAAAAAATTCGGGACCCCACTTTGCTGACCATAAATAACTCAGTTTTAAATTGTTTGCTTCGTAAGCTCCACGAGCATATAAAATCCCAATAAATGCACGTATTTCCGGTAATAATGTTGTCCAATCGTTCCTCGAATTTCGGCGGCCTTCTTCTTCTGTGCACTTTTTTATATGTTTGATAATATAGTTTTCTATTATCAACGAGAAAGCACTGATAGGATTATCTGCCATAATGTTCCTTTTTGTGTAGCCTGTTGGGCCTTTCACACCCTTGAAAATACAAGTAGATGGTAACCTTCCAAGAATACCACCTTCGTCAAATTTTGACCATACAGTCCATCGGCAGCTGTTTCGGTCTCCTGAAAGATATTTTCAGTTTCTTCATCAGAGTCTGCACTATTTAACACCCTACACCTTTTCCTGGAGCATATTGATGACACTTTTATTTTCACCATTGGTGATCGACTCTTCATCACTATCTTCAGTGTCAGATGTTTCACTTTGAATACAATCCGCCTCATCTTCAGATGATAGTTCAGAATTTGTTGCATCTGACTCTATATCGGAGCACTCTTCACTTATGTTCGTTAGCTTTTCCAATAACTCACTTCTATTCGACATTTCTTTCATGAATTTAGGGAACAAAAGAAATAAAATAAATAATTTCTTAGAACAAGTATCACTGTATAAAAATTCGAATAACAAGTACTACTTTAGCTTATTAAGCAACTGCAACTTATCAATTATACTGCCAAATCGACAAATTATCATGTGGCGGCAACCCAAAAATGCTCTAACGGTAAAAACAAAACTGTTATTTCAGTACAGAGTCGAACTGGTCATATAAGAAATTTACTCAATTCAATAAGTCATTTGATTATTTAAAATTTCCTAACTAGTCAAAATGACTGCATTTGGGCAATAAAGGGATAACACATATGAATATAACGGAAATGAAGGAGGGGGAGGTAACTACAATTATTAATAAACGCATTTATATGTTGTACAAAAAGTCACAAAATTCTAAGAAATTGTGTCATTATATACGTAATTGTTTTTCTAATTGAAACTAAAAAGGCAGTCAAAATGACTTCCTTGGGCAATCTAGTGTTAATGAGTTTGATGAAGATAAGGAATGGATGAATGTCGATTACGAGGTATGGCTAAGGATTATTAAAATAACTTCCAGGGATACCGTTCAGGACTACTTTGAAGTGGATAATGAAGTGTGCGTAGCAGGTTTTCCCACAGATGTCATTATTGAGAATTAACTAAGGAGATTCGAGTTCGAGCGGAATGGAAAGTGATGGCAAGAAATTACAGTATGAAATCATTCACCAGCCTTCCCATGACGATGTTAGAGATTGCTTCAGAGCTTGGAATTTATATTTGTCAAGGAATAAAGCTACCATTGAATATTACTATAAGTCTTCTAACAAGTTAGAATCTTTTTTTAAGTTAAAAGTTCAAAAGAAAATTAGGCTTTCACTCACTAATTTCTGATTATTTTAATTCATTGCAACCGAAACATATACTTCGTATTTATAAATATCTCCATTATTTAAGATGTTTCTCACGTAATTCTAGTTTCTTGAAAAAAAGAAGTATTTTATAACTCCAAGTTTCTACAAATGGAACATTTTCATTGGATAATGATGATTCAAGTTATAGAAGTTTGATTCAAGCTGGTATTTAAAATATTGTAGATTGTGAAGGTACAGAAATAAATAAGGAGCCATTTAAAATCTGATTGCAATATTTTTCATTAGTAAAAGCCTTAGCCGAATGGGTTGGTGCGTGATCACCATTCGGAGTTCACTGAGAGGTCGTTGGTTCGAATCTCGGTGAAAGCAAAATTAATAAAAACATTTTCTAATAGCGGTCGCCCTCGGCAGGCAATGGCAAACCTCCGAGTGTATTTCTGCCATGAAAAAGCTCCTCATAAAAATATCTGCCGTTCGGAGTCGGCTTGAAACTGTAGGTCCCTCCATTTGTGGAACAACATCAAGACGCACACCACAAATAGGAGGAGGAGCTCGGCCAAACACCTAACAGAAGTGTACGCGCCAATTATTTATTTATTTTAAAAGCCTTAGCAATATCTATGCAATTCAAATCTTACTATCCCTACTTATGTTTTTTTATGAAAACAAGTTCCTTCGACTTGCATTTGCGCGTGTGTGCTCCTATGTCCCATTGTATTCGTTTCAAGAGCTCCTTATTAGCTATACCATATGCTAGCATAGTAAGTATAATTCAAATAAAATTCTACCATTAGCTTAATTGCAATTACCCGCGAATGAAGTAGAGTTTTTTTGTTTTTTTAATTGGCATACATATAATCGCACATACCTACATACATTCACGTAATGAAAATGACCCTAAGTGGTTGGGCTTCAATTTAATTATGGCGGTCGGTAGGCTGTTACAATCACTTCTAAGTTAAATAGTTTTTAAGCCGTTAGGCTGCTAAATAAAGCCGTAATTTAAACTAATCTCCACTTTAGGAATCGCCTGCCTGCTGCCGTATAGAGTAAATGCGGGAAATGTGGTACAGCAGCTTTTCACGAAAATTAAGTGCAACCAAGATAACTTGGCGCTATCAGAATATTAACAAAGCATGCATTGATTGCATGCACTAGTCTTTTAATTTACTTTTGCTCAATATTACCACCTTTTGCCTTGATTATGGCCTTAAGACGGTCCAAAAACGAATCGCATGCTGGCACTACTTTTTACAGTAAATCTAGCCGTATGGCGTCAGATGTGCCTTGAATAATGCAATAAAGCTATCCAAAGGTCGTCGATGTTTAGCTGATTAATTTTTAAAAACAAATTCATCGAAATAAGGATCGTTGCTGTCACCAGTCCTCTACGAGCTTCGCGAATAGATTTATTTTTTCAAAGTAAATTTCCTCAAATGGAAGCGTTATTCTTTGTCCTGGCGTTAAAGGATGCATGATGACTTGCCATTACCGGTTTTTTGTTTTTTTTTTGTGTTCGCATTCCAATCGACACCAGATGTGAGAAATGGCTGCCGGAAAAGCGGTTTAATAATGTTGAATGGCGGCAAGTTCACTGTTTTCAAAAAACCCGCAATAATAAAAATTATAAATGTTAAACGAAATTTGCGAAATATTCCTCAAATAGGCCTCTAATTACATTTTCAAATGAATGCATGCAAATCTAATGTAATATAAAATAAATTCTAATTTTCTATTCCCTGATTTGCACACAAATATTTTCCAACACTTGCCCCAGTATGTGTGCATACGCACATTTGTGTTTCAGTATTTTATTATTCTAACGAAATTCCGCCTAACCGCAACTGGCGCAATTCAATTTTAAATACAAGTAATTTATAACTTATAAATAACGCAGGTAATGCTAATCTTTCCAATTTCGAATTAAATCACGAGGGTCCGTAATGTGTTTGCCATGATTATTAGAGCTAAATGTGTAAAATTTACTAAGCTCATAACAATAATATTAAGTTGCGAGTTTCAATCCATACGAACAAGTGAAATCGAATTGGACTTAGGATATACAGTAATTATCAATATCAATCAAACCTTGCAGAGTGTGCATTTAACTTTCTTATTTTGACAAAAAAAAAATCATCGTCTTCTATATTCGCGGAGAGAACATTTTTTGCAAAATATTCCGAGTAAAAATCAGTTGAATTTTGCATTTTCGACAGATTTAACCGGTGTTAAAAGTGAGATAATTTGAGTGGTTTCAAGTAAAGTTGGAAAAAGTGAGAAATAGTAAATAAAATTATTCAGGAATATATTATATAGCTTTCCAAATAGTAGTAGAGGAAGTAACTACTGAGTTGGAGTATCAGACAGAGGCACAAAAAGCTTTGAAAAGGAAAAAGGTTTATCTCGATAAAACAAATCCACTTGAATTGTCGCAATCCTTGTGCAACTTAACATATTTTCTATTAAAGTTTTCACTAATTTTCCATCTTTAAAGCAAAATGGCCTGAGAGGTGCTTGGACTGCATATAAAGTATAATAATTAACGCGATTTGACGTTTTTTTGCTGAAGCTGGATACCAAACGAGGATCAGTAAAGTCTTAAATCAGGTGGTCGAGATTTTTAGACACATTTAAGTGCAAAGTGAATAAATCTATGTAAAGCAGAGGAAAGGAGAAATATGTGTTGCGTACTACAAAATACATTCATCAATTTTAAAGTGCTCCCAATACTAAGCGAAAAACAAGTATCAGAAAAAGTTGTCACATAATTTAGCGATGGGCCAGAAGCAACTTCAAAACTTGTTAGCGATTCTAGGATTTCCTTGCATCATGTTCACAAGCGACTCTAGCTGACCCTTCTTTGTAAGTTTTTGACCAAAATACAAATTTTTAGTTTTGTTTTATAATGAAAACTTTAAGTTCTTACAATTCTGTGCGCTGCTTTCTTGTTGGCAGAAAATTTATTTGAAAATACCATCACATTATTCTGTTTTTGCACTCGTGAAACCTCCTTTTTCCCAAAACATACATTATGACCCTTTTTTGAACTTTGTTTATGATACGAGGAAAGGGAATAGGGAGGTTTCCTGGGAGTTTCAATTTAAAATCGAGCTTAATAATTTCTCTTCTGACCCTAAATAAGGAAAACAATAATACAATACGAGAAAAACTCAACTTTTTAAATATAAATAAAATAAGTAAGGAAGGTCCGGACCAAGTTTTATATGTACATACATACATATGTATGTATATCCGCACACATTTGAGTAAAATTTTTTTTGGGATGGCTGGCTTGTAACTTGAGCCAAATTCATTGCCACTTGATAAAGTCACGATCTTGCTAATTTTTCAATATTGAGTACTTATCAATTGTTTGGCTTGAAATATTTCAGAAATGGATTAAAAGCTACAAAATAAGTTTTTTAGATTTTTTCTAAAGTTTGGAATGAAAAGTACGTAGGAGACAAAACGCGGCACCTACTCATGAATAAACTGATAGCGCTTGGATTTTATGTAAATAAATAGTTATGGCCGCCGTAGCCGAATGGGTTGGTGCGTGATACTATTCGGATTTCACAGAGAGGTCGTTGGTTCGAATCTCGGTGAAAGCAAAATTTATAAAAACATTTTTCCAATAGCGGTCGCCCCTCGGCAGGCAATGGCAAACCTCCGAGTGTATTTCTGCCATGAAAAAGCTCCTCATAAAAATATTTGCCGTTCGGAGTCGGCTTGAAACTGTAGGTCCCTCCATTTGTGGAACAACATCAAAACGCACACCACAAATAGGAGGAGGAGCTCGGCCAAACACCTAACAGAAGTGTACGCGCCAATTATTTATTTTTTTTTTTTTTTATTTAAATACATAGTTAAAATTAAATAAAAGTATAAAAAAACTGAATTTCTTGCGTTTTTGCGGACTTCATTCAGCGCTTTCTTGCACTGGACAGCTGATTTCTGTGGACATTGCATTGCTCACCACAGAGTGGTGAAAAGCACAGATACAAGCTTTTAATTTTATCAGCGTTTTATTTATCATGCGCAGAGTTTGAATATTAGTTTATACACAAAATAACAAAATCGCAAGTCGGGACTTTAAGTGCAGATAATTATAATATAATATTTAATTGTCACATATATTCTTTGTTATAGTATCGGGCGTTTTTTAAGAGGTTAAGAATTCAAAATGTTAATACAAAATAGAAATAATGTACGAATGATGGGATTAATTTTCTGAATATGGTATCCGGCATATGTGCGCCACGACTACGAGTTGCATTGCCCATTCGATCAGTTAAATTTTTAACAACTTTTTTCCAATAAATCTTCCAGCAAAAATACGACACAAACAATGGTCTTTTGGCTTAAATTATTACATGCGCTAAATTTGTTGGCACGTAAGCCAAAATCTTACGTTAAATTTTGCACGTAGTCGAAGAGCAAAGGCGAACAAGTTGAGAACTACGACGATTCGACATTTTGGTGTCTTCTTTAACACTTCCCTCTGCGAACAGATTTTTTTTTTTTTTAGAGTAAATTTCGACAAGCGTTGTTCTGACTTGCCAAACCTTACTGAGCTGTCAAACCATAGTTATCGATTCGCTAGTTCTCATACAGCTAAGAACAAAAAAACAGCCGGTGTAGGTAAACAGAATCAAAACGCTGAGCAAACTTCGTCGGGCGGAGCATTGTCGTCGGGTTTCAATCGGGTTTTTTGATATAATTTTTTTTAGTATTCATTGGCATTTCATCATGGAAAGATTTACGCCTCAACAACGTTTACAAATCGTACAATTGTATTACGAAAATCGACGGTCTGTGAAAAGTGTTCATCGCGCGCTCAGGCCAACTTATGATGTTCAGCAATGAGGCCCATTTTTGGCTAAGCAAAATTGCCGTATTTGGGATGTAGGGCAACTCGAAACCATTCAAGAACTGCAGGCTGGAGGAATCATATATCTTCAAAGACGAGGCTAGTGCCAATGTGACAGCAAATGGCGAAGCCCGTGATCTCCATTTGAATACAACAAGACGGTGCTACTTGCCATACAGCCCTTAAAACCGTCGTTTCGGTGAGCAATTTACCTCTCGTCTCGGACCAGTTGATTGGCCACCCAGATCGTGTGATATCACACCTTTGGACTTTTATTTGCGGGGTTATGTAAAGTATAAATGCTTTCTGGGTAAACTAGCTTCGATTGAGGCATTGGAAGCCAACATTACTAAAGTTATTCACGAGATACCGACCGAAGTCCTCCAGTTGGGGCCAACATTTGAAAGAAATTATCTTTAAAAATAAATGCCAGTAATGGTTCTACACAAAAATAATACAAATTTTCCAATCAATTTGAATTTTCTTTGTTTTATTTCAATTTCAAGTGATTAATATGTATGCATTCCTGCAAGTGATGCAACGTTTTCGAAGCACATTTGTATGCATTTTTTACTGACAGTAGATTCTGTCGTTTTATTTCATTTTTCCAATGAAACTTCCCTTGATGAAGGTCGCTCAGACAATTGATTCTATTTATAGAACTAGGAGGTTGGTCGAGTTTCTTCTCCAATAGTTGGTATGTACTTATATGCTTATATTGTTCTACTTAGGGAAACACCGCCTTGTATCGACGCCGATTATGATTATAGATAGATATAGATTATTTTTATGAGCAGTGATTTTATGGCAGAAATAACTCAACTCAAATAACTAACTGCTATTGCCTGTTGAGGGGCGAACGATATTAGAAAAATTATATTTTACCATTTCATGTTTCACGTCATCGCAAATCGGTATGAGCACGGGACCCATCATGTGACAGTCACTCACAAGCGCTCTTGGATCCGGCAGCCCCGCGATGAAAAGACACACTGTGAATTAAATAAACAAAATAATAATAAAAAATAGCGTTAGCACTACCACATCAAAAGCAATCTGCAGGAAAAGCGGGAATCATTCAGCAGAGAAAGTGTGGAATTGTACATAAATGCATTGTCAGTTGTCCATTTGCTAAGTGCTTAAATTTGTATAGACTTATGTAAGAGGCAGACGACGAGTACACTTGTATACGTATGCGCATACATGTACATGCACACGCATGCATACATAATAAACTTTCAATTTTATGCGATCCTATGTGAGCGCATTTGAGCAAAGTATGTCTACTGGTACGAGTATAAGCCGATTTTTATAGGTGTCCACACGCGGACGTGTGCTCGTAATTCACTGATCCACACATACTCATACTCGTATAGAAATATATACATATGTACACAAATGGAAGCATCCCAACACTTATGGTACAACATAAATTTACTGGTAGCGCGAATCAAAAAAAAAAACTGAAGAATTATTTTTGGGTGAAGAGGGAACGGTGACTACCAAAGTGATGGTGGCGCAGTTAAAACGTTTAATGCCTTTCAACTGCCTCAGTGACAAAGAGGATTTAATACTTTTATTTTTGTTGCAATATTTCCTAGTACAAGCGCATAAAAATGAGATATTGCTCAAGTGGCAAGCAGCGACTGCGTAGTGTGCCAGAGGCGATGACGGCCTCGCTACAGACCGATGACAATGGTGGCACAATGGATGTCGTAGCACCTCCGCAGGCAGCGGAGTGCCAACATTCAGTTGGCTAGATTGTCGTAGACACATTGCTTTTATTTGCAGCCACAGATAAAAGGCTGCAGTAGGTTTGCCTAGCGGCAGTAAAGTCATGCATATAAAATGGCAGTGAAAACAACAACTACGGGCAAAACTGACAGGAGGAAGTGCAGACAATAGGAAGAGCAAACCGATGGCACTACAATATTCGTTTTGTATTCATTGTTTACATAACTTCCATGTAAATATTTGCGTATTGTATGTACATTGATTGCTCTAATTTTTCTTCCAGAAACAGATATGTATATGCAAAGGGTCTTTTAAAAGTGACGCTTATGTAGATATCAGTAGTGAATAATTCATAGACGGCACCTTTTTAAGTCATCTTTGACATTTGTCAAGTAGACAGATGTACAATTTTACACGATAGAACAAAGCGTTAAAATTATTGAAAATTTTTTGCTAGAAATAATCGTCCGAATGAATCAGCAATTCAATAGTTGGTGAAAATTTTTTTGAAGAAACTGGTTCTGTCGCTGGTAGAAAAAGGACAGCCAGACCAGAAACTATTCTATTGAAAACATTGCCACCTTCAATGTCGATATCTTGACTTTCTGAACAATTAGGCATTCATGAATTGACACTTGGACGGATTTTATCTGTGGACATGCTCATGGTGGGCATGTAAATGATGGCATTTTTCTCATATAATTGTTAAGAGTCGTATTTTGAATAAAAATAGTGCAACCTGAAAAAATCTGAATTTGTACATATTTTATTTTAAAACAACTTCAAGACGCGTCTTTTCGAAGACCCTGTACATATGGTATTTCCGTGTAGGTGTTTCTATGTTGTAGGCCGCCCCATAAAGTTGGCTTAAAAAATGCGATACTTGATGCTACTCCCAACTATGCTACCACTGTTTAAACTAATTTTTTTATCTACTACCAACTGTTTTTTTTATTTTGACCCTGAAAACTTAACTAAAAACATTTTTTTTTTATTTTGGGGTTTTTTAAATTCAATTCTAAGGGTTTCCCGTATAAAATTTAGTTAACATTTTTTAATGAATAATAGGGTTTTTTTTTAAAGGGGAGTTTGAATAATATCGATCCGTAAAATTTATATACCAAATGTATAGAAACGTTTCCAAGCGCCAAATATTAAACACAAAATTGAAAAAAATCTCGCTTTGACCATAGGATAAATTTAGTGGATAGCATGAAAAAAAGTATTTACTATTTAATAGTGTTCATTTAAGTCCGTCTATTTACAAATGTCTTAAAAAAATTCCAAGATAATAGCCAATCAATTGGCGGGACGTGGGCCTTTCAACGCAGTAGCGACTCAATTTAATTATTGCAATGACGAATTTTAATTTCGGGTACAGAAATGATGGTACAATTTTGAAAAATAGTGTTTAATCACATGATTTTGGGGCGTTATAGTAACATTAAGCTGCCAATATGAAGACGACCCTGGCCACGACCCTTTTACTTGCAGTTTTCGCCATCTTGCACCAAAGCCTAGTACGCGGACGATCTACAGCTATTCTTAAGCACTTTTTTCTATTGCATTGTAAAGTCTGCATAACCCACTTAAAAAAGTAAAATTGTGCAATTATCGTCAATGCGCATTTTAAAAATTAGGTACATTATTGGACGCTTAATGATGTTTTAACTTATGTACATAGATTTCATTAAATTAATTGCAATTCCAAAATGTTAGGTTATTTTTTTCTGGAAGTCGGTTTAGAATAGCCAACTCACTTATGTAGACCAGGTAGGTCAGTAGTAGTACCAACTTCAGCAGAATTCTTGCGAAAATATTCCTAGCCTAGCAGAGTGTCCACCTGACAGCCTATGACTCTATTTTCAAGCAATGGAAGATTAGTACCGTTTCTGGCTAGCTCATCGACCCTACAATATCTCTATCTCCTGGAACTAATATAAGACTGACCTTGAATACATTGCTAATATAATTTAGAGCTACCAGCCATTCCTGAGCTACTTTTGATCTTAGTATCACTGCCTCCATTGATTTGATTTTCGCCTTGCTGTCCAAGAAGATATTTATTGTAGTTTTTGTTACGGCATATGGTAGACCCTACAGTAGTCCGGAAGTCGGACGGATAATTCTAGTCCTAATTCTTTTGAAAAAACTCCATAGCCTAAAAAATTGGCTATGTTATGTTATCCGTGTAAAAGTTGATTCCCCGTCTCTATGGTCTTTGAGTTTGCCACTCTCTTCTTGAGGGGATATTAGTCTTGAAGAGCCTTTCGAAGGTTGGTTTAGGGAAAGAGTTGTAGATTTATTAATTATAGCTACCAAAATGTTAGTCATTTATAGCCTTTTACAGACGAGTTGGAACTCATTAGACTCCATTTAATGTTTGATGGGGCACTCTTGAAATGGATCAGTTTGAGAGCAATGAATGTCTGGGAGAGTACTTCAAATTGTTTAAACCGATGATGGAATGGCCTATGGCTACCTTCTTCTCGCATATACGAGCTGTGTTAAAAAATAAGTTGAATTTTCAAATTGACACCAAGCCATTGGGCTACGGAGACCGAAACGAAAATAAAAATCATATTAAAGCATATTGATAACATAGTTGCTTCAATAGAATAATTATTGAAAAAGAGATTTAATTTACTTAATCCAAATATTAAACTATAAAAGTTGGTCAAATATTAGAATTTGACGTTTGCTACAGGCAAAGAAATGCAAATAAATGATTTGTTAAAAAATATCTTATCCGAGGAGTTCGACTCTTTTATCTATACTATCTATGAAAAATTTATATTATCTATATTATGTATGCCTTTTATTTACTGTTAAGTTAAAAGAAAGAGAGATAAGAGTTAAAAAAAAATAAATTACGAAATTTTCAAGGCTACTTTTCAGACTATCCTGTGTACTAAGTATCATCTATCGAGGTGGAGTTTTTGTTATATACTTATAGTTCACAAATCTTCAGAAACTAAAGCGGCATCTGATTTAAAAAAAAAACGGTATTCTAAATATAACAAATCCTTGCTATCTGCGGCCGCAGTAGAAAAGCTGTTTTCGTTTATCCCTCGCTACGGAACCCTTTCTGAATGTAGTGGAGCCGTAAAAATCCGTTCTAAGGAACTTTGTAATTTTGAATCTAGAAAAAATTACTTAAATTTAAGACTCTCAGAAACTTTATTATTATGACGGGGTTTAGCACTGCGATTTATGGAATTGCTCCGAGTCCAACTTTCTCAATAAATTTAAGGATTTGCTCTATTTTATTGGATTTGATTAAGATTCGTTTTGAGAATCCTTATTTGTTCTCGTATTTATCCTTGGTTTTACTCGCAGTATTTTCTGACAACAATGAAACAATGTAACTTCCTTCAGGCTATTACCGACATAAAGCAATGATATTGCGGGCAGTTGCGAGAAAATTTTAATTACGGAAACTACCTTATTAGACCTTCTAAAAATTAGGCGTTGCTCTCACTCTTTCCTTCAAATTGCCACAATAGCCACACGGAAATAGACTACAACAACAAAATGCAGCTGCAGCGCAGGCTTAATGCACTCTAATCGTGTTTTTCTAGCGATTGATTGGAGTACTTGCATTTCAGTTGTACGCATCAGTTGTTTTGTTTCTGGGTTTTCTGCTCTTGCCTCAGCTCCATAAAGTAGTACAGGCCTGATTGTATATTAGTTTTATATACACGGGATTTGCTTTCGTTTCGCATCCCACAACACGTGCACCCCGCAAGCATCTTTCATCGACATCATAACGGACTACCGATATGCACGCCGACTGTTTGTTTGATGGCAGAAGATACTTAATTTTGTTCTCGTTCACCACCAGACCCGCTTGCTTTGTTTTTTTATCCAATTTAGAAAAGGAAGAACTAACAACGCGGTTGTTAAGACCTGAGCGAGTGCCTGAGCGATTAAGTTCTGCGGCTCGCACGATCCCTTCCAACATCAGGTTAAAGAAGTCACACGACAGCGAGTCACCCTGTCTGAAACCTTTTTTTGGTATCAAACCGCTCGGAGAGGTCCTTCCCGATTCTGATTGCTCTGCTGGTATTGAGGAACGTTATTTTGCATAGCCGTATTAGTATCGTCAAAAAGGATGATGTGTGTTGACTCTCCTTTAATGGGTCGTTTCCAAGATTTGGCGTATTGTGAATATCTGATAAAGTCCAATCTGTTGGCTGAAGTTTCGCACAATATGTTCGCCTTATATGCGACACTTAGAAGACGAATGCCGTGATAATTAGCACAGATGTCAGGATCACCCTTCTTATGAAATGGGCAGAGCACACTTAAATTCCAATCGACACTTTACCAGCTTTCCGCCATCATGTTTGAATAGCTCAGCAGTCAGTCCGTTGGCCCCCACTGCTTTGTTGTTCTTTAGCCCTTATTCTAATCTCGACATCCTTGGGTAGCGGAACGACAGTCCCGTCATCAACGATTGGGGTATCAGGATCTGCACTTTTCCTGTGACATGCGCAGTTATTACTATTCAAGAAGTTCGAGAAGTGTTCGCTCCAAAATCTAAGTACGCTCTGGATGTCAGGCACCAGATCACGGGCGTAATGACGGTGAATATAGTTATACGCAAGTTATGGTTGGCTCCGCAACTTGTTTATAGATGGTGATGACATTTTCGGCGTGTGGGGCATCCCATGTGGGCCTAACAAATCACGCAATGAGGGAGACGAACACTATCGCACGTTTCTCACCACAGTAGCCCTGCATGAACAGGTTTTATTGTAGTACCAGAAAAAGGTTTAACATAATTGTATAAGTTCCATACCAAACTAGCCACTGTGGCACTCACTTAGATACCAAATTTTTACCATGATTCTATAGATACATACATGCGTTGCGCTCTGCATCTGGGGGAAGATGGGTAGAGGAGGGATTATTAGAATCCCTCATATAAAATATCTCACTGTACTCGATTGCGGTAGAAGCGTATTGTGATTTAAAAACCCATCAGAAACGTCGGAATACTCAACAAGTGAATATATAAAGAAACCATATTAAAGTAGATTTTGATGGGCACTTAATACTTTCCTAACTTTTGTATCATCATCCCAGTATAACATTTCTTGCATTTTGAGACTTGCTGATCGCAATGCCGAAAATATTGGATATGAATTAAATTTACAATTCGTATGAGGTTATAAGAGTTGCTTTATTTAATAAGTATCCTTAGGCCATCCTTAATTTTTATTTCCTAGGTTCGACAGCAGTAAGATGAAGATCCTCAACACACTGACTTTTCTTGGCTAATGTAAAACGTTGGTTATAATGGAAGGAATGGCATGGAATACAGTGCAGTAAAACATTGCAAATGCAGTTATAGTGGCAGGCCCCATTATGCTACTGGCATTTGTAATAGTTGTCAAAATTTGCGCTTGCAATTCGCTCAAAATATGGCTTTACTTAAAGAAATGGGTTAAACGAGTTGACAAGGTTAAAAGGCTCACATCTGTTCTGATAACCGGCGCAATGTCACCACACCATCGAAAGCATTTTATGCGACATTAAACTTCCTTCCGGTAGCTCTGCAGTCAATAAGGCTGAATACTTTAAGTAAGTGGTCAGGCACAGACTACGTTCACGGTTAAATCCTGGGTGGTATTTCGGAGCTTCCGTGAACTATGCATTCCCACCTACAATAGCCATTACAACGTTCATCACCCTCGTACCCTCAAGGAAAGTGTGGGAACGGGACGATGTAAGACAGGGCGAATCCATTCATGTATACACAGATGACTCAAAGCACGGTCGCGCACCCTCTCTGTCTTTGTCCTGCTCTATCCAGACAAAGGTGTACTGTTTTAGACAATTTTTTAATGAACTGGAGGATCTCAGATCCGCGGAAACCAGGGAAACTCTAAAATGTTCCTGATCCGAACGAAGTTAAAATAATAAATTAGAAAAAAAAGAAATCTGCGGTCATCCGAATGGATTTGTGTATGATTATCATTAGGCAGAGCTCGTGCTCGAAACTCGCTGTGGGCATGAAACGATAGAAGTGGGGCCGTCAAAAAGCGGTCGTTCCTCGGCAGGCCATGGAAAGGCTCCACATAAAACCCATTTACCATTCGGAGGCGGCATTAAACTGCAGGTAGCTACATTCGTGGAACAACACTAAAAGCTATGTCTACTCTAATTACATATGTGCATACATTCATTTTTGTAAATTTCTTATCGTTGCACAAGAGGACATTTGAGGCGCAAATAAACAGTAATCCGGAGTCAAGCGAAAACACGGATTTTATGAGTTAAATCCAACAAAATTGAAAAATTATCTTTAAGCTTTTGTTATTAGTTTGAAAATGCAAGGGGCACTGGAAACTATTGTCAAGAGTCATTGGATGGCGCGAGATCTGCATATGTTTCCTTTCTTTTTACCGCTGCTGATAGTTGTCCTAGTAAAATTAGTTATTAGTTTATTGACCAAGCCAAATTTCAAAAATTATGAGCCAATTTATTTTTTGGTCCTCCAACCATGAATAAAAATTCCTGTTCTTCCGGTGTTCTTCCTCTTTTTCTTATCAGAAGCGACCTTCAAAGTGAAAATGTGTTTTGGAAAAAAAGGTATCAACAAAAAAATAAAAGGCTCTCGAAAGTTCTGTGAGGTTTTCGACAGGTCATGTTCTCCAATTCTGACCACAAACTGAAGTCCAATGGATTCAGATCTGAACTTCCAAAGGGACAATCTTCTGCGGCTATGAAACCAGGAATGTTGTTTTTTAGCCAGTGCTGGGTGGTTTTTGCCTTATGGGCTGGAGCGGAATCCTGCTGGAAGATCCAACGCTCTCCATTGAAGAGAGTTCTACTTCAATGGTTCACCACGTCTTCTAAGCCATCCTCCTGGTACGTTTTGGCTCCGGTCCTAAGCCCATTTTCACCGAAATGAAGAGAAGGTAACACCTTTACAAGACACTCCGCATCAAATCAAACCGTTACCCGGATGCCACAAAAGAAGTTGCTTGCATCTGTCGAGTATAATTTTCTTCAAGCGCGTTGTCAAAAGATGACCAGTTGAGCGACGGAAGGCTTTCATGTGGAGATCATCTCTAATTAGTCTTGACATGGATCTGATCGATACATTAATTTCACTGGACATGATTTTTCGCTTTCTAAGGGATTTCTGCGGATGGTTCCGTGTGTAGAAGTCCACGCAAGTGGGGGAAAGTTACTGATCGCCATTCACTTGGGAGTGGCCAGGACGATTCTTCTACATATGGTTCAAGCAGCTCACAACGTCCGGGATTAGCCCACGTATCCTCTGTTTAGCTTCCGAACACCCGTTCGGGAGTGAGCTAAAGTGACAAGGCGAAGCATCCCAGCATAGCTGGTTGTGCGCTGGGTTTGGGACCCGCCACTTAAAAAGGAGCAACATTTCTCGTTCCCTACGTACCGCCGCCGAAGAAGAAATCGGATTCCGGCGAGCCCGAAAAAACAATTGGTACGACGAGGAATGTCATGCTGCCGCAGAAAGAAAAGATGTCGCCTATAGAGCCACGCTGCGATCGGGCGCAACGCGAGTCATGTGGGATCGCTACAGAGAGCTGAAAAAGGAAGAGAGACGTATTATCCGACAGAAGAAACGAGAGGCCGAAATACGTGAGTGCGAGGAGCTTGAGATGCTGGCCAATAGGAACAACGCCCGAAAATTTTACCAGAAAGCTCGGCGGCTTACAGAAGGTTTTAAGACCGGGGCGTTGTCCTGTAAGAACAAAGACGGCGGTCTGGTGACTGACGTACAGAGCAATCTTAAATTATGGAGGGAACACTTCTCGAACCTGTTAAACGGTGACAGCTGCGCATGTCATAGAGAATGTGAAGATCCCGATACCCCAATCGTTGACGACGGAATTGTCGTTCCGTTACCCGACCATGACGAGGTGAGAATAGCAATATCACGGTTAAAGAACAACAAAGCCGCGGGCACCGACGGACTGCCGGCTGAGCTATTCAAACATGGCGGCGAGGAGCTGGTAAGGTGCATGCATCAGCTCCTATGCAGAATATGGTCGGATGAAAGCATGCCTGCCGATTGGAATTTAAGTGTGCTCTGCCCAATCCACAAGAAGGGCGATCCTGCAATTTGTGCCAATTACCGCGGGATTAGTCTTCTAAATATCGCCTATAAGGTTCTAGCGAGCGTATTGTGTGAAAGGCTGAAGCCCATCGTCAACCAACTGATTGGACCTTATCAGTGTGGCTTCAGACCTGGAAAGTCTTCCATCGACCAAATATTCACAATACGCCAAATCTTGGAAAAGACCCATGAAAGGAGAATCGACACACACCATCTTTTCGTCGACTTCAAAGCTGCATTCGACAGTACGGAAAGGAGTTACCTGTATGCCGCTATGTCGGAATTTTGGTATCCCCGCAAAACTAATACGGCTATGTAAGATGACGTTGCTCAACACCAGCAGCGCCGTCAGAATCGGGAAGGACCTCTCCGAGCCGTTTGATACCAAACGAGGCTTCAGACAGGGTGACTCACTGTCGTGTGACTTCTTTAACCTGATGTTGGAGAGCATCGTACGAGCCGCAGAACTTAATCGCTCAGGCACAATTTTTTATCAGAGCGTACAATTGCTGGCGTATGCCGATGATATTGACATCATCGGCCTTAACAACCGCGCTGTTAGTTCTGCCTTCTCCAAACTGGATAAAGAGGCAAAGCGAATGGGTTTGGTGGTGAACGAGGACAAAACGAAGTACCTCCTGTCTTCAAACAAACAGTCGGCGCACTCGCGTATCGGCACCCACGTCACTGTTGACAGTTATAATTTTGAGGTTGTAAAAGACTTCGTGTATTTAGGAACCAGCATTAACACCGATAACAATGTCAGCCTTGAAATCCAACGTAGAATCTTTCTTGCCAACAAGTGCTACTTTGGACTAAGTAGGCAATTGAGCAGTAAAGTCCTCTCTCGACGAACAAAACTAACACTCTACAAGACTCTCATCATGCCCGTCCTAACGTATGGCGCAGAAGCTTGGACGATGACAACATCCGATGAAGCGACGCTTGGAGTGTTTGAGAGAAAGATTCTGCGTAAGATTTTTGGACCTTTGCACGTTGGCAACGGCGAATATCGTAGACGATGGAACGATGAGCTGTATGAGCTTTACGACGACATAGACATAGCGCAGCGAATAAAGATCCAGCGGCTTCGTTGGCTGGGTCATGGATACAAACGCTCCGGCTTTGAAAGTATTCGATGCGGTACCAGCTGGTGGTAGCAGAGGAAGAGGAAGGCCTCCTCTGCGTTGGAAAGATCAGGTGGAGAAGGACTTGGCTTCACTTGGTGTGTCCAATTGGCGCCGGTTAGCACGAGAAAGAAACGACTGGCGCGCTTTGTTAATCTCGGCCAAAATCGCGTAAGCGGTTATCGCGCCAATTAAGAAGAAGAAGAAGGGATTTCTGCGAATTCTTTCTCGAACGACTTTTATAGCTGCACTGGTTCGAACCACTCGAGGACGATCACTACTATTTTCTCTGTCACTTTCGACATTTGGGAAAAACAATTGACTGTGCGGTAAACAAACATTCTTGAAATAATAACCTTTTTCACCAATTCGTTAATCTTACTTGCACTTTTATCACACTTTTGTAATGCGATCACTGCAATATGCATTGTAAAAGTTGTCACAGAATTTATGGCATGACTAAATAGACTAAATACATTTTCAATTCTTAGTCTCCCGCCAACCTCCTCATGGCTGTCTTTATAAAGTCTTATCAAGATTCCAGAACTACTCCGCAGTATGTATACAAGTAACTCTATCCGTGATCTACCCTTGATCCTTGTTATAAGTTTTTGATCTAGGAACAAAGGTTTAGCATTTTATTCCTTTGAAAGGTGTAACCTTTTTTGCCTGCTGACATACTCACACACCTCACACTTCACTGGAGGAAAATTCGTTTGAAAAAGCCGTCACATTCTCATCTTTTTTACATTTTTTGTTAATTTTGTTTTCCTACAATACAACTTCCCTATTTCAAAGATCGTTTGTGATAAGTGGAAAGGGAAAATAGTAAAAATTCCCTAGGAATTTTATTCATATAGGAGGAAGGAAAATCAAAATCGGGCTGATATATTTCCACCCCCTTAAGGGCAACAATTAAATGACGAAGGTTACTTATGACACTGAGTTTGTCATGCAGATGGAATAATAGCGGCAGAAATAGTTATTTATTATAGTTCATTGGTCTTCACACTTCGATATTTAACGTCACCAGTAATTAGGAACTGCAAAACCAACCATAGTCTCTCTTTTCCGTTTCTCAATCACTCGAGGGACATAGAGGTGTAAATCGTACTCTCTGCCTCCTAGAAGCACTTACGGACGTAGCGCTGATACACCCCTGGCAATGCAGCGGGCGATGAACGAAATTGTATTCTGCGAGAGCAGAAGCGAGAGGTGCATTCCTGTGACCATGCTGCTGAACCCAACGGTAAAAACGGTAGTTCGGGGCGGACGAGAAGTATTTTTCCCACCTATTCTGAGCTTCTTTAACATATTTGAAGCCGAGGTTAGGATAGGTACTAAGCACTACACCAGGATCTTTGATCAACGGGTGCGTTCCAAGCCCCCGAAAAGGAGTTATTCGCGAAACAAGGCTGTCTGGAGTCAATAAAGAGGACAAGTTCTGCCACCAGAATGGAGGTAAATGGGCTGGCGTCCTGTTTTCCTCAAACGTTTTTGCGCCAACAAAACATCGATAGTCTGTTCCTTCGTTATTTTAGATAATGTGAAAAAAACCATTGAGTTTATGTGAAGGAAAGTAGGAAACGTTTGATAAATGAACTGAAATAAAAACGACTTTTGGGTTCATAACAAACAATTGTGTCAACTTATTTCATTTAAAAAAGAACAGGGAACAAAAAATACAAAAAAATAGCGTATGTAAATCCACTTTGATTTAAATGTAAGAATATATCGGGTGTTTTTTTTTTTAGCTGCATGAGAACTATCGATCTCGATAACTACGGCTTGACAGCTGAGAATGGCACACTGTCCTGACATTTTTTTTCCTTAAGATTTGGTAAGTGGTCATGAATCATTTAACGCCAGAACAACACTTCCGAATTATGGAAATTTACTTTGAAAAAATTAAATCTGCCCCCGAAGTTCATAGAGTACCTCCTCCATTTTACGTGCGCTTTACACCGTGATGGCATCATCGGACTTTATTTCTTTCAAAATCAGGAAAATCAAAAGAGCTGCCTTTACGGTAAATGGCGAGAGCTATCGTGCTATACTGACTGAATTTTTGTATTAACAAATTCATCAGCTAAACATCAACGACATTTGGTTCCAACAAGACAGCTTGCCGTACAGCGCGTTTAACAATCGATTTATTGGACTGATCGAATGGATCGTCAAACTCGTAACCACGTGGACATATGCCGGATATCATATTCAAGAAATAAATGACATGCAATTATCTACCAGGCTACATTAAAAAAAACAATGCATTCCAATAATATTTCTGTTTTGCATTATCATTTAAAGTTTTCAAGCTCGTAAAAAACACCCCATAAATATGCACCTGCGAGGTGTGTTCAAACAGTATCGCGAATTTTGAATTTTCGCAGGTTACGTATGTATATTCGAATTTCGAATTTTTTGTGGCGATATGTTGGTATTCTCATATCTCTCACTCATGTCGATGAGTTCGGCCATTTTGAATGTTCAGTTAATTGTTGACAGCTGCTTTGCTTGCAAGTGTTTCCGCTTGTCTTCGATTTTTACCTATTCAAAAAGATGGATCAAAGAACCTGTATCCAATTTTGTGTGAAAACCGAAATTAAGTGCGCGGATGCATTCCGAATGTTGACTGTGCCACACGGAGAAGCTACTTTGGATCAAAGCAACGTTTATCGGTGGTACAAAATGTTCTCAGAAGGCCGAGCAGATGTGAACGACAAAAAGCGTTCCGGACGTCCGAACACTTCAACAACAGACGAAAAAATTGATGAAGTGATGAAAATGGTATTGGCCAATCGTCGAATCACCGTTAAAGAAATTGCTGAGGACTTAGCCATATCGAGCTCGTGCCATTCCATTTTTTTCAATGATTTGGGCATGAGACGGGTCGCCGCAAAATTCGTACCAAAACTGTTCAATTTCGACCAAAAGCAGCATCGCATGAACATTGCTAATGAGATGTTGGACTCTGCCCGCGACGACCCAAATTTGCTCCAGAGGGTCATAACTGGTGACGAATCGTGAGCCAAAGCTCAATCATCTAAATGGAAGCTGCCGTACGAACCAAGACCGAAAAAAACGCGCCAAGTTCGGTCGAATGTAAACGTTTTGCTTACCGTTTTCTTCGAATGCAGGGGCGTTGTGCATCATGAGTTCTTTCCACAGGGTAAAACGATCAATAAGGAATATTACTTTTAGCAAAGCAATCCGCCAGAAACGCCCGGATTTGTGGAAGAACAAAAATTGGCTCTTGCATCACGACTTTTTGGCCAAAACAAAAAAAACAACACACTAATGATGCCACAGCCACCGTTCGAGTATCCCCCAGAGCTGGCCCCCTGTGACTTTTTCTTATTCCCGAAACTGAAGCGGCCTATGAAAGGACGACGCTACGCTACGATTGACGAGATAAAGACGGCCTCGAAGGAGGAGCTGAACAAGATAAAAAAAGATTTTTTGAAGTGCTTCGAAGATTGAAAAAAACGGTGGCACAAGTGCATAATATAATATCTCATGGGGATTACTTTGAAGGGGACAAAATAGATATTAATGAATAAATAAAAATATTTTTTGAACAAACACAAAATTCGCGATACTTTTTGAATACACCTCGTATGCGATATTACTGGGAAATTCACTATCTATATTCAAGACTAATCAGCCTTGGTCATTATGCCAGCTCTGTTGAACAACCTTTCAGAATCTCTGCAGAAGTAGCTCACGCTTTTGTCAAAGAATCATTCGGAATCAACTGAAAATTATAAATCGGATGGGATATTTTCATGAAGGGAATGTGAAAGTTAAAAGTACCACTATTCCCGGCGCCAGTTTTAACAAACGAAATTGTATTTTTTGTATGCGAGTCACTTAAATCGTGTACACGCTTGAAGAATACACGCCATCGCTTTGCTGAAAGATGTATGGGCCAGGCCCGCGTACACTATCAACCCAAGGTTGCGCTACTATCTTTATATCCTTGATATATGGAGCAGAGTTAACCCAAAACCCTTGAGTAAAGAAGTGTCGTGGCATGGCCTTTCCTTTGTTGCTCACAACACCTAAAACCAACATAGCGGATTAGGATTGAAACATAGTCATTTGTCAATTCTGCAATTGGTCTTTTGGTCTTAGTCAACATTTTTTGTCGTCAAAAAAAAAAAACCATAACATCGCATGCGCTTCAAGGTGTTTCATTTTTTTAGAAGGCGTTTTGATCGGATAACTCGCTGTTCTGATGTCTGCTCCGAAATAAACTGTCTTCTGCTCATAACGTAGGATTTATATCGGAGATCTCATAGACAACTAACAGATAAGAGCCTCAAGTATGTTAAGCTCTCTCCCAAGTGCCCTTATGGATTTTGAAGGGTCCTTGTCAATGATCGCTGGCACCTGTTGAATAAATTTAACAGATTCTGCGTCACCGCCTAAAGCCATGAATTCACGACGAACCTTATCAACAAATGAACGGTTGCACTAAAGAAAATTACAAATTTTTTTTTGGCGTTTAGATAATAAATAACTAAAACTTACTTACGAACTTTTTCATTTAACAGACACCATGAAATATTATTCGATGCACTTGGTATCAAAAAATTGGTGCTGATGCGTCAGATATATGTATATACATTGTACTTCTCTCGTATATACGAATTCACATGCATGCATAAACAAATAAGTGTTTGTGTGTTTGTAAAATAAGGCACAGGGATTAGCAATTTGCAAAGCAATTAATATTCCCAAGCGGCAATTAGCACCAGCAGCAATTACAAGAAAAACTACAACGCCATTGCAGGTCCTCCATCAACACTAACAATACAAACACCACCGATTGCAGATTACAAACGCAACAAAACAATCAATAAATTGGCCGCAGCAACAGCTGTTAGAAAAGCAAACAAGTTGAGGAAAATCCTTCAAGGATTTGTAAGGGATAAATGACGGGCAGAACCATTGTACGCTACGATAGAAAGCAATCAATTGTAGAGCAAAAACAAATTCAATTTTTTTTTGTGAACTGTGAAATGAATGAAATTCAATTACGAAAGTTTCTACAGTTATTGCTGTACACAAATGCATGCACATATTCTTATGCAATTTCACACCAGAAACTTTGGCAATGATTGCTTTTTGAGTTGACATACCTAAAAATAAATACGTAAATATTATAGCCAGAATAAAAACTTATAATAGGAAGTGAAAAAAAACATTCCAGCACTCCACATAAATCAGTATGGTTGATTGAATAAAATATTTTTTTTTAATATCACTTTCTTATGTAATTTTTGTTAACCCTTCGTTAGGCACCCATGTCCAGACCTTTTTCAACTTTGGACGTGAATTTAACAGCTTCCAAGTACCTTCCTAAAATTTAGTTTTCTATCGATTTATGGATATAACCTCTTAAAAAGGGATCCTTGAACAGGACGAAAAAAAGATGCATGCCAAAACCATTAATGTACATATGTACTATATAGGGGTCTGGTCAGACCAGAGAGTTCAGGTGTCCAAACAAGAGTTAAATACGTGTGCATTAGGGTGGCCCTTGTTTGGAAAAGTGTTCAAATTCTCGAAGTAAACCCAAGAAACACGATAATAACTCAATAGTTAATAAAATCAAAGCTTAACATATTGGGTGCGCAACTAAGTTCAATAGATGCCACCAGTAGTGTATCCTAGTCGATTCTAACATAACCTAAACATCATAAACCAAGCTTAGACATATGGTAAACAAACTGCTTCGACACATTAGCGATATTGTTTTGGTATCATACACTTTTGGTTTTGCGAAAATGTCCGATTTTGGGCCGAATAATCGTCATTTGCGGGAAGTGTTGATTTTCCTCTTTTATTCGAAAAACAGGGCGGCTGAAGCACATCGGAGCTACAAAAAGTTTATGGAGATGCTGCTTTAAGTGAAACAACGTGCCGAGATTGGTTCCGTCGCTTCAAGGACGGTGATTATAATGTTGACGACCGTTCGCGTGAAGGAAGGCGCTGAATTAGAGGAATTGCCCAATGAGGATCCATGTCAAACGCAAGAAGAGCTTGCTTCAGTATTAGGAGTTAGCCGCCAATCCATTTCCAAGCGATTGCATGCTATGGGCATGATTCAGAAACAGGGGACTTGGGTTCCTTATGAGTTAAAACCAAGGCATGTTGAATGTCGTTTTTTCGCCTGTGAACAACTGCTCCAGCGGCAAAAAAGGAATGATTTTCTTCATCGCATCGTGACGGGTGATGAAAAATGGATTCATTACAGCAATTCAAATAAAATAAAATCATGGGGACTGCACGGTCCTGCTTCTACGTCGTCGCCTCGGCCAATTATTCACACTGCGAAGGTTATGCTATGTATTTGGTGGGACCAAGTTGGTGGTATTTATTATGAACTATTAAAACCAAACGAAACCATTACTGGGGATCGGTATCGACTTCAATTAATGCGATTGAGCCGAGCACTGCGCGAGAAGCGACCGCAATACGCGGAGAGGCATGAAAAAGTGATTCTGCAGCATGACAACGACTCAGCCTCACGTTGCCAAACCCGTTAAAACCTACCTGGAAACACTGAAATGGGAAATCCTACGACACCCGTCATATTCTCCAGATATTGCGCCGTCCGATTATCACCTGTTCCGATCGATGGCACATGGTCTAGCTGACCAACAGTTCCACTCATATGAAGACATCAAAGAATGGCTTGATCAGTGGATAGGCTCAAAAGATGAACAGCTTTACCGCGACAGTATATGAGATCTACCAGAAAAATGGGGAAAAGTAGTAGCTAGCGATGGGCAATACCTTCAATGATTCACTTGTAACCATTTTTTTAGAATAAAATTGTAATTTCATAAAAAAAGCGACAATCTAGTTACGAACCTAATAAATTAAAATAAGGAACTGCAGGTGGTGGTTCAAAGCGACTGTAATCTTGAATAATAATGAGGAATTATACCTTTCTTCACATTATTCAACTATAAATATAACACCGTGCTGACAAATTTAACTATTTTTTCAACTATTTGTTCTGGACCTACACCAAATCTTTAGTCTATGATATGAAGTCAACCATTTTGGACCAACTCAAGGCGGGCAGCCGCCATAGCTGAATGGATTTGTGCGTGACTACCATTCGGAATTCGGAGAGAACGTAGGTTCGAGTCTCGGTGAAACACCAAAATTAAGAAAACGTTTTTTCTATTAGCGGTCGCCCCTCGGCAGGCAATGGCAAGCCTCCGAGTGTATTTCTGCCATGAAAAAGTTCCTCATAAAAATATCTGCCGTTCGGAGTCGGCTTAAAACTGTAGGTCCCTCCATTTATGGAACAACATCAAGACGCACGCCACAAATAGGAGGAAGAGCTCGGCCAAACTCCCAGAAAGGGTGTGTGTGTGCCAATTATAGTGTATACCTATGTATATAAATTTGACCGACCGCTAGATACAGCCACATTTCAATTGGCCTCAAAATAATAGAATCAACTAGGTATTTCTCTCAGTTTTTTTATTTTATTTAAATTTCTATTCTTATCTTTCTAATGTGCGCACCCATTATTTTATAAGTCAGAGGAACGGATTTTGTGATTTTGTACGCAATTTCATCTTAACCAGAGTAAACTTGGACAGTACCCCAAAAACCTTAGACGCAAACGTTAAAAACGTTGTACGATGACTTTGCCCTCCCTGCGCGAAATTTATTATTATTATTGTATTTTTCCTTTTTGTATTGTAAGGTATTGTAATTGGCATGTGGGGTAGCAAGGCAAAGTACTTTTGTATATTTTATTTAATAAAAGAAAAAATAGTATTTGAAACAATATGTGATACCCAAAAACTTAAACTATTTTTGAACACGCGACATGGCACAGCGGCGGCTTTTTATATAAAATGAAAAGCAAAGAAAACAATATTATATTTAGCAATCCTGAAAAGTAACAGAAAAAAACTATAATAATAACATAAAGCAACCGCTGCAAATCCTCTTTTATATTCTAAGAGCCTTAATCTGCCAAATCAATTGTGCAGTGTAAATAAAGGAACTCAATTTTATTATTCACTCGGATATACTCGTAATACTTTTTGCGCCTACGTCAGCACCAATTCAATGCAAGTAATATGCCAATAGCCGTAGGGAAACCGTTATTGGTTAATCTCTTCCGTTACTATGAAATCTGCCATCTACTTCTTGCAAGTCACACTTCAAAATTTATCTGAAATTAATTACTTCCGTTTTGTGTGGCCGCGTTTCTGTTCGATGTGCTGTCTGTTTTCTCATAATTTATTTGTTGATGTCAAATGTGTAAGGAAATTTTGATATTAGAAAATTTGAATTATTTGAAAGTATTGACTAAAATTTTTAATAAATTTAGTCATTTGAGTCCTAATAAAAAATACCTATGAATCATTGTTTCACATAAAGGCTAATCAATTTAGAAGTATCGGATTTTAAATTGAAGTAAACAACGAAAATTCAAATTGATTGGGAAATCTGAACTATCTTTGTGTAGAACCATTCATGACATTTATTTGTTAAAGATAATTCCTTTCAAATGTTGGCCGCAACTGCGCCATAATTCGGTTATGCGTAAACACCAATTTTGAAAGACTTCCTAGAGGACTTCGGTCGATAACTCGAGAATAACTTTAGTAATGTAGGGTTTCGATGCCTCAATCGAAGCTATTATATCCAGAAAGCATTTAGACCTTACATACCCAAACAAATAAAAGTCCAAAGATGTAATATCACACGATCTTGATGGCCAACTCACTGGTCCGAGACGAGAGGTAAATTGCTCACCGAAACGACCACGTAGTAAATCCATTGTTTCACGGGCTGTATGACAAGTAGTACAATCTTATTGGAACCAAATATTGTGGAGATTAGGGGCTTCAATTTCCGCCATCAAAAAGACATTTGTCATGGCGCGACAGCGTTCGCCATTTATTGATACATTGGCGCCAGCCTCGTCTTTCAAAAAATATGGACCGATGATTCCTTCAGCACATAGGCCACACCAAACGGGTTTTAATGGATGTAATGGCTGTTCCGGAATGGCTTCAGATTGCTGTTCAGTCCCAATACGGCAATTTTGCCGATTGACGTAGCCATAAAGCCAAGAAGTTAGGACGGTTATGTATACCATAACTCGAGTCTGAGTGGCCGTATGAACACTTTACATGAGCATCGATTTTCGTAATACAACTGTACTATTTGTAAACGTTGTTGAGACGTAAGTCTTTCCATGATGAAATGTCAATGAACATGGAACAAAATTTTATATTTAGTTTAAGAGTAGTCAGACGTGATCTGTCAAAAAACATTTATTTATCTGTACTGTGGCTCAATAAAGAACTCGGACATACATAGCATATAACTTCCAAGTCAAAATTTTTGTAAGAAATGCAAGTTAAATACTTTCATTTTTTTTTTTTTTATATTATATTCAAATAGGGCTCTAAAAATAGTAATAATGCATTACAAATCTATTACCTCCTTTTTATAAAAAATTTATCACGCAGCATTCGCAAAATTGATGTCAAAAAAGAAGTCGGTCATCTGGCATTATTGGGAATCACTTAACTAATTTGCTCTCGGTAGAACAGCACAAAGAAAAAGGCAAACGTAATAAAATAAAATAAAAATCAAAAATTTAATTATTAGTCAACACGACAAGGGTAAAACCGTTCGGGAAATCGCAGAAATAGTGGATAGACGCCATTCGACTATACGACGTGATAAAAAGTTTCAAAGCAACAAAATCCGTAGAAAGTAAGAAGAAACCGGGACGACCAAAACTGTTTTCGGATGTAGATGAACGGTGGATAGTGCAACAAATTACGAAAAATCCAAATTTACGCACTCTTAAGCTCGCAACAGACGCCGCCCAATACTTTAATATCAAGAGCAAGCCCCGAAAGTACACGTATAGTATTGCGAAAGAATAATTATAATGAAGAATTGCACGAAAAAAACCTTTTCATCAACGAGGTTAACCGACGTAAATAAAATTCGCAAAGAGTCATGGGGATAAGGATTTCGAGTTCTGGAACCACGTTTTATGTGCAGATGAAAGCAAGTTTAACATATAATATTTAGCTCAGATGGACAACCATATGCGTGGAGAAGACCTAAAGAAGAGTTGCTGGAAATAAATATACGTCCGACAGTTAAACATGGGGATGGGTAGGTAATGATATGGGGTTGTATGTCCGCTGCAGCTACTGGAAATTTGTGCTTCATTAACGTCTATATGGACCACAAACAATACCTAACAATTACGAAAGAAAATTTGGTCCAAAGTGCTGAAAAGTTGGAATTAAGGAAAACTTCCAGTACTATCAAGACAACGTTCCCAAGAATAAGGCCCTTGATGTTCATCTATGGCTTAAGTACAACTGTCGTAAATTACTTAAAACACCTCCACAATCTCCAGACATCAATGCAATTGAACATCTGCGGGCTCATTTGGAAAACCAACTGAAAAAACATGCTATTAGGAACAAGGAAGATCTAGAAGATGATATTAAAGAAATAAGGAGAAAAAGTAGATCCTTTAACATGCTTGAAGCTTTTCAAATCTATGCCAAGATGACTGAATGTTGTGAAAAAAATAAAGGCTTGCCGACTAAAAACACTGTGGTACAAAAAAAAAAGTTGCAAAAAAACTTTGGATCGGACATGGTGAGGGTTGTAGCTTATGAAAAACTGAAAAGAATGGTATGTATTAAATTTTGAATACACCCTCAAAATCTCGTTTTAGAGCCAAAAAACCGTTTTTAGGCATATTCATGTACAAAATACATCGTATCTTTGTCATTTTTTGACGAAATTAAAATTTTTTTTTCATTTTCCAGCTAAAAGTTTAACCTTTCCAACCGTGAAAGAATTTTTTTATTATCTTTTGAATTCATGGAGATAGAGACCAAAAACTTTCAAAAAATTTGATTTTTTTACTTATTTTTCAACTTTGAGACTAGTTGGTAGCTTTAATTTTATATAGAACATCTATTTTCTCTTACTACATCAAAAGTGTATTTAATTTTGCTTTTAATGACCCCTAATTCAAAAGAATTCGTTAGAAATTATCCAAGGAATTGCGTTTATAAGATTATAGTCACTTTACTAGTTTTACAAGTAATGTGATATTTTTTCTATTCTCGTATTTTTTTTTGCATTTTATGCACCTTTCTATACTTTTTCCACAAAATTATCAGTGTGTAGAGTTTAATAATATGTTTATCTGATATTATAGAATAATAATAAATATTTTCGTTATATAGAAACTATAAAATTTATTAATTCCATAAACCATTTTAATCTATTAAACTATCTAACAATATTCAATAACACAAAATATTTTTGACAATGATGAAATTAGTACATTTTTATGCGCGGTCAAAAATTTGATTACATAGCAAAACTATTCATATATCGATATAAACTATGAAGTTTCATTTCGTTTTTGGCGTGAAAGAATTGTTTGCTGCTATCTTCAATGTTATAAGGAATCAATCATTAATTTTTAAAAAATATATTTGTCAATCTAAAGTTAAATTAGAGTGTTCTTACTTTTACACGATCCGTCAATGAACAGGCGCCATTCATGCGGTACATAGGTGTGATCCAAGGCAATAAACAATCCATTAACATCTGTACAATAAACAAGAGATTGGTTTTTATCTTCTTCAAAAAGTAGTTTGAAGAACATTCGATCTAAATCATTGCGACCGGAGGTGATCTTGAAGTCACTATCTACCACATTCCACTGCTTTTATCGTGAAGCAAGACCTTCGCTTTGTCTTCGAGAAAATTTAAAATCACGTACAATATCTTTGTAATCTGCATTAGTTATTAGATGGCGTTTAGGTGAATGTGATGTAGAAGGAACACTTTCTGTATCACTGTCTTCACAATCTAGTATATTTACAGATTGGTGATCTTCATTACAATTTAATTGATAATTTACAAGCATTGTGTGCAAATTGTCAACGGCTACTGGCACAGGTTTTGTTACGGTCAGAACATCAGCATATTTTATATTACAACGTGTTTTGTAATGGTGACCAGTAACATTTGTTTGGCAAAAATAGCAATCTTCTTCTTTATGATAAGTTTGATTTTTCCATATCATTGGACTCCAAAGTTGTAGATGATTGTTATTCTTTTTTGATTTTGCTAGTTTTAATTTTGAAGAACAAGCCACACATATATACTCTGGTTCATACCATTTACTAGTTACGTATGCGCGGTTAAAAAATTCATTATACACTAGAACCATTGCTTTATTGGTTTCAAATTTTAAACGATGCTTCTTATCTATAAATCAGCCGCAAATGTAGCAAAAGCTATTTCGATTTTCGCAAATCATTTCTGATCACACGTTTTTTGTATCTTTAGCACATATGTAAACGACATGACAGTTCCGTTTTATTGATTCCTTATAACATTGAAGATAACAACAAACAATTCTTTCACGCCAAAAACGAAATGAAACTTCATAGTTTATATCGATATATGAATAGTTTTGCTATGTAATCAAATTTTTGACCGCGCATAAAAATGTACTAATTTCATCATTGTCAAAAATATTTTGTGTTATTGAATATTGTTAGATAATTTAATAGATTAAAATGGTTTATGGAATTAATAAATTTTATAGTTTCTATATAACGAAAATATTTATTATTATTCTATAATATCAGATAAACATATTATTAAACTCTACACACTGATAATTTTGTGGAAAAAGTATAGAAAGGTGCATAAAATGCAAAAAAAAATACGAGAATAGAAAAAATATCACATTACTTGTAAAACTAGTAAAGTGACTATAATCTTATAAACGCAATTCCTTGGATAATTTCTAACGAATTCTTTTGAATTAGGGGTCATTAAAAGCAAAATTAAATACACTTTTGATGTAGTAAGAGAAAATAGATGTTCTATATAAAATTAAAGCTACCAACTAGTCTCAAAGTTGAAAAATAAGTAAAAAAATCAAATTTTTTGAAAGTTTTTGGTCTCTATCTCCATGAATTCAAAAGATAATAAAAAAATTCTTTCACGGTTGGAAAGGTTAAACTTTTAGCTGGAAAATGAAAAAAAAATTTTAATTTCGTCAAAAAATGACAAAGATACGATGTATTTTGTACATGAATATGCCTAAAAACGGTTTTTTGGCTCTAAAACGAGATTTTGAGGGTGTATTCAAAATTTAATACATACCATTCTTTTCAGTTTTTCATAAGCTACAACCCTCACCATGTCCGATCCAAAGTTTTTTTGCAACTTTTTTTTTTTGTACCACAGTGAAATTAATTATATTGTTTCTTCTTAAATATTATTTGCCTAACTCTACCTTATATAAATGTCCAAGCTCTTTTTTGTCATGTATTTTGCTAAGTTTTGTGTTTGTATTTTCTGTGTACGAATGCGTCGATGTTTGTTTATATTTTTTGTAGTTTTGAAAAATACGATTGAAGATCGAAAATAAATGTGACACATAAACGCATTAGATTTGCATTTTAATATGTATTTTTTTATTTAAAACCATATCACTTCGGTGTCCAAATTCTTTATTGAGCCACTGCATATATATAGGTAGGAGGTCTAAATGATTTGTGGATAGACCAGCTTCGATTGAGGTATTGGATTGGATAACTGCCGAATTATTATATTGCAAAATAAAATGTAATGTTAGCGATCGGTTTTCTTATGTTCATGTATTTATCATTTTTACATATTTATTTCATACCCTTTAAATTTAAGTTAGACATATTTTAGCGAAAGTGAGGCATCGCTTCGTGCAACATTCATCAGCCAAGCGGCAAAATTTACCAAACTCGGCGCATTTTCCATCACGCGTCGGAGGCTGAAAAGCAAAAGGTTATTAAATAAAAGTGACATTCAATGCGATAAAAAAATAAGTAATCAGTTTATTCTTAATAGAAAACAAATCGATGAATGTAAAAAGAAAAAAAATGTATTTTGCATCGGAACTATGCAACCGGAAACGAAGAGCGCAAATATAGAAATGACAGAAAGAGGTCAACAAGAAAACGCAGATGAAGTCCAAACTGTTCAACTAAAGTAATTTTAAGTAGCAATTAAATAAAATTCACACAAATTGCCAATCAATTTTACCTCATCCGCCGGCCATAACGGCATTAGCAGCGGCACATCAACCACACGCTCAGATCCTTCTCCACTTACAGTTGCCGTCGACGGCTGCAAAGCCCCATTCACCACAGCCACCACATTTGCTGGCCGGCTAAAAGGCTTTTCCGCCTGTGGGATTGTCACCAACTCCATGGGCAAACTTGTTGCAACCTTCCACTTTCAATGAATGTCATATTGTTGACGCATTTTTCATACGCATGGTGTTGTACAAGAGCAGTGTACACGCCCATCGTTGCAATTTAATAACAGCATTCATTAAATGCGTGTAGAAGGCAATAAAATGCTGCGAAGGCGGAGTGTCAAGAGAGAAAAATTTAATTGCATTTAAGCACTGTAATTTGGGTGGCCGCAAATTTGCGCTGAGGCATAAAATAAGCAACAACGCACGTATATGTCACCACGTTAAATGAATATGACGCAGAGGGAAGAATGGTTTAAGTCGCAATTTCCTTGGAACTACACTGTCAACGTGAGCGGGTAGAAGAATGATATTAATTTCTAGCGAGATTGGACAAAGTGCATAAATCAAAATGTTCACTACAGCTAAGTTTTTTGTTATAATGCACTCAAAATTTCACTATAACTAAATACCGGATACATTACCACTAAACGCTTAGCGAATCGCTCAAGAAGGTAAAAGGTTTCAGGAAAGTAAAGCAAATAATAAAGTAATGAATTTACACACGGAGACATCTGGAAGGGAGACACTGGAAATTCTCTTTTAATGTTTCATTCGCGGTCACACGGGCAAAATTGTTTTCGGCAACATTTTGGCGTTTACTGCTTTAGCATCTTCTGGTTCGGATATATTCTACAACCCGCTAACATGTAAAGTGGAGAACGTTCGACAACTGTTTCTTTAATATTTCTTTGAAGAATGTAAACAACTATGTATATATTATATTATATATATATATTGTTTACTCGTACACTCGAGTATATAAATTTTACTACTTGAATAAAAAAAATTCTTCCTGTATAAATTTAAATAATTGATTTTAAACTTGAGTATCTAGAAATGGGGGGAAAAATGAGAATTCAACATAAACATACCTCATAAGTTTTTTAAATTATACCAACTTTACTAGCAAAAATAATCCTGCATTCCCCAAGCAGCTCTGTGATGTTTGTCATCGGTGATTTCTTCCGTTTGATCTTCCAGAACTCAGAGCTTTCTCCCACAAAAGAAGAAAACAAAAATTGCTTTAAATTGGAAGTACGAATAAGAAGCGCAAAGCGTGTCGCCAGCACGGGAGACAAATTCCCTTCACTCTTCCGCGTCCGCCCTTCTCCACCGAACAAAATGTTTTCCTTCCAGATGCAATATTTGCAGCGCTTTTGACATTAGGAATTGAACAGCCCTGCCTTTCATTTAATTTGATTTGGTGTAGCTTCATTTGTGAATTTTATGTTACAAACAGAGTGGAAGCGAAACCAAACATGAACTACTAGTAGCTCAGATCAGTAGTAAAAAAAAATTTAAATGCCCTCTATTGGATATTGGAAAATCTTAATAATACTCAATTTCGGGGCAAATTTCGCTTGTTAACAATAGAGTGGGGAGCTCAGGAAAATCGCATTAAGTGTGGTAAAAATGCAAGTGACTTTACGGATTGCAGAAAAAACTTAATATTCCGAGAATGTTTGTTCACCGCACGATCAATCAAAATGTTGAAAGTGACAGACAGAAAAAGAAGTGGTCGTCCTCGGGTGGTACGAATCAGTGCAGCAGCGCGAAAAGTCGTTCGAGAAAGAATTCGTAGAAAACCCCTAAAAAGCGAAAAATCATGTCCAGGGAAGGGAGTGTGTCGACCAGATCCATGTCAAGACTAATTAGAGATGATCTCCCTATGAAATCCTTCCGTCGCTCAACTGGTCATATTTTGGCAATGCGCTTGAAAAAAATTATACTTGACAGATTCAACCAGCTTCTTCGGTGGCAAGACAAACTACAAAACTATACATACAGGTAGAAAGCACATAGAATAGAGGTCACACGCTCTCTCCCCAACTATGCTTTCTAGTCACACTGAAAGCAGCTACCAAAAATAACATTTGTTTGGAGGCACTCAATGAGTAACAGTAATAACGGCACGACTTTCATTTTCAAATTCAGTTTTCTCAAAATTCCATCAAATAGACTTATACCATCCTTCTTATGTGTTCCACATATTGGTATGTGTTTAAGCATGTATGTATGTTGGTGTATAAACTTACCATTGCGCAACAACATTTTAAGCAGCGAAATTTTCGTTGTCTTCATCGTATTATTCAATTCCTTTGTGACGGCTTATTCTCCCGTTAAATGCTGCTGAATTGAATTGTAACTTACATACGTTTATGTATTAATAATTATGTACTTTGACACTTCTCTCACTCATAAAATTGCAGTCACTGCCATCAGACTTTGATTCAATTTTTTCCTTATAAAGCTTTAAAATGCGGTCAAGTTTCGACAGCTGCAGTATACAAACATACAAGCAACGGAGCGCGCAAATATCAAAATAAAGATTTTCATCACTCAAAATAATTTTTTTTATTGAGTAAAAAAGTTATTCCAACCCAAAATTGGTGATAAATTTTGCGCCACCTTTTAGAAAACTGTAGCTAAAAATAAAGATTTCCGTCAGTCAAAATCATTTTTGTTTTTATTTAGTAAAAAAGATATTCAAAACCAAAATTTGATCATTAATTTTGAGCCACCTTGTATATACGCACGTAAGTATCATATTTGCGAATCAAATAAACAACTTTTTATGCTGCGATTTCTCCAGAGACATTCCAGTACCATTCGTCAAGTCAAGGAGAGGTCCTTCCCAATTCTGACGGCGCTGCTGGTGTCGAGCAACGTCACCTTGCGTAGCCGTATTAGTTTTCCGGGCATACCAAATTCAGACATCGCGGCATACAAGTAACTCCTTTCCGTACTGTCGAATGCAGCTTTGAAATCGGCGAAAAGATGGTCGTTGGTCTTTTCCAAGATTTGGCGTATTGTAAATATTTGTTCCATGGTAGACTTTCCAGGTCTGAAGCCACACTGATAAGGTCCAATCATTTGGTTGGCGGTGGGCTTCAGCCTTTCACATAATACGCTCGCTAGAACCTTATAGGCGATATTTAGAAGACTAATCCCACGCTAATTGGCACAGATTGCAGAGTCGCCCTTCTTATGGATTGGGCAGAGCACACTTGAATTCCAATCGGCAGGCATGCTTTCATCCGACCATATTTTGCATAGACGCTGATGCATGCACCTTACCAGCTCCTCGCCGCGTTATCGCTATTCTCACCTCAACATGGTCGGGTAGCGGAACGACAATTTCGTCGTCGACGATTGGGGTATCGGGATCTTCACATTCTCTGTGAAATGCACAGCTATCACTGTTTAACAGGTTCGAGAAGTGTTCCCTCCATAGTTTAAGATTGCTCTGGATGTCAGTCACCAGTCACCCTTTGTTCTTATAGGAAAATGCCCCGGTCTTAAAACCTTCTGTAAGCCGCCGAACTTTCTGGTAGAATTTTCGGGCGTTGTTCCCCTTGACCAGCATCTCAAGCTCCTCGCACTCACGTATTTCGGCCTCTCGTTTCTTCTTTCGGTTAATACGTCTCTCTTCCGTTTTTAGCTCTCTGTAGCGATCCCACATGGCTATAGACCGCATCCTTTCTTTCTGCGGCAGCATGACATTCCTCGTCGTACCAACTGTTTTTTCGGTCTCGCCGGAATCCGATTTCTTCTTCGGCGGCGGTGCGTACGGAACGAGAAATGTTGCTTCATTTCTCGTGCATGCCGGTTTGTTGGGCAGTGCTCTCTAAGAGCAGGAGTGAGAGTCGAGTGGCGAATCTTCTGGCTGTCTGTTGTGATTGCAGCTTTTCGATGTCGAACATTCTTTGCGTAGATAGATGTACGTTTTTTGCTGCACAGAGGCGTGTGCGCAGTTTGGCTACAACAGGGTAATGATCCGAGTCGATGTTGGGTCCTCGGATCGTACGTACATCTAATACACTAGAAGCGTGTCTTCCATCTATCAAAACATGATCGATCTGGTTTCGCATTTTTCGATCAGGAGACAGCCAAATTTGCGAGGAGGTTAATGCCTGCTGGAGTATTCACCTGTAGAACCTTCCGGCACAGCTCAATAGGAAAGTGGAGTTCAGGTTGCACAGACTTCATGACTCGGCACTTTAATTGGGGGAGAAGGTTTCGTACTGCAATTGAAGAGGAGGGATGGCACAAAGGCATGAAGTCTGGCCAAAGGACTTTTCACATCTATACAGACGACTCTAAAGAGTAGACGGAGTGGGAGCGGGCATTTAATGCTCAAAACTAGGGAGAAGGCAGCCTATCAAGCTGCCAGACCACAGCAGTATTTTCCAAGCGGAAGCTTTTGTTGTGGGGAAAGCCGCGGAGCTAGCCAACACAAGAACAAGAAAGAAATAGCAAAAGTTATGTGTAGAACTAACGACAAAAAACTGACTCAGTTCGTACTTACACTCTCGCGAAAGGACTGCAGAACTATTGTGGGTATGCTAACAGGTCATAATCTATTGGCTGCACATACGTACAAGATAGGGGATTGCTAACACGAACAAACGCGTGAAATGCAGAGAGGATGTTGAGGAAACTTTAGAACAACTTCTGTGCGTTTGTCCGGCATTATTAAAAACGCGTTTAAAACGCCTGGGAGCCCCTTTATTTGAGGGTCTGAAGGACGTCTCAAAAGCGGATCTCCCCGCTCTCCTTAGATTCGCCAAAAGCGTTGGCATTCTACATGATGTCTACTTTCAGAATTCATAGAGGTCGGTCTCCATCAGGTATCGCTATGCGTGGCTTAATGCCAACCAGGCTAACCTAACCTAACCTGCAGAAGCGTAAACCTTTTTAAATATGTAGAAAACACGAAACTCGGTTTAAAAAGAAAGGTAAAATGATCCTAAATCCTCACTAGCACTTATTAGCGCAGGCTAAAGTCTTTCAGTAAAATATCTATAACTCGCTCAATTTTCCTTGATTTGCTTGAAATTTTGACACAGGATTTAGGAAGTAAAATTCTTTTCAAATTTCCTCTGAGTAATTTTCCTAACCAGTCTACTTTGGTTAAATACGTACATCTCCGTAACTGTTTCTTTGATTTGGTTGATATTTTGACACAGGACTTAAGAACAAAGGAACAACGAAGAAAAGCAAAATTCCATGTTTTGAAAATAAATACAACAAATTTGTTTCCTTCACGAAAAGTTTCCCAACTATGTAACGGGTTTCAGAATCAAGTGGAGTGTAGACATTACCGTTCTCTTAGAGCGCCCGATCTAAAATCTATATATCTCGGCATATCTAGATATCTTTTGGCAGGAACAATTTCACATCGTATGGCATCTATAATATCGTTGCGACTTCTACACCGTATTTGAAAGTTCCGATGCTTTGTTAGAAATATTCTTTAGTCTAAGCGCTACACTAGCTTCCTTTTCTATCTTGATAGTGAAGCGAAGTACATATGTATATCAATAACCTGCACTGAGTGTGAGCAGGTTCTCGTCGCCCCAGTTATGCCGATACACACCAGTTGCAACAATTAACCTAATTTAGTTTTTTCACTTTTTTGCTTAGTTTTAGGTCGCCACGGCAAGGAAGCGTAAGTGACTATAGTTTTGGAGGTTTAATAAATGACCATTAAGTCATTTTGGGGGATTGATCTCATATTTTAACAAAAGGACTTGCGCAAGCGTCTCCATGTTGCTAACGACATTGCAATAGGCATTCCAGGTGAGGGTTCTGTCAAGCTGCATACCAAGATTTCCTTAGGCAACGTGAACCTGGTATGAAGTATTCCCTAGATCCGGACCTATTGTGGTGAGTTTCCTTCTCTGGGTGAATGGTACGATAATTGGTTTTTTTCGGATATATGGAAATCTCATTATTGTCGAACCATACATGGGGTATTCCTGTTTCCCTGAGATGCATATTATCCTCATTACCTTGTGTATTAATACCTGGTTCAATCAGCATGTGTAAAATATGATCTACTTATATACATAACAAACATTCACAGAAGAGAAGAAAGTTCATTCGCCTGATGGCTTCCTCTGGTGGTCATTATTAATTTGTGTGTATCTCCTAGTTCCCTGCTTATTTTCCTTGGCTTGTGAATAGATAGCTCCCAGCGACTAAACATTGAATTTATGCGGCTGCTCAGCATCACCTGTTGCACTGCTGGATACGACTTATCGTCGAAAGCAATCGAGACTACAACAAAAGTATACAGGACTGTATTGCAGTCTCTGTGGATTTGCCCTGTCAAGGGGCCACCTGTTTCATGCACAGAGGTCATTCTTTTAGATTAAGCTCCTTAGTAGGTCGATGCAGAATACGACCTTGCACTCGCTCTCATATGGTGAGCTTAGTTGTGGCTTTGTTCTTTGCGTAAGGTAGGTGTTGCGTCACCCCATGACGTCTATTATAGACTGCCGAAAAGCTCGGGAAAAGTGTCTCAAGCAAAAGCGTGCACATTTTTCCGGACGTTATGTAGAGCTCTCATCCGCTTTTTAAAAGTGCAAATACTGTTATTATGATCCTTTGAGAGTGCTTTCTAAAGGGAGGTTATTGAATTTCCCACAATCTTCCCTTCATATAACCTTTTGGAACGGCTTAACTCTTTGACATATTCTTTTGTTCTATTTCAGCGTGTATTAATCCCTCGAGTATAGGCCAGGAGGTCAACTCGGACATCCTGCCCGGCCATGCAATTGGAAATATCACGGATGTATGGGAAAGCACTCAAGAAGATCAAAATGCACCTGGCAATACACTCATCATCAACAGATTGCTATACCGAAGTATGTAGAAATTTTTCCGGTCCATTATTGAAAGAAAAGGCATCAGTATTGGTAAATCTGTTATGAACTGAAGAACTTCTTATTCCTTATTGAATTTATTAAATTATTAATAATATTACATTTAGTTTTAAGCAGATTTGCAGTGTATGTAAAAATACACATATCAAATTTTTCCCATTACTAAGATTGTTTGTTCAGCCATTCGCCGATATTGTCCTTGTTGTTCGCCAACCATGCTATGTTATTCTTTACCGTCTCCAAAGCACGGACACGTGCCGCTGCACCAGCTCCTGCTTCTGGATACTTAGCGAAGAATTGTTCCATTTCCTCTAATTTGGTTTGCTTATCGAAGCGTGACGTAATTGATGGAATCATATTACCTAAATAGCGTTCATTCAAGCCGAAACGGTTTACTAAATCGGGCCAATGTTCACGCACATAATCCCACACGAGTGGCTCACCAACTGGATTGGCGGCTATGTATTGCAGACAAGTGAAGTAATCTTGACTGCGCACATTGTTCTCGTCCCAAGCGAGGTTGATATAGCTGAAGAGATCAAAACAGAAAATTATAGCAATCAGAGTATTATAAATACTTGGAACTTACTTGCTCAGTATCCATGGCACTTGCACAGCCGACAGTCCGTACATCAATTTTAGTTTCTCAGTGGCATCAGTTTCGTTGACAAAGAGCTCCCACATTTTTTGCCACGACTCTTCATCAGCTGCAAATACACCGTAGTAGTAGACAGTTTCACGAATGTCTGGATGTGGACGCTCAGTTGGCGAACTTAGCCAGTTAGTGAAGAGCGTAGTCGCTTCTGTTAGGCAATCTTCTACACCGAGAGAGCAGGCTGCTGACAAAACTGTGACACGCAAACGACTAAAACAAAATTGTAAATTTATTTTAGCAAGAACTTTTCTATGCTTGTATTAAAAGCAAATACTTCTGTAAATGATCATCGCCCACTGTCCAAGTGACATTTTGGTATATTGGTTTAATCAATTCGCTTGCATACTTTTTGTAATTGACATAAATTTCGGTGAACATAAGTAAACGCTTAAGAGAGGTGAGTTTTGATGCTGCCACATACCAGGGCACATATTCGGTTTCCTTTGCCAAGTACTCTGTCATGTTGAGTGCGGTGTCGTAAGATAGTTGCGTCGCATCGGCGAGGGAGAAGGCATCGTTTAATAGACCAGCACGATCGCTAACCGAAAAACTCTGAAGGAATATTAAAAGAACTTGAAATCATTTGTTTTCTGGAAATATAACTCAATACACTTAAACATTAGTGATTAGTAAAATATAATTTTAAAAAGGGTTTAGGTTACGGCAGAGCTAACGGATATATATGCATTCTTCTCATCTCCCTGTTAGGTTAGGTTACGTCGCAGAGGTTATCCACTATGGGGCACACTTAAGCTGATAGTCCATTGTGATGCCGCGTAGGGAACTTGTCCTTATCTTTCCTAGAACCAATGTGAACTTTTCAAAAATTTTAGAAAATCCCACAGTACTGATACCTTCCAAATCAGTAAAATATTGTCGACCTAAAATGGTGAATCTACTTCTGGATGGAGCAGAACGATGGCACAGAAGGAGCACGATCGTCTATTCCTCTTCTACATTTAGGTAGATTCTGCAGAAGTCATGGGTTTTCACCTACATCCTCTGGGCGTGTCTGCCTATTAGGCAGTGCCCCGTTATAACGGAAATCAATGTGCTAAGACTATGCTTATTTTGGCTTAGCAAAGGTTCTGTGCATTTAGCATTAGCCCTAATATTAATCTGGAAAATTTCCATTGGTATAAAATTCCATTCAAGTGGTAAAAAATCAGTATCACAAGGAAAGGGCGACCATTACGGGAAGCTGATATTTTTGTAGCATACACCTGTGTTCACAATAATAGCAGCGCAACACATTGTAATGCTTTGACTATTTATTTATTCTTTTTATAAAAATATAGTTTATGCTATAGTAGAAACTATATAACTCAGTTGAGGTTTGCAGGGTTCAAGCCCCCACCAGACGAAGTTTTAACAAATTTTTTGACATGAATCGAACAAATGAATCGTTACAAACATTTGTTTGTCTTTACTCAAATAGTAATAAATGTATAGTATATGTTCCATTACTTCTATAAAATCTGATAATAGCTATCTTTATCACCAATCAATGATTCATCATATCCAAAACTGTGACTTAAGCGTGTACTGTGTCATAAATTTATAAACACAATCAAAGTTATATCAGACTGCAACAAACGTTGGAACCCCCGGTAAATCTGAGGGTCTGCGAACGGGTCTGGTAGCGAGTTAGATAATTCATGTTATAACTAGCAATTTATATGAATTTCTTTTTTGAAGATGGGTCGTGCGCACAGTTGTATTGCACATTGCATTGTATTGTTGAGGAGCGAAGACCTGTTGTCAATCTTCAAAACAAAATAAAAAATCGCTGAGTCACTTTGACAATCCAAAACTTGAACTACAACATGAACCTACCAGGCAGAATATATTATACAGTTCCTAAAATTACAATACTTTGGAACTATCAAGCAAAATTAAATTTGTTTGGAAATGGGCTAGAGGAAACGTTATACGTCCTAAGGGACAAGACGGTGGCCGTAACATAATGATTTGGGAATGCTTCTCTTGGCACGGAGTAGGACCTATTCACCTCATAACTAATAAAATGGACCAGTTTATTTTCGTAGACATACCATTTGTTGAGAATATGCCACTTCCTTGGCTTTTCGTACAAGATTTTAAAGTTATGGATTGGCCAAGCCTGTCACCCGAGCTAAACCCCATTGAATACCTTTAGGAATGCCTAAAGAAGCGAACAGGGAAGAAAACATTCAAAAGTAAAAAGGATTTATGGGAAAAAATCAAAGAAATATAGTATTCCACTCCCACCGAAACCTGTCGTAGGATTATCAATTCTATTGCAAATCGAATACAGAAAGTCATTAACAATTTTGGTAAACATAGTGGTTATTGACTAAACTTCGATAATTTAAACAACATTTTTAATAAAATCATTAAGTTGTATCGTATTTATTTCCATTTTATAGCAATTCGAATGACCACGTGAAAAAAGTCGGCCGCCGTAGCCGAATGGGTTGGTGCGTGACTACCATTCGGAATTCACGGAGAGAACGTTGGTTCGAATCTCGGTGAAACACCAAAATTAAGAAAAACATTTTTCTAATAGCGGTCGCCCCTCGGCAGGCAATGGCAAACCTCTGCATTTCTGTGTATTTCTGCCATGAAAAAGCTCCTCATAAAAATATTGCCGTTCGGAGTCGGTTTGAAACTGTAGGTCTCTACATTTGTGGAACAACATCAAGACGCACACCACAAATAGGAGGAGGAGCTCGGCCAAACACCCAAAAAGGGCATACGCGCCAATTATATATATTATATGTACATAAAAAATATATGAAAAAATGTGTCAAACAAAAGAATTTAAATGTCTAAATTTCTATAAAAATTTATTGAATTTTTTTAGCAGTATGAAAAAAATAATTAATTAAATAAAAAATAAATAAATAATCAAATCGTCGCGCTGCTATTATTATGAACAGAGGTGCATTTCCCTTCTATGTTCTTTTCACAAGCATTCAATGTCATAAGCTTTAGATTTATCGCACCCTAGGCCTTTAAAATGTAGCAGCTTTTTACGAATAAGTAATCTATCGACTATTTTGGGGACATTTGGTGTAAATATCTACTTTTACTTCTGCATATGCAATGACCGAATTGTTGCGGCCTTTGCCAAAACCCTTGAATAAAGATGCATGTCAAGCTGCTCTGAAGTAATCCAGGAATGTTTCATTGCCTCATTTTGCTCAATGGCGATAGGGGAAAGTAAAGTTTCAAGCCTCAGCTGATACACAATTTATATACATGTAGTATACAAGTAGAAACATGCTAAGCAACAACTGCCCTGACAAATTTAGGGTTTCCCGTTCGAAGGACGAATGGGCCTACAGTAACCTTTAGTCAAAATAATTCCTCTCGGTACAGATGATGTATTCCTTACATAATGGCATACACAGATCATTCATAAAAGGAATTTCGCTAGTATCATTTCAAACCGTCTTTATTAGAAAACCTTATATTGCGATTTTGGCCTTATAAAGAATGGCCAGTTAGCATTTATAGGCTTTCCAATGGTTATGTATCAGCAGCCGCAAAATTTAGCAAGGCCTTTAGTAAGGCTCACCATTTCATCATGCATTGTTTCACGCTTGCCGAATGTGTGGAAATTAGTAAAAACGATTATCGAAACCCCGACTCAGTTGAAAATACGCCACATGAATGTCATCGTTAGATCGGCCGTCATTATGGCTTCAATGTGCAGGCAATACATGGCACTGTGGAAAGGTTCGAACCTGAGTGCAGTCGTTTGTACCTTAAGTCACCAACCAGATAGAGATTGTAGCAAAGTGAAGAAAATATAACCGCGGTAGCGGCCAGTATCGAAGAAAACCGACAAATATCGGAATGACGTTTATCCATGGCCAAGTAGTTTACTTAACCAGAGACTCATATTTTGGCCGAAAAATAACTTCTTCTGACGTCGCCAACTTTTTGCAAATATGTCAATGAATAAAATTTCCGTTATTAAAGTGAATAGAATCCACCAAATATTTCGTAATTTAGTAGGGTATCATTTCAATTCAAACAGACATAAAAATGGTAATCAAAATTTCTCTTAACTCTGATTTCTCGGCAATAATTACAAACAACAGTTGTATTAAGAAAATATAAATAATTCCAAAAATATTTAATATTAAGAACAAACTTACATTTGGTCCTTCTATGAGTTGATTCGCCAATTTTTCCCACAAAGCAGCAGGATAATTAACTCGATAATAACCAATCTGATCATAATTGAATTTAATCCATTGGGGTGCAACTGCCAAATCAATTATTACTATAACAAAAAAAAATTAATTAGACGAAATCGCACTCTTGTATATATGCGTCATACATTCAGATTGATTGTAGTAGAACCAGGCTCTCTCAGCATCACTTGTAGCACTTGTCTTATATGTGATTGGAATCGACCAGGTATAACTAAAAACGTAAAAAAAAACGTTACATTGAAATTAAATTTCTCTTTCATAGCTACGAACTTGAAAGGTGAGTCGTCATAGGTGCCATCATAATCGTCGGGATTGGAGAAGAAACGTTTTTGCGTGAGTTTGAATTGTGAGTCGTTTAATTGTTCCACCATTACCACAGGCAAGCCCATCTGTTCCGTCCAAGTGTTCATAATCGATTTTACATTAATACCCAAGTTCAATTCTTCGATTTCGGTTAAAAAGTTATCAGTCACAGCGTTTTCATATTTATACTTATTCAAGTAATTCGTGACGGCCGTTCGGAAGTTATCAGAACCAATGAAATCTTCCAACATGCGTATGATTGAAGCACCCTTCGAGTAGGTGATGGTATCGAAAATTTCCGTAATTTGATCGGGACTCTCTACAGTCTGAATGATGGGATGAGCGCCAAGTGTGGCATCCAATGTAAGGACGCTATGCAGAGTACCAGTAAGAAATTGATCCATCTACAATTGAAAGTTGAGAAAATAGATAAATTGCATTAAAAAATATAAAAATAAATTTTTATATTAACAGCTAATAGTTTTTATGTTAAGAGGCTTTACAGACATGATCTGCGCTGCCGTCAATTTTTGCTTATTCTACAATATAATGTTCGAAGGTTACATTTTGTCTTATATGAGCGAAGAAAAAAAATGTGTGGAGAAAAAGTGAGAAATGTTATTTTCACCTACTATTTGGAGATGTAATGGAACTGCTAATACTAGTCACACCTGTTCAATAACATTTGATATACATTTCCTGAACACAGTAATGGTGGAAAAAATGGACTTAAGAGAAAACTGTGTTTTGTGCTGTAATTAAATTCCTAACTCTTTTTCCAAGTAACCTCAGATGAATTGGGAAAAGATAAATAGGAAAAATAATGACTGTTAGAAGTGGAAATTTTTTTTGTCGACGATGTCCATTTGAAAAAAGGAAATCGCAGAAGCATTTGGGGTACCGTCTATGCTTTTTTTGTTGTTTTGGTCGGGACAACTGGCAAATACAGCGCTCAGTAAGTTCATTGTACTGCACTCGGATTCCCTTTTAATTTTCTTTAAATCTACCCGACCTCCGAAGAAGTTTGAGTAGACCCTGTGGTGCTAAGGAGCACTGTCTATGCTACTCCACAATCCTGTTTTGCAAATTAGTTATCTATAAAATTCACAGAAAGGTTTTAGCTCTATAACGTTAAAAACCTTGTCCAAGAGTCAGTGGCTATCCTTACTGATGGTTCCAAGTTAGGTCGCTAAATGCTTTCACTTAGAAGTGCTGTAGTAAACCCAAGCCTGCGGCTACCTGCCCACTGCAATGGCTTTTAAGCTGAACGAATAGTCATAAAATTAGCCTTTTTGAGGGTCAGGGAATAGCCCGAGGTACCACAATCGATCATTATATACTCCTACAGTCAAGCTGCCATTAAGTCTATATAAAGGTGCGCCTTTAGTGTCGCCCCTCGCCAAGTAATGGAACGAAAAAGCTCCTAAAAAAAATTATTTGCCGTTCGGAGTCGGCTTAAAGATTTAAGTCCCTCCATTTGCGAAACAATGTGTGGTGTACGTCTTGATGGTGTTCCATATATATCTATATATATTTCACTACAATTAAAAATTAGATTTAAGTATGTCTTGAATTATTACAGTTTCCTATTAATTTTTAAGTGAATTTCATTAGAATTTTTTTATTAAATTAAAAAAAGTAAATTTTTATTTAAAGCAAAAATGTACGTGTTGAGTCCTTTGAAAATAATTTCTTAATGAAAAATTATAACAGCAGTCGGGTATATATTTGCTCGGTTACTCCCGAAAGTAGGTAACTCACTTTTTTGTTCTAGTTTTTCGTCTAACACTTTTAATAGTAGTTACCTTTAACATGACATTTTTGCAAACTTACCATTTTCCATTCAGGGAATTTCACATCCACGCCCTTGTATTCAATATAGCTCGCAAATCCCTCATTGAGCCATAAATCGTTCCACCAGGCCATAGTGACTATGAAAAGTACATATATATAAATTCATAATTCGCAAGTTTTGCTTAAATTCAAATCGTAATCATATTGGGAATCCTACACCCATACATCCCTCAAAGCTATTTAGTTCATAAATGATAAGCATTTAAAGCACCAACTATTCGATTAACGATTATAAAACAACAATATTTACGACTTATTTCTAAATAATCAATAAGATCTTAAGTTGAGTTACCTAAATTCCCGAACCACATATGGGCGAATTCATGAGCAATAACGTTCGCAATACTCTGCTTATTTGCCGTCGAGCTGACACCTTCAGTGTAAAGCAATGCGGTTTCGCGATATGTCACCAAACCCCAGTGTTCCATAGCGCCAGAGACAAAGTCTGGTATGGCAGCCATGTCTACGAAAGCGATTACGTGGTAATTAATATTTTTTATATTAAACACAAAGTTTGATTAAACAAATAAATAGATTGTGTGCTCACCCAACTTTGGCAATGGATATTCGACTTGGAAGTACTGTATGTAGTACTCGATCACCGTTTTTCCTACATCCAAAGCAAAGTCGACTTTTTCAATTTGTTCAGGAGTGGCAAAAGCACGCAGGGTAAAAGGTGAACCAATACCATTTGTATCAATTTCAGCTGATTTGTTAGCAAAATCAGAAACAATAAAGCAGGTCAAATAGGTGCTCATCGGTACACTCTTGTTGAAGAAGACCTCCACATAATTACCCTGATTGGATTCTTGCTGGAGAGAGGGGAGAAAAAATACAGTATATAAAAGAAATCAGTATAAAAAAAGAAAATACTCGGTATAACTCTCCACCTACCAAAATATCCATATTCGAGAGCGCATGGTAGTTACCCTCTTTTGGATATACCAGCGTAATTTCGAATGTCGCTTTCATGGCCGGTTCATCGAAGCAAGGGAAAGCGAGACGCGCATAAGTTGGCTCAAACTTTGATGTAGCAATAACCCTAAAAAGTGGATATAGAGTGTTTATCAGGTACTTCTATACTTAGTCCTGCCATAACTTCTGTTACAAATTAAATCCGTTATATGTATATATGAAATTATAATATTTTTTTAACGAATGATAATCGTTTCATTTAATCATGTAAATATTAAGAAATATATTTCAAATATTGTATATATCAAACGATTATGCCATTCAGCTATTGTAGCACTCACGATTTCCATGGATATTGACGTATCTGCTCGAACCAAAGATTGTTTGAAACTCTCCAAATTTCTGTGAGGTCTTCGACAGGCTATGCTCTCTAATTATGACCTTAATCGTAGTTCAATGGATTCAGATCTGGACTTCTGCGGATATCAACCCGAGAATATTGTTTTTTAGCCAGTGCTGGGTGATTTTTGCCTTATGGGCTGGAACGGAATCCTGCTGAAAGATCCAACGCTCTCCATTGAAGAGAGTACTACTCAAATTCTTCACCACGTCTTCTAAGACATCATCGTGGTACACTTTTGCCCCGGTCTTAGCACGGAAGAAATAAAGAGAGTAACACATTTTCAAGATACTCCCCACCAAACCATTACGGAGGCTGGATGGTGGTCACGCCGAACCCTTGGAACAACATTTTTTGCGTCTTTAAAAGTTTTAGCATAAATTTTGTCATTTTTCTTATAAAAAACTTCTTCAACAGTGAAAACTTTCCCATCTGTGAAAAGAATATTTTCATGACCGTTAACTGCATCCCACCAAAAGATGACCAATTGAGCGACGGAAGGCTTTTAAGGAAGAGATCATCTCTAATTAGTCTTGACTTAGATCTGGTCGATACATTCATTTCCCTGGACATGATTTTCTGCTTTTTAAGGGGATTTCTGCGAATTCTATGTATCTCGAACGGCTTTTATGGCTGCACTAGTTCAAACCACCCGAGGACGACCACTTCTTTTTCTGTCTGTCACTTTCGACGTTTGGGAAAAACGATTGATCGTGCGGTAAATAAACATTTTTAAAATATTAAGCCTTTTCAGCAAATCGTAAATGTTACTTGCACTTTTACCACTTTTATGTAAAGCAATCCATTGTTAAAAAGCGAAATTTGCCCCGAAACTGTGTATAACTTATGAGTAGAAAATGTACTTATATGAACAAAAGCAAAAATAACGCAACTTTTTTCTGCGCATTGTAAAATTAGTCAAAAAGAAATAGCCCTCTGTTCCTTTATGGACATAGAGGGAGCCTTTGACAAAAATCCATGGAAACAGCACTCGCGAAAAGAGGTGCAAACCCTATACTAACACATTGGATAAGCCAAATGCCGAGGATTATTAAAGCCTCGTTAGTCCAAGCTGAACTTAATGTTACAACTGTGAAGGGATGTCCGCAAGGAGGAGTTCTTTCTCCACTGCTATGGTCCCTACTGTCTTGGTGCAGCACAAACAATAAGGGATTTATAACCATTGGTTATGTAGATGAAAGGACACTAACAGACTTAATTCAAAATGCCTTGAACGCAACATGGGAATGGTGTAAAAAGGAGGGGCTGTCGATCACCCCTAACAAAACCACAAATATCCCCTTCACAAGAAAAATAATGTTGGAATTTCCTATATTGAAAATAAATGAAACAGTAATAGAACTAAAGGAATAGGTCAAGTATCTAGGTTTAACCTTAGATAAAAAACTCACTTGGGAGTCACATATAAATAATATAACAAAAAAAGCCACGAAATCTTTGTGGACAACCAAACAATTACTATGGAGATCCTGGGGCCTCAGCCCTTGTATGGCCATCTGGATATACACCCAAATGGTTAGACCAATCATACTGTATAGGGCACTAGTATGGTGAAGCAAATCTATTCAAAAAACAGCGGTAACCAAACTGGGAAAAGTACAGAGGCTTGCTTGCCTATGCATTACAGGGGCTATTAGAACTACCCCAACAGCTGGCATGGAAGCACTTCTTAATCTCCCACCATAGCAATCCAAGAGGAAGCAGCTACGCAACCTCTCATGCTACATATGAAAGAAAAACCTCACCGGTCACCTAAGTATCCTAAATAAAGTCAAAAACACCATAAGCATGGCTCAAGTTTCAGACCACATTGACCCAAGCCCCTGTTTCACAAAAGGATACACAGTTACCTTTCCTGAGAGGAACGAGTGGAAGACAAACCCAAAATGGATGAATGATGTTTCACAAAAATGGTACACTGATGGATCAAAAACACCATATAGTGTAGGAGCAGGAGTAGTGGAGCCCATAATCCACAATTCATTCACTCTCACCAGGGACACCACCATCTTCCAAACGGAATTATACGCAATAATGGAAGCAGCAAACATCATGCAACGTAAAAACCCCAAGAGAGTAAAGATTAGAATACTCCCGGGCAGCCAATCAGTTCTAAAAGCTTTAGTTGGCTATATCTACAACTCAAAAACTCTGCCACAAGGCACTCAATAACCTGGCATCCAAAAACAATGTCTCATTAATTTGGGTATCAGGACATGAAGGATATGACGGCAACGAAAAGGCAGACTTTCAAGCCAAAAAAGGGGCAGATGTAAATTTCATCGGACCTAGTCCCATGTTTGGATTTACCAAAAACAAAAAGAGTATTCGCACTCTTACAGGCGCCCTCACGGGTCACTTCATCTGCAACAAACACTTACATAAATTAGGCATAACTGACACCAGCACCTGCAGATTTTGCTGCGAAGATGAGGAGTCTATAGAACATCTCATCATCGAATGTCCAGGGTTGACGCATAGAAGGAAAAAGTGTTTAAACAAGTTCATGCCTATAGATGAAGACCTACAATCACTCCCTCAGAAGGAACTGGTACAATTCATAAGCATACTTAACAGTCAATATACAGCATAGGGTGCACAATAGATCAATATGGTCGCAGTGCTAAAGGTCCCTACCTTAACCCTTTACTACCATTAACCATTAACAATGCATTGTAAAATTTGTCACAGAGTTTATCGCAAGACTAAGTACATTGATTGATCACCAATGAATACAATTTAATTACTCCATTATTTTTTATGGAATAATTTTTTAATTATTGGATTTTTATTAATTTATTTCAACACGCTTTAGTGCTGTTAGTTTTGTGGTTGTCACACTTCTAGCATTAATATACCTACTGGCATATCTGTTCGGTATTTACTGTTATATAGACCAATAAAATCACTTCTACTAAATAAACGGCCAAAAGATCATTAGCACTTTTTATTGTGATTTATTAGACTCCAATTAATGAAAAACTCTATATCAAAAATGCTTAATAAAAGCTCAGCAAAATGTATTCTGTAAAACAATTATATTAAAAAAAATTGAAATTTTCCCTACGTTTTTTTTAAAGAAAATTAGAAACTGGAAACAACGTTTTATGAAGAAAAATATTTGATGAATAACAAGTAAAAAAATGTTTTTTTGAAAATTTCTAGTATTTTTCTATTTATGGTATGTTAAAAGTGCTTCAAGACTCGATTAATATTCTTTTTACTACCAAAAATCATTTGTCAAACTTTCTTCCATACTTCTACTTTACTCACAGAAATATTGGAAATTCATTTCCTAACCATTTTCGAAAACCTAGGACATAGCTTAAAAAGCTTTTCAAAAGCGGATAAATTGTAATATGTGTGTATACGTATATTAGGGCGGGTCAATTTTTTTCCACATCATTCCTAGGAGATCCGGCTTCTACGTAAATTTAAAAGAGAAAAGACCAAAAGAGCGGTTGAATCAATTTGAGGCTCTCTAAATTTTAAAGAAAACTGTTTTAATTAATTCCATAGGCTATGAAGGTTATTTTAGTGTTTTTTTTTAACAAACTTGTATCTTGGAATTTTTTGATACGAAGAGTTTATTTTTGATATCTAATTTGTATTTAAAGAATCAAAAAAGGGCTCTACAAAGCAAATAATACGTAATTTTGAATTATTGTAATAGGAAAAGTGACTCTATGTAAGTTTTTTATATGTAAATCAAATTTTTTTAATAAATAACTTCTTTGTTTTTAATTAACAACGTATTTAGAATTATTTTGATTTAAGATCCTTTTTACCTTCAATACGTCTTTTCTCTACCCTCTACCTTCTTAGTCATAACTTCCTCTCTATTTTCGTATTAATTTAAAAGAAACCACTTTTAACATTTTATAGCTCAAAACTGACTTAGAGCAATGCTTTAATGGACTTATTTTATATAATTTTATGTAGAAAATGTAGAATATGCTAGGAACGAATCGAAAAATATAATTCTATAAAAACTGGCCCACCCTAATGTGCATATGTAAGTATACATCTGTATTGCCGACCGATGTAGCTGACCGTCTTGAGCCTAGGCTCTCTTGATCCCGGGATCAATCGTGGAAAATCAAATGGTAAACATTTTTTTTTTCTAATAGTGATCACGCCTCGGCAGACAATGGTAAACATCAGAGTTCATTTCTGCTTCTCATAATAATCGTCTGCCATTCGGAGATGGCATAAAGCCAGATTTCTCTCCCACATTGTATGCATTTTATTTGAACAGTACTTACTTCTTGCTACTATCCTCCTTTGTATATGAAGAGCTGTAAAGTCCAACAATTTTCCCCGACATATTACCCTCGAACAATATGCCGATATCGAAGGCACGCGCAGCTGGCAGCTCTTCACTCAACTCCACCACCAAAAACTCACGCACCGCGTCGAAGTAAAAATTCTTTACATATACCGTTGCACTATTAGTATTTTTTAGATAAACATTATTGATCGATAAACTGTTGGAATGCAGCACAATTTGGTTGATAGCACTCGTGGTGTTCACACGGATTACCATTTGACCAGTGAAGTTACCCGTATCGATATCAGGATGTAGATAAAGATCATAGTTGATTGGGTAAATGCTGTCGGGTAGTCTATAGTCGATCTACACATGTACACACACACAGACACAGAAATGCACCAATGAAAAAAGAAAATTTCAAAACACTCAGTATAAAATAATAGCAATGTATCGCTTCGTATGACTCACAACTTCCGGTGCTGTGGTTGTAGTCTCTGGTACTCCAGTGGTTGTTGATACAGTAGTTGTAGGTGTAGTACCGGCGGCAGTAGTTGAGGTAGTTGTAGTGCTGGCAGAAGTGGTGGTAGTAATTGTGGTGGTAGTTGTGCTCAGGTTATCTAACTTTTCAAGTGCATCATTCAGTTCATCCGTCAAATTTGCCTTCTGCACAGCCAACACAATCGTGGATACCGTAAAGGCGGTAAGGGCCAAACCCAAACATATCGCCACTACTTTCGCGGTTATAATCATTTTATAAAAAATTATTTATCCTTTCGTATCCCTGTGAAATAAAAATCACTTGAATTAAGAGCAAATCGAAACACCACCTTCTCTCGCGGCTTCTTAGCCGCAATTATTTTTCATACAATATTTGCCGAAGTGAGGCCAATGACGGATGCTTAATTGCCTCTAGCGTTATCAGCGCACGATTCTCATTATCAAATAGCTTGCTTAATCTAATCGCAACTACTCTTACATGTATGTATGTACATACATACATACACCTCATTTAAGTACAATTCATACCTTCATATCATTTCAAAAGTTTGTAAAAATAAGATGAACACGTCAAAGCCAATTTATTGCTTGGCCATGCGTATTTACCATAGAGAGCAACGTCAAGCAGTACTAAGGTATTAAGGCCACATTTAACAATTCGTTTCCTGCAAAAGTAGTTAATTATTTTACGGTAATAAACGCTATCGAAGGCGATTGCTTTACCCAACGCATTCACGAAGAAGGAAACTACCTAATCGGTGATTAGCACTAACTCCGTCAAACGACGGAGCCTACCAGATCATAGCGAATGTGTTAGACGTTGAAGGACATCTCTTATATTCTCATCTCGCCAAATGTGGCAATTTTGTTTATTTACATACACTTACAACGCTCGAAATACCCCATATTAGACTCCTTCGAAAATATGCACTGAACTTGTTCCTTTAAAAATCATTATATGCGTATAGCCTGCTATCTTCCTACATATATTTTGACAACTGCATCTTTCAAACAAATCCTGTGCACTTGACAAATATTCAGTCTTGCTAAATAAGGTTGCAATCCTCCTCTCTGGCATTCCTCCAATAACGCCTTCTACAACTCATCTTTGTTGGCGATTTCATGTTCACGAATGTTTGTGTCCAACACAGTCCATAGATTTTCAATGATATTCATATCAGATGAGGTACGCAAGTGGGAACAGTTCCATATGAGCCAAGATTGTACGATTTCTAACTTGTGTTTTGGATCAATATCGGAATAAAATTCTTCGGAATTCTTAGCGGATACCTTTTATTTCAGCACTTTGTTCCTGAGTATGTTGAAGTACATGATTTTTTCCAATCTTCCTTCAATGAATGGCAATCTTCGTAAGTTGACTGCATACATACAGGTCCAAACTGTCAGGCTGCCACCGTCATGCTTCACGTAGCTCAGACATTTTCTTTTTTCATCCCACAGTTTGAACTCGAATTCGTCCGCTACAACTACTGTGTTCCAAAAGTCAGAAGTTTTTTAAATTGGCTCATTAGTAAACCCAATTTGACGCTACTGATTTTTTACACAATATTGACTTTAGAAATAAAGCACAGTCACAGTCAAACTAACATATGATTAAAAAAGCATCTAGCATCTTCAGACCCAGAATTGACCGACTATTAATTCTAATTAATTCGTGAATGCCTGTAACAAGTAGTTGAATAGCAGAAATGATATCATTGAACAGCCAGGCCTTAGCATCTAAGAAACGTTTTGGTTTGACCATCTAATACTCGTCAACAGACTATTTTCTCTATCTCATTGTTACTAAAGAACTCCTTGACAGCAAGCTTACATGGAAGCCCAATATTGAGGAAAGAGTGAGGAAGGCAACAATCTCCTTGTATGGGTGCAAAGGCGTAACTGTCAAAAGATGAGGCCTTTCGCCTAGAGTGGTTTTTTGGCTATATAATACTATTGTAAAGCCTATCTTGTTATATGGAGTCATAGTTTGGTAGAACTCACTAGAGAAGGCGGCATTGGTGAAGAAGCTGGAGAGAGTTCAGAGGTCGGCACACATTGGATTCAGTGGGGCGCTTCGAACGACTCCTACTCTGGCGCTCAACGCAATGTTAAATGTGGTAACCGCAGCCATCGCAGGCAGAATTTCCGCTACTCGTACCGCAATCAAACTGAGAGGCTCGGGTTATAAGCTCAACCTCACTTATGGGCATTTAAGCATCCTTAGAAACTTCGAGCTCATCCCTCTGTCAACGGATCACTGTACACCCTCGTTTAGTCCAACCTTCTCCACTCATATTCCGTCAAGGGAAGAGTGAACGGGGGGCTACACTTGGCGGCAGGGTCTGGTGAACTGGTTCATGGATGGATCGAAGATGGAAGGAAAGGTTTGCGGAGGAGTCTTTTGCGAGGAGCTCCCCATTAGACTCAAATTCAGGTTACCGGACCCCTGCAGTGTGTTCCAGACAGAGGTAGCCGCAATCACGGAGGCAGCTGATTCCTTGCTCACATGCGTACTAACAGTCAAGAAAGTAAATATTTACTCCGACAGCCAAGCGGCAATCAGGGCCCTCGGATCAGTGATGGTGCATTCGAAGCTGGTCAAGGAATGCTTGACCTCACTTTCGACTGCGCCCGAATTCTTTGACATAAACCTCATCTGGGTTCCTGGTCACAGCAACATTGCGGGAAACTGTGAGGTGGATGAGCTGGCCAGACAAGGGACATGTGAGATTATTTCCCCGCGCAGGGAGAGAATTGGGATCCCCTGACTACCTGCGGTCTGCTCCTGGAAAGATGGGCATCGCGCCAACTCAACGAGCGGTGGGCAAGTATAAAAATTTGTAAGGTTGCGCAATCCTTCTGGCCACGTGTGGACCGGGGGCGCTCGGGCGAGCTTTTGAGGTTGACAAAATATCAGCTCCCAAATCTCGTGGGTTTTCTCACAGGTCACTATGCCTTTTTTGCGCTGGATTTATGGAGGATGAGGTGGAATCATCTCAGCACCTTCTCCTTAACTATCCTGCTCTGGCGGGGCTAAGATCCAGGCATATTGGCTCTTACTTCTTTGCTGCGCCTATTGATATAGCTGGCGCTGACATTAAAAATCTGATGAATTTCATCAGCAGCACAAAGCGGTTGACGCAGACGGAACATAGTCATCGTTCGTAAATCCACACGCTCCTAACCAGCACTACCTCTTTCCGCCCTCTCCCTGTATCCCATTGGTCTTTCACCTCACCTCCTTCATAAAAGTGTGCTCATCCTTGGGAAACCATACCAACCTAACCTAACCTACTAAAGCACTCCTACATACCGTTTCCTGCTTTTTCGCCTCTTTTCTCGACTTATCCGTCTTTATATGGTAGCACAATCTCGGCTATGGACTGATCAAGTTTTCGACTTTTGCCAATTTCGGCAATTCTTTATTTACGTACGAGTATTTCATTTTCACCCTTAAAACTATGTAATTGTAGGGTCATTAGTGCAATGCTTGGCTTTGTCATGAAAAACAAAGGTTTCCATTCTTCTAGAAAAATTTCTATTAAAATTGATAAATGTAGAGCAACAAATGCTCGTATTAGAGCATAAAATTATAGCTTGCAAGGCGATAGATGATAACTGCTTGCGAGAACTAGTAAATTGCAGCTCTTTCTACGCGGAGGGTTTAGAGAAGATGGCGTCATCCGCCAAGCGCTATTCTGCTCTCAGAGAACTAAAAATTAATGTTTTGTAAAAGAATTATACCTGATAGGGGGCGCTGTGATCGATATATTGCGAAATATCCTTCTAATGGTCCGTAAAATTTAATTCAAATTTGTTTCAATCCATTATGCGCCGCTGGAGTTGAAGTATTTAGAAAAATCGCATTAATGATCCAACTTATCAAAGCTCAGATTTTTTGTATCATATGTTCCCTATATATTATATATTTATACATATATTATAAATAATTAGCGCCTACACTCTTTTTTGGGTGTTTGGCCGAGCTTCTCCTATTATTTGTGATGTGTGCTTTTATGTTTTTCCATAAATGGGTACCTCTAGTTGTATGCCGCCTCCGAACGGTAGATGGATTTTTATGAGAAATGCTCTCAGAGGCTCTCCGTGGAGCAACCGCTACAACAAAAAACTTTCCTTCCAATTGATGTTTCGAGACCACAGCAGGTTTTGCTCTTTCGAATGGAAAATTTTGCGATTTCGTTGCCTATTGGACAGAATATGGGGTGTGAAAAGAGAGCGGTTGAGGATATATCTCGGTGAAAGTGTACAGTAGAACTCAAAAGAAAGTACAAATAATTTTCTTATAAGAGGGTGTATTTTTATTGCAATTTTCTACATTTGGATTCATATTAGGAGGCTCAAGTCTTTGTGGATGTAATTAAAAAAAGAAACAGAAATCAAATTGCCTATTCAGAAAGATCCAATTCGAAACTTATATTCTGTTCATACGATTCACTTTAGAATCAATTAGACTTTATCAGTGTATTGGAAAATAGCTTTTTAGTTGTTATACTGATATTTATGCGCTCACATCCCATTAATAGTAAGGTGACGAATTATTAAGTTAACTATTGTAATTTTATATAATTTTTTGTATGTTGCTGTACAAAATTCACAAAAAATTAATACTACTGAGAATTGTCTTCCATATAAAGGTCGGAAGTTTAGTATAGAGAAGAAAATGCTCAACACCTGAGTGCGAAAAATGATAAAAATAAAACTAGAATGTTTAGCTACTTGGAACCTGTTGCACTGATATTGAATCGGTTATAAAACTACACGCCAGCAATTTTTCTAAAAGTTGTGGAAACAAAGTTGAAAATTTTGATGTACTTTTTTTTAACTTTTTAAATTGCTTATGAATTTGTAGCTCTTTGTTTGCAATATACTTTTATGAAAACTAAAAAAAAATGCCTATTTATTAAGGCTGTGTAAATTCATTTAATTCGCAATTTGCCTATCCATGGATTTTTATGTCAAAAGGAGATCATGTTTTACATTTTTTACAATTGAGAATTTCCAATGTCCAGATCTAATTTAATTAAGCTGAATCCATTTACAAAACAATGAGAAGGATCCTCATAATAACAATCGCAATACTAATCATGATATACCTACATATAAGAAAATCGAAGTGCTTTTCATAAATACTTTTAAATCTATTCGCATATATATGTACATATTCATTTTTTCTTTATGTGTAAATACATGCCAATAAAAATTACTTCTATTTTGCCATTCAAACTAGGTAATTTTCCAGCCATGCGCCAATCTTGTTCTTATTATTCGCCAGCCACACTATATTGTTTTTCACCGTTTCCAAAGCGCGCACACGTGCCGCTGCACCAGCACCGGCTTCTGGATACTTAGCAAAGAATCGTTCCATTTCCTCCAACTTGGTTTGCTTATCGAAATTTGCTGTGATTGCAGGTATCAAATTGCCCAAAGTGCGCTCGTTTATGCCGAAGCGCTCAACCAATTTCGGCCATTGCTCACGCACATAATCCCAGACGATAGATTCACCTACGGGATTGGCCGCAATATATTGCAGACAAGTGAAATAATCTTGGCTGCGCACATTGTCTTCCGACCAAGCGAGATTGACATAACTGAAAGAAGGTTAAAAGAGGAGAAAATCAGAAAAACGTCAATGCATTTATAGTGTACATATATAATATTTAATTAACTAACTTGCTTAGAATCCATGGCACTTGTACAGCGGCTAGGCCATACATCAATTTAGATTTTTCACTTGCATCCGACTCGGCAATGAATAGCGACCACATAGCTTGCCAGGTTGTTTCATTGCCAATCGCTGACATGCCATGGTAGTATACTGTTTCACGTATATCCGGATGTGGACGAGTAGTGGGCTCCGCTAGATAAGCTTTTAAGAGAGCTGCTGCATTTTGCAGACACGATTCGAGTCCAAGTGAACAGGCGCTGCTAAGTATGGTTTGCCGCAGGCGGCTGTTAAAAGAAGATGAAAAAACAATGTGATAACATTAGGTGGTTTGAAGAACAGTTCAAAATCTATTTACTTCTCCAGATGATCTGTGCCCACATCCCAGGTGACGACCTTATAAATCGGCTCTATTAACGCAAGCGCATATTGCTTATAATTCACATAAATGTCAGTGAACATCAAAGCGCGCTTAAGTGTGGTCAATTTTGTTGCTGCCACACTCCAGGGCACATAATCCGGCTCTTTCGTCAAATACGAAGTCATATCGAGCGCTGTGTCATAGGAAAGTTGGGTGGCATCGGCCAATGAGAAGGCATCATTCAGTAAGCCAGCACGATCACCAACAGTAAACGTCTAGAAAGAAAACGCAACGTGGTAAAAATTACAAATAAGCATTGTAAAAGACAAATAATAAATACTGAACTTCGTATAACTAAAATGTTTCTTAAAAAAAATGTGTAGCACTCGTTATAAGGAAGAAAAGGCAAACCACCGTCAACAAAAATACAGTCCAATCGTGATAGTCCGACACATACGGGACCGACTCGTTGTCGGATTATCAAATATTCCGGACTACCGAAGGTTCCATTTAATCAATGTTAATTCGAAAATTATGATCAAAATGCATAATGAAAAAATAATCTTTTTATTAATATCTCTTTTAGTGGGGGAACAAAAACGTAACTAAACTTAAAGAAAATAATTACACATCACTAAGTAAAACCAAATCAGAAAATAACGACACGAAAAGACAGGAAAAAATCACATCAAAACCGTCAGAAATCGCGAGAGAACTGGCGTCGTTCAAATTTAATGACAAATACGTTGTGACCGGGAAACAAAACACAATCCCCCTCTGCTGCTCTGCTACGACTGATCAAAATAAAATAATGCCAATTGCATCCATAGACGTTATGAGGTTGTCGGTTTACCGAACGTGTCGGATTAAGAAATGTCGGACTACCACGATTGTACTGTAAATCTAAAAACGCAAATTTTTAGCCACTTCAAACTTGCACAAAATTAAAAATTGAGTGGCCTACAGAACTGGCTAAAAAGTTTGAAATTTTGTTGAATATTTGTTAAGTTTTTAAAATAAAAAAATTAAATAAAATTTGAGAAAGAGTCAAAACTTTGCAATGTGTGCCGCTGCAACTATTTCGACTGCCACTGTATTTTTTTCTAGCGCTAGAAAAATCTTAATAACAATCAACTTTCTCTTTTATTCTACACATTTTAAGCTTTGAATAAGTTTCTTAAAACTTACCTGAGGATTTTCTATCAGCTCATCAACCAAATTCTTCCGCAATTCATCGGTATAACTTACACGATATAATCCAATCTGATCGTAGTTGAACATGATCCATTTTGCCGGGCTATCCAATTCAATAATCACTGATAAATAAAAAAAAACGATTAAACATTTTTTAAGAAAGATCAAGTAATTTCACCGCTGACTGCATTGCTTGTGCACTAATAAAGTAGTGAAAAAACCTCACAGCAAGACAACTCTGACAATAGCAGGTTTTAATTTATATAATAAATTGAATTTATGTAATACATATTTATTAAAACGAATGTCAATGCAATAAGTGACTAATAAATGGTTTTTCAAAAGACGCAGATTTTTGATTTTGTTTTAAAATATTGTAATATATATAAAAGCATGCCCGCCTACAGACTGTCATACGAGAATTAAAAGTTTCAAGGAAATTTCTTCATAGATAATGAGTTGTTGGCTTCAATTCTTTTGTTAGTTAAATTTTGTAAGGACGCTAATGTAAATCCTTATGTAAAATCCAACAAACCGTCGATTCGTAAATGCCTAATTGTTGAGAACGTCGAGATATCGATATTAAAGGTTGTTCGGCAACACTTTGCGCTTCGGCAGGTATATTCTCAACAGTAGGTCTAGTTTTTGGTTGGCGATTTTTTTTTGTATCCTCGACGAAAACACTTTCTTGAAATTTTTTCACCAACCTTTGAATTGTCGACTCATTCGGATGATTATTTCTACCAAAAAATTCACGAATTTTACGATATGTTGTTCTTAAAGATTGACAATTTTCATAATAAGTTTCAATAATTTTAACGCGCTTTTCTAACGTGTAAAATTGTGCAACTGACAAATGGCAAAAACGGAATTATTTACTACTAACACCTAGGTCACTTTTTAAAGATCGTTTACGTAAAATTTTACATTAAAACCAAACAATTCAGTATGTAGGAGACATAAAATGCTAGGTCGACTATTTGTATTACTTCTTCGACATGGATTTGACTGGATTAGTCAGTAAAATTCGTAAATGATTGAATTCCAATTCAATATACTTTAAAAAAAAACTCATTCATACTTTTTCTTTATTGGTACAGTAACCGCCTAAGCGATTTTGGCCAAGTCCTTCAGGTGTTCTGCGTTAATTTGGTTTCAATTGGACGGTATCAAAAAGTTGTAGTTTCCGAAGAATAATGAGTAAAATATAGTATTTTACCATTCCTTTAAAATAAAACCTTAAGGCAGTAAAAAAATGTTTGCCTAATCCTTGCTAAATAAATATATTTTTTTTCCTATTTTATCTATTGTTTTTTCTAGGCTTCCTCACAACTCCATGGTCAGCAGAAGCTGTTCATTTTTATTTTAGTTTTTATTCTAATATATGTATAGTTTTTACTATTGTCTATATTCTATATGATTTCGTAAAGATTGCGCTTTAATTTTAAAACCAACCCAGCTCTTAACTTCAATATAAGAACTGTGCTTGGATTAGGTACTGAAATTAGTAGAGGGCACAAAGAACCATGAGGTCGAAGTGCAAGCCTCATCTAATTTTAAAGATACTCATAATACTCTTTCACTCTTACCATAAATAAGATATACAATAATACTTACACTCCTCCTGATCATATAAGAACCATGCTCGTTGAATTTCCGCGGTCACATTTGTTTTAAAAGTGATTGGAATAGACCAGGTGTAACTGATGGAATTATAAAAACATAAATCAGCGCGATAACAAAATGACAGTTAAGAGTTCTTGTAAATTTTGATAATATATAATAATAATATAATTGATAAATTGTCCCTGCTGTTTTGATCAACGGATTATAGAAATAGTACCAATAAGCTAAGATAACGCAATGGGCTAACTCTTATGAAATTACATAACAACAAGAGAGCAGATTGTATTTCCAGTTCAACTGTTCTTTTACTTTTATACCTTTTACACGATTACCTATGTTTGACATACAAGTAAAATCTTTATTTAGTGAAGATTTCCTAACAAGTTAAACAAAAAATACTTTCTGAAACATCCCCTGATATGTGGACCTATCAATTTATTCATTTCTGCGCGTAGTCAAAACTCATTTCAACTGATGTATGCGTATTTCCATAAGCAGGCATTTACTTTAAATAACAAATGGAGGTACCTCTTAAGCAACATGGCCCAGATGCGTAACTACAAAAGTGTCTAAGTTCCAACATAACCGCATTTCATATGCCCAGCTTGTGTTCAACTTTAAGTTACCTTTCAAAAAACTTTATCTTTTACATAAGCTTTGAGCAGTTTTTCCTATTGAATGCAGAAATAAAACGCATCTTGCGATTTCGAAAATATTGTAGATATCACGTATGTACAGACCTCTACTTCTTTAAAATATGTCAATTATTACTCGTTTTATTGCGAAGGAACGGATTGAAATAAGTATTTCTCCCAGTCGTGGGGGATTTGCTGCGGTGCTAAACAACTTTTTCTAATTTTTCGAGAGTCATATTTTCCCTGATGGTTTTGCGATTTCCTCCGTATAAAAAAACGTCGTGCATTCTTTATAAAAGACGGAATGGAATGAGGAGAGGTAGCCGCTGTCTCGCAAGTAAATATCTGCACCGACAGCCAAGCGGTAATCAGGATCTTGGGCTCAATGATGGTGCACTCGAAAGTCGGCGGCCAGTGCCTGTCCTCATTTTCGATCGCATCCGAGTTCTTTGATATAAGGTACTGAGATGAAACCTGGACGCAGTGATATTGACGGAAACTGTGAGGCGGATGAGCTGTCTAAACAAGGAACCTGTGAGGTAATTTATTTACTTGCAAAACGAGAGGATTGCAATCCGCTTGTCTAACTGTGGGAAGACTTAGACTTAGCTCAGCGAGCACTAGGCAAGTACACAAACTTGTAAGGCTACGAAATCATTCTGGCCACGTGTGGATCGGAGGCCTTTTAGCGCCTCGTCTAAAATTAACAAAGTCTCACCTCTCGAATATCGAGGGCATCTTTAACAGGCACTGTGCGCGAGACGTGCATGCTGTGAGACTCCACATTCTTTCAAGTCCTTTTCGCATCAGCTGTATGGAGGATGAAGTGAAATCATTTCAGCACCTGCTCTTTATCTATCCTGCTTTCACGGGGCCAAAATTTAAGCATCTTGGCACTCATTTGTTTGTTACGTCTGGTGATATAGCAGGCCTAGCTAACTGATGAACTTCATCGGCGCCATGAAGAATTTAACACAACCGTAACTCAGTCATTCAGTTATCGTCATCCACAAACTATAAGTTTCTGATTTTTTAAACGCTTCTTAATGTTTTCAGCAAAAAGAGAAATTCAAAAAAAGTTAAAATTTGTTAAGAGAATTATTTTACTGAATTATTATATATTAATATTATATATTGTTTTGATCGCTTTCTTGTTTCTGTTGTTTTAAACTACTTTTTAGCCAAACTTATTTATAATCAAAACATGAAGTGTTAACTGCTTGCAGTTTGTACAGTTTGTGAGATGTCTCCCACCAATAAAAAAATTAACACCGAGCTGCGTTGAGATATCTCTATGTGCACCCCTGGGCCAAACAGACAGACAAGTAAGAAAGTAAGTCCGTCCAACTATCTCTATTCCTTCATGCCTTCACAGGAAACCATTTTACACGTTTTAGCTATGTTATAGGGCCCTTGTGCATAGTACGTACGGTGATCCAAATAAGCTTACCCATATGTCATATAAATAAAATAAAGGAACTAAATATATACAACCAGCAAAAAAATAGCACCTTTGCGCATTTTGACAAGTTTTAATTACTTAATTATTTTTTTAAATTTAAATTAGTTTTACATAAAAATATAGTTCGTTATACAATAAATACGGCCGCCGTAGCCGAATGGGTTGGTGCGCGACTACCATTCGGAATTCACAGAGAGAACGTAGGTTCGAATCTCGGTGAAACACCAAAATTAAGAAAATGTTTTATTCTAATAGCGGTCGCCCCTCGGCAGGCAATGGCAAACCTTCGAGTGTATTTCTGCCATGAAAAAGCTCCTCATTAAAAAATATCTGCCATTCGGACTCCGCTTGAAATTTTAGGTCCCTCCATTTGTGGAACAACATCAAGACGCACACCACAAATAAGTGGAGGAGTTCGGCCAAGCACCCAAACAGGTTGTACGCGCCAATATATTATATAATAAAGACCATATTAATCCAAGTTTCTAACTTTGTGTAAAATTTATAAAAAATCGAAAAATTTTCATTAAATTTTTTAATGATATTAAAAAAACAATGGGTACGCAAATTTCAATAATTTTTGGTGTAATGAAGTGCAGTTTCAAGTGGCTCTAAAATCTCGCCGATTTTTTATAATTCTTTCCAAAGACGGTGTTTAATATTTTCGCCATATAAAAAAACTGAAGTGATCAACGCCGTCCAGGAAATAAATTATAAAAAATTAACTGAATTTTCAAAGGACATCCGGCTTGCACTTTATTATACTAAAATTTAATTTTAAACTGCGTACCCAGTTTGTTTCATAAGGTTGATTAAAAATTTTGACGAACATTTTTCGAATTGTCATAAATTTTGTACAAAGTTTGAAACTTGGATTTATATGGTCTGTATTATAGAATGAATTACATTTTTATAAAAAAATATTTTAAAATTAAAAATTTAAAAATTTTTTAAAATTCAATTTTTTTTTTATAAACTTTGAAGTCTGATTTAATGTGGTTTTTTATAAGACGGTGGACTATACTTAAAATAAAAAACTAAAATAGTCAAGACTGGTCAAAATGTTAGGTGTTCTATTTTTTTCGCGGGTTGTGTAAGCATTTATATATAAGTATATCAATAAGCACTCACTTGTACGGCGAATCTTCATAAACAGTATCGTAATCGTCTGGATTCGAGAAAAATCGTTTTTGCGTTAAACGATACGTATTCGTTGTTACCTGCTCAACTGTAACTACGGGGAAACCCATTTGCACTGTCCACGTGTTCATAATCGATTTTACATCAATGCCCAAATTCAAGTTCTCGATCTCGGTTAAAAGGTCATCGGTCACGGCATTTTTATATTTAAACTTATTCAAGTAATTCGTAACAGCTGTTTGGAAATTATCAGCACCAATGAAATCTTCCAACATACGTATTAAGGAGCCACCCTTGCCGTAAGTGATTGTGTCAAATATTTCTGTAATCTCCGCGGGACTCTCCACAGTTTGTATAATCGGATGTGAGCCTAATGTGGCATCAAGCGTAAGCACGGCATGTAGACGATAGGAAATGAATTGATCGAGCTGTGAAGTAAGTAGTGAAATGTGAATTTAGGTGTAGCAGTAAATGAATATTACAGTTTTATAGCTTGTCTCTGTCACTTGCACTAACCATTTTCCACTCTGGATATACAGCGTTCAAACCTTTGTTTTCAATGTACCTAGCAAAACCTTCATTAAGCCATAAATCGTTCCACCACTCCATTGTAACTAGAAGTAGTTCGCAACATACATAAGTGGTGATAAATAAATCTAATTTTGATATTTGATATATGTGCATTTGATATCTATATGGTACTTGATTTTTTCTGTATTATATTATGTGAAGTAGATAAGTGAACGCATTAAAAATAAATTTACCTACCGATTTCGGCAATATTGAGTATGTATGTCCATATCTTTATTGCCTATCGTCTGTTTATTAATTTTTTTTTTTTTTAACCTGCACTTACCTAAATTTCCGAACCACATATGGGCGAATTCGTGAGCAATAACCAATGCCACACTTTGTTTATTCGCTGTCGAACTCTCAGCTTCATCGTAGAGCAAGGCGGTCTCTCGGTATGTTACAAGGCCCCAATGTTCCATGGCGCCAGAGACAAAGTCCGGTATTGCTGCCATATCTATGTAAGGGTAGCCAAACAAATGCTTAATAAATAACTGAAAAACTAGTTTATGGGTTAAAGACTCACCCATTTTCGGCAAGGGATATTCAATTTGGAAATATTGTATGTAATATTCCAACACTCCTTTACCCACTTCCAATGCAAAATTGACTTTTTCGATTTGTTCAGGCGTGGCAAACGCACGCAGCGTAAAAGGTGAACCAATGCCATTTGTGTCGATTTCAACTGATTTGCTTGTAAAGTCCGAAACAATGAAGCAGGCCAAATAGGTGCTCATCGGTACACTCTTGTTGAAGTAGACCTCCACATAATTACCCTGATCGGATTCTTGCTGAGAGAGTAAAAATGTAAAAAAAAACCTTACAAGGAGGTATCAAAGTTCGGGCGCAACCGAATTTAATTTAACCGAAGCATGATTTTGAAATTGGAAACAAAGTTTTTAGCTTTATCACATATTTAAACTTTTGAGCTGACTTTTGAGAGTGACGTTACTTTTGTTATTTTCAAAACAATGGATCAAAAGGAATTTCGTGTTTTAATTTTACACTGCTTATTGATGGGGAAAAATACTGTTCAAGCGAAGCAATGGCTTGAAAAGTGTAATGAGAAGAGAAACAACAATAAAACGATGGTTTGCTGACTTCAAACGTGGTCGTACAGACCCCGATGATGCACAACGCAGTGGACGTTCAAATGTGGCGGTAACACCAGAAAAAGTGAAAAATTCCACATAATCGTTTTGAATGATTGAAAAGTGAAGTTGCGTGAGTTAGCTGACATCGTAGAGATATCAAAAACAAGTTGGCTTTATATTGTTATTACATGAGCATTTGGCTATGAGAAAGCTCTCTTCAAGGTGGGTGCCACGATTGATCACTGTTTTGTTTCATCAAGACAACGCACCGTGTCACAAGTTAATCAAAGCAATGGCATAATTAGATGACTTGAACTTCGAATTGCTGCCACATCCACCGTATTCGCCAGATTTGACTCCCAGCGATTACTAGCTGTTCGCAGACCTTAAAAAAATGCTCGCCAGAAAGACATTTCGCTCGAATGAAAAGGTTATCGCTGAAACTGAGGCCTATTTTGAAGCAAGAGATAAATCGTTCTAAAAAGTGGTATTGAGATGTTAGAGCGGCGGTAGTATGATTGCGTTGTTCTTGATAGAAATTACGTTGATGAACAAAACTAATTGTGAACAAAAACAAAACGTGTTTTCTTTGATAGCCCGGGGACTTTTCAGCCCATGTGTTACATGACTTTATCGATCTCGAATGCGTTAAGCTGTTTTAAATTCTTATTCGTTATTTGAACAAAATGTTACTAATTACGATAAAAAAAATTCTGAACTTCGAAATAACATAAATGAATTATTCACTTACCAAAATGTCCATATTGGAAAGTGCATGGTAGTCACCCCCTTTGGGATATACCAGCGTAATTTCGAAAGTTGCTTTCATGGCCGGTTCATCGAAACAAGGGAAAGCTTGACGCGCATAAGTTGGTTCAAATTTAGAGGTAGCAATAACCCTGAAAAGAGATTACAGAATTTTCCCAGTACTTACATACGTATATATACATATCAATTCAGTATTTATAGTTATATACATCAATAAATTTAATCTACCCCAACACGCTTTAGCTGAGTCAGTTTTGTGGCTGTCACGCTCCAGGAAATTATTTACTTGTATATCGATTCAGTATTTACTGTTATATAGACCAATAAAATCAGTTTGTACTGTGTTCTATTAGTCCCAGGCGTCCGCCGTAGCCAAATGCGTTGGTGCGTTATATAGATCAATAAATTTAATCTACTCCATCAAGCTGTAAGCAACCGACTTTTCGGGTTTTATTGTTATGAATGTCTATTTTGATGTATATATAAGTATACCTAAATATATATATTCCCTATATATACCCTATGAAGGTATAAATTCATTAATGGTTATAATAAATACACTGGGACTTAATTGTGGGCCTAATTCTCATCGGTATGCTGAAAAAATGGATGCTGCACGTATGAAAGTGGCAGATAAGCGCGTAGGCAACAGCAAATCGATATTTGGAAGCTGCTATGACGACTGAAGAACTATTATATGGCCCAGGAATAGATGGCACAGTGTAAGTAATTAAATAATTCGTATAACTCTACATAAATCGATAGCAAAACTTTAAATACTATTTTCTCAAAACTATGTTTTTTGAACTGGAGATCACTGTAATTTAAAAACTGCTTGGTAGATTTCACTAAAATGTATACTGCTTTTGAAAAATATAAAAAACTCGTGCTTGATCGAAGGATTGTTTTCTCCAAAAATTTCGATTTGTTTTCAAATAATTAATTATCCGATTTTTCTCGAAAATCTGAAAAATATTTCCTGAGGCCGCCATGTTATTAATTTTGAAAAAAAACCAAGCTTCGATCAAGCACAAGATGATGTTTTCTAGTCCGACCGATTTTAAATGAATCTCCAAGGGCATGTGATGATCACCACAAGGGACCTCTGGAGAAACGTGCTCCACACAAATTTTGCTAAAATGAAGTCGAAACATGATGTGTAATCGCTATGTTTTAATTTTTGTACTAGAAAAAAAAGTTATTGAAAATCATCATTTTTTCAAATGCGTTGGTACGTGACTACCATTCGGATGTGTGCAAGTTCGAATCCCCGTGCATGAAACACCAAATAACAGAAAAAGTTTCAACATTTGCGACTTGGTTTGTTTTTAAGATTTTTAAGACAATTAGCAATTCTTTCTATGAAGAAAAATATTTGATGAATAAAAAGAGAGAAAATAATTTTCGAATTTTCTAGTATGTATGTATTATTGAATTTAGATTAAAAGTGCATCGAATTAAAAAAATTAAAATTCTTTTTGCTACCTAAACTCAGTTGTCAAACTTCTTCTATGCTCACAACGAATATTGGCAATTCATTTCCTGACCATTTTTGGGGACCAATGCACAAGCCCGAAAAGCTTTTTACAAGCAGGTAAATTATGATATACGCGTATGTATGTATAAGTACATAAGGACTTGTACATTTTTTTCGACACTGTTTATAGCCGGTTCGGATTCTTCGTGAAATTATAAGAAGAAAGGTCCAATAAAGCGTAGCACTAAAATTAACTTCGAGATCCCTAATTTTTAATTTTTATTTCATATCAACTTAATAAAAATATTAATATTTACTTAATTATTGTTTTAGCCTTTTTAACACAAACTTGTACTTTGGGATTTTTTGGTACGAAGAGTTTGTTTTCGACAGCTCCTTTTTATTTAAAGAATAAGAATCACAAAAAAGCTCTACAAAGCAAATTATGTGTGACTTTTTAAATATTGTAATACGAAAAGGGACTGCGTGCGTTTTTGTACATGTAAATCAAACTAAATCTTGCAAAAAATATTAAAAAAAAATTTTAATAATTTTTTTTTGTTAACAATTAACAACGCTTTTAAAATTATTTAGGCTTAAGATCCACTTTACTTTTAATAAAAGGTGTTTTTTTATACTTTCCATCTTCATAGCCAGTAGTCCGAGTATGCTAAGTACCATCTCGGCAGGCAATGGCAAACATCAGAGTGCATTTCTGCTGCTCATAATAATCGACTGCCAATCGGAGATGGCATAAAGCCATATTTTTCTCCCATATTGTATGCATTTTATTTGAACAGTACTTACTTCTTGCTACTATCCTCCTTTGTATATGAAGAGCTGTAAAGTCCAACAATTTTCCCCGACATATTACCCTCGAACAATATGCCGATATCGAAGGCACGCGCAGCTGGCAGCTCTTCACTCAACTCCACCACCAAAAACTCACGCACCGCGTCGAAGTAAAAATTCTTTACATATACCGTTGCACTATTAGTATTTTTTAGATAAACATTATTGATCGATAAATTGTTGGAATGCAGCACAATTTGGTTGATAGCACGCGTGGTGTTCACACGGATTACCATTTGACCAGTGAAGTTACCCGTATCGATATCAGGATGTAGATAGAGATCATAGTTAATTGGGTAAATGCTATCGGGAAGTCTATATTTGATCTACACATTCACGAATAGAAATGCACCAATGAAAAAAGAAAATTTCGAAACACTCAGTATAAAATAATAGCAATGTATCGTTTCGCATGACTCACAACTTCCGGTGCTGTGGTTGTAGTCTCTGGTACTGCAGTGGTTGTTGATACAGTAGTTGTAGGTGTAGTACTCGCGACAGTAGTTGAGGGAGTCGTACTGGTGGCAGGAGTGGTAGTGCTGGCAGAAGTGGTGGTAGTAATTGTGGTGGTAGTTGTGCTCAGGTCATCTAACTTTTCAAGTGCATCATTCAGTTCATCCTTCAAATTCGCCTTCTGCACAGCCAACACAATCGTGGATACCGTAAAGGCGGTAAGGGCCAAACCCAAACATATCGCCACTACTTTCGCGGTTATAATCATTTGGCTTTAAGACTATACTAGTGGACGACGTTGATCTGCAAACGCGAACGTCCCAACTGCAATTATTCAAGTAAGACGGATTTATGTGGTTTGCCTATTCTACAATCGCCATTATGGAGATTTCCTAATCTAATCTTCCATTTATATGTACAGTAAATCGATTTTGATAGTGTAGATATTTATTAATTTATTTGCATAAATAAAATTTAACATGAATACATAAGTACGTGCACATTTATACTCTTTATAGTTGGTAAGCTAATTTCATTCTAAAGAGATTTAGACAACATTGCCAATAAACGAGATATTGATAACCAATGTTAGCTTCGTTGTGCGGCCGTAGTTTCCGAGTGGTCTTGTGCGCGATATCCATTCAGTACTTCGTAGTTTCGATACCCATTCTAGATATGAAACAGCAAATGATTTCCGCTATAAAAAAGATTGTCCTAGAACTCATAGAAGAACATCAAGACGCATATGTGTCTATTGCATCTATACATGAGCAGTGTGGTCCATCATACCTATATTATTTTGACAGAGTCATTTCAGTATCATTTGTCCGCGGAACGAAACCAACCGCTTTACGCTTGAACAATTATTGCAAACTTAATTCCAAAATTAATGTTGTGTAGCTCAACTTTGCTTTTATTGAAAATAAGTTAAAAATGATCTTTTCTGAAGAAGTTCATCTTCATCTCGGCGGCTATGTGAACATGCAAAACTTTCGCATCTGGGGATCTGAAAGCCAAACGTGGTTGTGGAGAAGCCAATGCATTCTCAAAGAATTATAGTTTGCTGCGGGTTGAAAACGATGGCATCATTGCCCTATTTTTCTTCGAAAAGCCTGCTGGAAACGCCCTTTCGATCAAAAAGGAACACTACAGATGCTTGACAAATCATTTTTGGGCGAAAATTGAAGACAAGAACTCGTATCGCGAGTCGTGTTAGGCACTATGTCAAATGGCCATAATGGAACTGCGATTTGACGTTTTTTTATGGAGTAATGTAAAGGATCTATGCGATGCAAACAATCCAGTAGCAATTCAGGCCCATAAGACAAATATTGTGCAAGTCATTCGTGAGATAGAGCCAGAAACCATCGCCAACTGGGTTAAAAGAAAGCGCCTCTGCGAAGTGAGCCTCAACAGTCACATGAATGAAATCCTATTATATGTATAGGAAGAGTTTTCGCTCGGAAAAAAATGAATGCATGTTAAAATTTTTTTTTTAATTTTTTGTTAAAAAATTAATTTTCATTAAAAGTAATTTTGCCCATATTTGCTAACATTCGTATTGCTTGCTTCCAAAGCATAACAGTATTGGATAATTTTTCACAGGGTTCACAGGGTTTTTACATACATTATACATACAAAATGCGCCAATTGTTGAGGGAACTCAAATGTGCAATCAATACAATTAAGTTTTGCGTATAAAATAATTTAAATGGCCTCCACGGCTCCTATTGCAGGAACGAATCCGATGAACCCAATTTACGAGCATTTTTTCCAGTAAATCGGCTCGTATGTTATAAACAGTGCATTGAATATTTGTTTTTAAAGCAAAAAAAGAGAGTCTGATTTATTCACACAGACCAATGACTTCAAATAACCCCATAAGAAGTAAGCAAATGGTGTTACACCACAGCTTCTTAAAATTAAACAAATCGCTACAGATTTGCCGCAATAATTCGATTGTTTCGCGTGCAACGTCGCATGTAGCTCCGTCCCATTAAAATCAGATGCTATCAATATCGATTTCTCTAATTTCGATCAGAAAAAGTATCTCTTTCGTTTTCTATTGATACGAGTATAGCCGGCAAGTGAGCTTGATATCAGTGAGCTGGCCTCTGCAAAATCAGGTTTGACTGTGATAGGATTATTGGCAAATGCCCTCTTCTACTTAGAATATTTATTAAACTAATAATCAAAAACATGATAAGATCAAAAGAGCCTACACGTTTACAAAGAGCCCTTTTCGTCCCGGCCTGAACATTGAGAATGCTTTTGATCAGTCAATTAGCTTGTTTTTGGCATTTAATTATATCAGTCACCGCAAGTCTGCTCTGCGATTTTCACTGTGAATAAAAATATAGAAAGAATTTGTCTTAAATTTTGTGTTTTGAACAAGATTTCGTGTGCCGAACTGGAGCCAGAAAGCCTGTAGCGAGTGTGCTTTATCAAAAACATGAGTGGTATAAGGCTTTTGCAGAGGGCCGAGAAGTCGTGAAAGATTTACCCCGATCTGGTCGCCTATCAACGTCTTCAATGGATGAAAACGTCGACAAAGTCAAGGAAGTGGTGCTGGAAAACCATCATTTAAGTTTGAGGGAGGTATCTCGTGACCTTAGCGTGTCTGACGAATCAATTTGCAACATTTTACACCATAAATTGAGCATGAGACGCGTTTCAAGAGAGTTGAATTTCTCTCAAAAAATTCATTGAATGAAGGGGGCTGAAGACATACTTGCGCAAGTGAATTCGGACCCAACGTTTCTCCAGCGCATCATAACAGGTGATGAGACGTGGGTATATGAGTTTGACTTGCAAACCAGTCAACAGGCAGCTGAATGGCGCTATCCACATGAGCCGAAACCCAAAAAACCATAAGTGAAAAGTCATGCTACTCGTTTTCTTTGATTATCACGGTGTTGTGCACTCGGAATTCGTTCCAAATGGTTATACAATAATTAAAGAATATTATTTGGAAGTTATGCGACGTTTGAGAAAGAATGTGCGTAAGAAACGGCCCAATTTGTGGAAAGAAAACTCATGGATCTTGCACCATGATAACGCAACGTTTCACAAGGTTCATATTATGAACAAAAACTCGACAAATATCATCGAACAACCACCGTATTCACCGCATTTAGCTACCTGTGACTTTTTCCTTTTCCCAAAGCTTAAATTGCCACCCCGCGGATACCTCTTTGAGTAGATAAAGGCCATTCATGACAATTTGCTAAAGGAGCTGAAAAAGATCCCTTCAAACTCGTTTAAAAGGTGGACCCGCAAGCTCTTTGGCCGGACGGGAGGTCCGAACTCAAAAGCACTAGCTTTATGGTGACTTTATGGTATGATAGCCCGCTTTCGTAAATTTTTAGCTAAAAACATTACAATAAATCATCATACCTACCCATACAAACCGGCACCAACATACGATAGATCTTGATAAACAGCCGAACAAAAGACAATAGCGCATGAAACAAATTATAGATACTAATGATCTGATGAACTATAGAGGAAGCTTGCTAGAAGCCTGTGAATACTAACTATCTCATAAACTATCTACTCCTACACAATTGAATGTAGATTTTTACCCGTAGAGGAGCTCGGCCAAACACTCAGAAAGGATGTAAACGCCAGTTATGTATGAACCTGTATATTGAACCTCGTTAAGTAATTTCTTCCTACTTCAGTTTTATGATGCCATTCATATAGTTCAGTGAACCTAAATCCCATAATCCTATAGAATCTGGAGAATTTAATCAAAATCATACAGGTGGGAATTAAAAAAAAGCATACTTACCTATATCATTTTAAAGACATTCAACTAATCACATCACGCAAATTTTTCTTTTGATTCCCATTTCATTAACAACAATATTTAAAACATAATTCTTAGGTAAGTCATTATCAATTAATCCAAGCCGCTGGTTTTCCCTCCACCCGATAACCATTATAACCTGTCGACGAGGCGGCCGCCGCCAATTCTGATCGCCTACTTGGTTCACCAGCCCAATACGACGGTGCTACCTCGTATGATTGCACCATTTTATTGCTATTCTTTATCGCTGATAAGATGAGTAGGAATATCGCCAACTTTCCAATAAGTATAGATTTCACCAACAACAATTTCAGCTTAGTGACCAGAAATGGCACAATGGCAGATTGTATGAGGAACGGCAAAACGAAAAGTGGCAACACTTTAGTGACCATATCGTACTTCTTGCCGCGACCTATACATAGAACAAGCACAAATTATATTTAATTGTGTACATACACATGTAATCAATAGTTCATTCACATGTGCATACGTAAATATGTATGTACATATTTATCTACAAATATACAAATATGAAAGAAGTGTTAATCAATTCCGTGGTTTACCTTCTTCCGTATTATCGTTTAGCCAGCGCCCGCGCATTATTTCACGCAGATTATCGCCATCCAAATTGACATTCACAATATCGTTCAACATGTCAAAACTCATATTGACACCTGGTCCAATTGTGTAGCGATAATGTTTATCGCTTAGCTCGTCGAGTGTGGAGTGCGCGCTACTAAGTAGAATATCAGAGTGCCTGTCGTCGCAGTTATTGTTGTTGTTGTGAGTGTGGTTGCCCTCATTTGTCTTATCAGCAGCAACTATATTTGAATTGTTCAAGTGATTATTTGTTTTTGCACGCTTGGCACTTGAGTTCGAGCGATGATATTTACGTTTTCGCTTACGTAGCTTTTCTTTTAATTTTACTTTGAGTGCTTGACTTTCGAGTGCGGGTGGCGGAATAGGTGCTGGTTCAATGATGGCAGTCAATGAAGTTTGCTGCTTAGCTCTTTCATTTTCTGAGGTTACTTCCTCGTTGTTGGACGTCATGGGGTTGGAAGTGTTAGCGGAAGAACTTAAACGTTGAATTAATTTTTTCTTGTACTCAGCTGAAGTGCCATTGCCCATGTATGTGCTCTTGTAGCTTTTGTAAATGCCTCTAAAGACATTTTTTAGCGGCCTTACAGATTCCTTAGAGTGCGCCGTACTCATGTCAGCCAACTGTTTTTGTACGAATTTGTGCACCTCGTTTTCATTATTGTCAGCAATGCTCCGCGCCTTTGAAACTTCAGCCCTTCCTGGCATTGTTGTTATTACCTCATCAGTTGTGGTTTTCGTTTCAACTTCTTCATTTTCAAATTCAAGTGGAAGCGAAAGATTTGTATTACTGATCGCTTCTTTAGCCTCAGTTTCGATGGCGCTCAAAATTTGCACATACACATTCACAAACACTAACAGCGTCAATAGTATACGAAAATTGGCAAACATTTTTTTATTTATTTTGTTATAATTTTCAGCGCGTAGCCGTTTGCCGCCTAGTGTACCAACGGATGCCAGCTACTTAACGTCTTTTCACTCCAGACATCAGCGTAGAAATGTGCTGGCCGCTGTAGTGGTGTGCATTTTATTAACTCGCATTCATCAGCTTCGAACGCACACTGAATCCACTGAAAATCATGGAAAAGCAGGAGTCAACACGTTCACCCAAATAGTGATTCGCGACTGGTGATTCTAGAATTTCCAGTCAATGTTTACTAAGAATTTATTAAGCTCAGCCAATGAAGAATTGAATATTGAAAAAAACAAGGTAGCTGCATGAAGATTGCTTACTCACTATACATAACGATACAAGAAACAATGGCAAAGTGTCACTTGATGCAAAACCGCTTGTTGGCGGCCAACAGGCTGACCGCAAAAATACTTTCATTCTAACTAGGTTCTCAGCCTGAAGAATTTCATCTGCAGCAAAGAAAACAAGCAGTAAGTATTACTGCTATTGCACTAATTATTCCACTTTCTATTTGGTATGCTTCGCTTTCCATACCACTAGCCAGCCTGTTGGGGAAAAAAGTGCCGCCTCAGAACTGCGGTGACCAGTTAGTGATAACTGAAACCGATCAGTGCACATGCATGTGCAAAAAGTAGGTCTTTATTCTCGTATTTACTACTGACACAGGCATCGTTATTTTGATCTGAATGATAATCAACAATAGCAAAAAAGTCATCGGGCGCATCCGTGTGTGTGGAAAAATAAGCATTTAACCCGTTGAAATAGTTTAAAAAGAAAAATAAGAATGCCTTAATTTAGCTAGAGCGAATTTCGCTCCCAAAGCATATTTCATGATCGGGCTAAATTTATATACACACTGAAGCAAAGCTTGTACCGCATAAGAAGTATCAAAAATTGCGGAACGATAATAAAGTGAACTCTATAGTTTTTTTTTTCTTTTTTTTTTTTTTTTGGCGGTGAGGTTGGGTTAAAAATGCCTTCGCAGCATATAGAACCGTCGCTACTACGTGTGTGGTGATTCCACTAAAAATATCCCTCCTCTTCGCTTGGATTTTTCCCTCCACCCCGGGACTGCTTCCGCATTGCTTCGAGGTAGAGCGCCAAGACGGCGGAAGGACATTTACTTACTCACCCTGCGTCCAGGATCGCCTGTTTTGAGAAATCTATGCTCAATGCTCTTCAGCATAGCTTTCCAATTCGCGCTTCTAATATCCTCCACAAAATTTGCGACGGAAATCCATTTTTCTTCGTCTATCATCATTTTCTCGACAATTTCTTCGGGTGTAAATACACCAATAGCTCGTTGCAGACCTGTTCTCTCTACGTTCCACCTCTCGCATTTAAAGTAGGTGTGCTCCGCACACTCCACCCGAGATTATTCTTCTTTCTGACTTCGATTTCAAGCCAGCATTGGAGCCAAGCACTGGAATGTTTCGCTTAACATATTTAGATACGCAGATATCCTGATTCATGCAGATATTTCGTATAGGATACTTCCCTGGGCTTCCTCGGTTGCTGCTGTGTTTTTTGTAGTCGTCATCGGCATAAGAGATTTCAGCTAACTGGGCCTGAGATGCACCCTCACTCTCAGAATTTCGTTCCCCCGGTTAGGATTCTGTATCTTCATTGACCAAATTTTTGGTTTCGGGAATAAGTTGATAGCGATTTTATACTTTCTTTTATTTTACAACGATTTGTTTGCTGTTTAGCAAAGGGTAAGTATTCATTCCTTCTGCTCTAAAAAACTATTTAAGTTGATTAATTTTTTATTAGCTTTAAGGCTTAGAAATGGAATATCCAGGAGGCAAAAATTTACATTTTCGACACCTGCTCTTCTCTGCTTTTCATCGAGGTCAAGAAGCTTTGCAAGCAGCCGGACACATTTGCAGCACGGAAGTGGCTTGCAAAGTTCAAAAATGGCGTCTTTGACGTCGATGACACGTCCCGCAGCGGAAGACCTTCTGAATTCGATGAACAACGTCTCAAATCAATTTTTAAGGAGAACGGTTACCAAACCAATCGTGAACGATGCTCAATCAACTTCATTCAATGGGCTGTACCGAAAAATTGGGAGCATGGGTGTCTCACGAGCTCAACGAAAAAAACAAAGAAAGTCGCCTTCAAACTGCTTCTCAGCATCTCGCCCGCCATCCAGCAACACGCGGTCATAAACAGCGCTTTTTGTTCCGAATCGTCACGAGAGATGAGAAATGAGGCCTATACATCAATATGAAGCAGAAAAAGGAGTGGGTGGCTTCAGGAAATACGCCAAAGCCGAGAGTCAAGCCGAATCTTTATCCAAAGAAGATCATGAAATGTGTTTTTTTTTTGGACTGGGAGGGCATGGTGCACTGGAAAATGCTCGAAAAGAATGCCACGGTCAATAAGGAGACTTACGTTGCCCGGCTACACCGCGTGAATAAGACTATACGATTGAAAAGATCTGATCGGCATGGTCAAATCATTCGTGTTGCACGATTCGTGAAAGACGCACTCCAAGAGTTCGAATGGGAGGTCGTTCAGTATCCGCCGTATTCTCCGGACCTTGCGCCGACGATTACCATCTTTTCTACTCCCTGTTACCCATACGTAGGGCGTTAAATTCGATAACAAAGAGGTCCTTAAAAACTGGCTCAACAACTTCTTCTTTCGTTTTGGTGGAACAGCATCAGCAAATTGGTTGAGAGGTGGGATGAGGTTGTAAACAGCAACGGCGAATATATAATTGATTAACTTATTGATATAATTATTGTTTTGTGTTAAAATCAAATTCCGTAAAAACGATACGAACTTATTGCCCAACCCAACATATAAAATTTGGTTGGGTTTGACCATTTCACCAATATTTCGAAAACCGACATCTAGCATTTATAGTATGTATGTACATTCAAACTTTAAATGTGTAAAATTGACCCACCGAGCGTTCCAGTGTTGATTTAGATTTGCCTTATTTTGACTCCCTCCCACTCAGATCCTCCTGGGCAGAAAAAATTATGGTAGCCTTATGCGGCTAAGCGTTGGGTATAAACATTTAAAAATCCTGAGCGAAACACTTCGTTTTATTGCTGTTTTTGTTTCTTGAAAATAATTTCGCAACCCTGACTAAACCAATTTGAAAGCAATTAAATTCATGATGTGTTAATGGCTATATCAACTTCATTGCGATTTACATAAAAAATTTATATAGCCAGTAGCTTACACTCTGGCAGTCATTGATAGGCAACAAGTGTTGCCGGAAAATGCAGAGTAAAAGCTATAAAAGTTAACTGTACCGCATCAATTATGGTTTTCACTACTAAAACATTTTGACGTACGGCTTAGATATGTGTGTACACATCCGCTTGACGGTTGTGGACTTAAATGGTCATACCTGCGCAAACACAAATATATAAAAAAAATATTATGTACATATGTATGTATGTTGCAACAAATTTAGTAAAGCATGCGCCGCCTTTCTAACCAATAAATACATGCATGCACACATTTTTTTACCACGAAATAATACTCTTTTTCAATTAAATACACGCACTTATGCCAATGAAAGGAAAATTTATTTGTGGCTGCATGCAATAGTCCATAAAAAGAATATACGATTTACCAAACGAGGGTCGATTGAAGGCTCCATGCAAAGTCAGGGAGATGGCCCTACTGGCCCCTATCGCGGTTATGTTTAGTTAAGGAAGAACACACACCTAGTTTCAGCCAAATCGGTATATTTCTTTGTGTTTGGTATTCGAGGAAGTCGAGTGATTTTTCTTTTCCATCGCGACAACGCACCAGCTCACGCCTTTGCAGTTATGGTCGCAAAAATTAATGGAAATAGGGAAATAAGTTGTTTCACATCCCCCTATTCTCCAGAATTCGCTCCCTCGGATCCTTTGTTCCCCAATTTGAAGAAATGGCTGGTGGGAAGAAGGTTTTATTCGAACGAGGAGGTGATTACAGAAACGAATGGTTATACATATTTCAAAATTGGAGAAATCCTATTACACGGAAGGGATCAACAAACTAGAACAGCATTGGAGGAAGTTTATAAACCTAGAAGGAAACTATGGCGAAAAATAAAAACGGTTTACCCCAAATAATTAAGTAGTTTTTACTTTTGCACGGACTTTTAAACGACCCTCGTACTAAACAAATTAAGACTTGCTAATTCTGGCTAATTGAAGCTTTTTTATACGAGGTACTTGAGTACTTTGTTGCAAAGTAAAGATACTGTTTGGATTCTTCTGCGCCTGTGTGTGAACGGCGCATTTGTTTGGCAAATGTAGTTTTCAAATTTAATTCAAAATTTAAAATTAATGAGCCAATCAAAAAATTTATAATTTTTGCAAATAGCGTTGAACGTCAATCATATTTGACACTTATGAACTAGACTGCTGCTCTATACAAATATACAAGAAAAATAGCGTGTAAAGTTCAAAATATTTTTTTTTATTTAGTAAAAAGTCATTCAAAACCTAAACTGATGAGTAATTTTGCATCACCTTGTGAAACGCGAATACGGACAGTGGTAAACAGCTTAAGTGCGATTTTTGGTTATGAAATTGGTCACAAGGGTTGATCGGTAGGCTGTTGCAACGGATTCCAGGTCAAAATCCCGAAAACACATGCCCGAATGGACATTCACCCGAAACCCAATCACCCGAAAATAATTTACCCGAATAAATTTGCCCGAATACGAATACCCGAATCTTATTAATTTTCCCGAAAAATGCCCGAAAAATGCCCGAAAAAATAAAAATAAATTTTATATAAAAATGTTAATAAATAATTAAAATTCAAAATTTTGTAAACAAGTTTTAATTATATGGCATGGTGTGAAAGAAATTGAATTGTGTGAATTTAGGATATTTGAATGTTGTATGCTAAATTAGTTAAGTATTCCAAAATTTTGTTTTCTTCTTTATATCTTTGGTATTCTTCCGTTATTGTGCGTAATCGTTTTTGGAGTGATATCCAGGTTTGACGTGGTGTCGCTCTAACTTTGCGTCCAAGACTCAGCTCTGTGAGGCTCGTTTCAGTGTCTTGTTGTTCTTTCTGTATAAAGGAATAGCACTCTTTTGTTCTTTTCTTGCATGTACTTCAAGTGTATACTAATTCTTAATTATTTTCAATTTTTTTTTCTTTTCGGGTAAAAGGATTCGGGCAAATGGGTTCGGGCGAAGACGTTCGGGCAAAAAAATTCGGGAAACTGTCAATTCGGGGAAATATACATTCGGGCGTGTGGATTCGGGCGGGTGTTTTCGGGCGTTTGGGCGTAAACGGTTGCAACGTCATCAACAAACACCAACATCCTTCTGTGTGATATTAAATTGATCCTTGGATATGCGCAAATCTAATTCCATGAGCATTTTGACTGATTTCGCCGTGCGACGGTGTGTGATATGCAGATTAAACTATCGATTTTATATAGTAAAGGCCTTTAATCAGTTTTTAATTTTCTCATAAATTGTTTAATGGACTTTAAGGTTTGAAAAGACTAAATTTCCAATAAGTTGTTTTAAATAGTTACGTTTTTATTAGCTCCATGTTATTAATATGGATATCAACTGTGCTCTTCTTGAGAAGGAAAACGTTAAACTTTTACGTAAAAAATTAGTTGAACCCTCCTCCCATGAAATAAAATATAGGCATAATCTATATTTGTCTTGGCCAAACGTAAAAAAAATTAGCTGTAGGTATATGTCATCTTCCATTTTGTGTCCGTTTAATATCAGAAAGTAAATATAAATAAAGGGGATTTCAAAAGTGACGAGAAGATGCCAGTAGTCAATAATTCCTTTACCTTAACTTCTTTATGGCATCGTTGGCATTTGTCAGGTAGACAGTTGTCGTCGTTCTTTAAGAACAACCTACTGAAAAATGCATAAATTTTGGAATTTTGGAAATATTCGTCCAAATGAGTCGACAATTCAAAGGTTGGCGAAAAAATTCAAGAAACTGGTTCTGCCGAGGTTAGAAAAAGGACTGGCGATCAGATTGATTTTTTTTTTAAATTAAAGTCTATGTAAATATACCAACAACGATTTCAGAGTTGCAACACAACATTCGGATCGAGATTGCTGAACTCAAAGTGATAATGTGTGAGCGGGTCCTTGAAAATTTTAATTCTCGTATACAGCCTGTAAACGTGCTCATAGCGGGCATTTAAATGATGTCATTTTTCACATATAATTGTTAAGAGTCGTATTATGAATAAATATTAGGGAAGCCTGAAAAAATTTAAATTTGTCTTTGGAAAATTTGAAGTCTTTTAAAAAATTAAATTGACAAAAGCAGCGTTGTATTACTACATAGTACAGGGTCCGACACTCGAAGTGTCAGACCGCTCGCGCAGCTGATGCACGGGCATCAGCGGTCTGTTATTTAATAAATGACAGACCAGAAAACTCCCAAAACGATAAGATTCATTTGACAGACCGTTCATACGAGAATTTGAGTCATCGATTGGCCACCAGGAGGCAGCACCCGCCACAGGTAATGGTTTGGGTCGCTGTAACCGCAGATGGGCGCTCTCCAATCGTTTTCATCGAGCCTGGCGTCAAGATAACTGCGAAATATTATCGGGAAAGTATTCTGGAGCTTACTTTGAGGCCGTGGGCACGTTTCAACAAAGCTCGAGTGAACCAAGAATGGCTAAAAAACAAAGTTCCGAACTTCATAACGTCCACACAGTGGCTCTCAAACGACGGATTGTTCTCTATGGGCCATTTTGGAGAGCAAGGTCCGAACTAAAAGATTCACCAGTCTCGAGGCGCTTAAAAAAGCCATTGACCGCGAGTGGGCCAAAATACCTGCTAGTCACATTGGGGCAGTTTGCGATTCGTTTCTGGGCCGTTTCAAGGCCATAGTCAAGGCAAAAGGTGGTCATATCGGGCAAAAGTAAATTGATTTTGAATTTCGTATTATTTTCACACATTTTTTACTTTGAGTTGAATAAAACTAATTCTCCAAAATAAATTTATGGCCTTTTTAATTGGTTACACTTCAAGTGCTGGACCCTGCAAATTCTATAGTTTCACGCGCTTGTATAGTACAATTTTTCCTGGTTAAAAAATAACCATTATTTTGGTAGCACCGTGTTGATCAGCTGAATTGGGTCATAGGTGAACTCGGCTTATTTTATGGATTAGAAGCCGGACATCATAGATAACATATTGAGTTCATTAATTCGTCGTTGGAAATATTGGGTTGTTTCAATCATCAATTTCACTCTTAATTAGTTTCCCTGGGGCCTCCCAAAGTCCTCCAAACAAAGTCTACGCAAATAAGTCAACCACTTTGGACAAGCTCGAGTCCTGCATTAGAGATGCTATTGTCGGAAAAACGGCGCACATATTGGTCTGAGACATCAACAATTTTCCCGTCCGATGAAATTACTACCATCAAAGGCGAGGCAGCCATGTGATGTGCTGTTTCATACAAAATGGCAGGAATGTATTTATATCTTCAAAATAACGTCAGAATCCTCACACTCCTTGCATCGTTCATCACCATTTGCACAAAAACTCGATCCACAACGAACGTATGTATGTGTCTGATTTTGATTTCTTAGAATAGACGCAAAAGCCAACTTAGATAAATCAGCGAGAGAGGGCATGGAGATTGTAAATATATAGTACCCCTCTCTACCTACAAACTTCCTCATATAATTAGCATTGTAACATCAGCCAACACCATATTGGTTGATAGTCTGACATGTAACGCTACAAAAAGAATTTGACCAAAATGGGACGTCAGGCGCTCAAAGACGCTACTCAAGCGGTCAAGGAAAAACGTCTCTATGTTAGTTGCTTTGATCACAGGCTAAATTTTACGTACCTCAGTTCAAGTACATATTGTAGAAGCCCAAGAATGAGGAGGAGGAAGAGTTTGTCAGAACTTGTTCCATAATTTTGGTGTTTCATGTCAGCCAGATGAATCGATTGGAACTTAAAATAAAATGGTTTAACGGGGAGTAGCAGGTAAATAAATAACTACTAATTTTTTAGATATTTAAAATCACCTTTTCACAACTAGTCGTTGGTAGACTATTCCTTTTATTCCCCTTTTTCGCCTTAATATATTAATCCGTAATTAATTTTGCCACTTAGTCGGCACGCTGATTCCGAAGAAAGATTTTTTTCATAACACTTTTTGAACCACCCAGAGTAATAAACAAATTTAAATATGTGCATAGACATAAAACTACTTAGGTATGCAAACAAATACATTCTAATTATGAATTCATTATTTGTATATGTATACTTATACATATATTTTTTTTTTGCATATTATTTTATACATATACAAATAACTATAAGACATTAAAATATTTAAAAAGTAAAAACGAAAGCCTGAAGTATCCAAAAATGCATACTTACATTTGTTGTTGGCATACCGTTTTTGTCAACTAAGGAAAATGTCGTGTATGTATGTATAGGGAAGAATATGTTCATTGGCCCTATGCGCCGCCATAAAATGTAACTGCGTGAGAGCTTGAAAACGCGTATCTACGTGCCACCCAATACAACTATATGCCTAAATATGATACACGAAGGTATTTCTGAACACGTAGCTTTATTAATATATCATCGGCTATATACCCAAAGTTCATGCTTTAAATCGATGCAGTCAATTAATTAGGATTAAATGTTGGAGCCGCCTATAATTTTTGAAAATGATTGTTGGTGGAATACTTGAAAATTTACAGTTTACCCAGTAAACGAAAATTTAATAAAGCTGTGTGATCGAAGGCGGCTGCCGTAGCCGAATGGGTTGGTGCGTGATTACCATTCGGAATACACAGAGAGAACTTAGGTTCGAATCTCGGTAAAACACCAAAATTAATAAAAATATTTTTCTAATAGTGGTCGTCCCTCGGCAGGCAATGGCAAACCTCCGAATGGATTTCTGCTATGAAGAAGCTCCACACTACACTCACAGCCTGCGACAAATGACGGCACATCAATATTGTGACCGAGTTCAACTATTTTTGTTACTTTTTTGTTAATATTACATTTATTTTTTTGTTTGAAAATATAATTAGTTTTGTAACACAAACCAAAAAATTAAATTGTAAAACTTTATAAAAAAATGAGGGAAATCTATTAATACAATTCTATATTTTTTGAATATAACTTCTAGAAATATTTTTGGTATGCTATAAGACTGCTTATAAAACTTTAAAACAAAAAGTTTGAAATTTCTAAAACACCCCGTTGATTTCACCGTGCAACAATTTAAGGGTCATTGTCAAAGGGCGGAAAGATTCCAACTCTTGATGAAAAACCTAGACCTATATAGTAAACCTCAAACTCGTTTTTCATTCCTTGGCCAAATTTCGCCTAAGTGTTTTTTAGAATAAATGCAAAAAGAGTTAAGATATATGTCAGAGAGAAATATGCTGTTAAGGTGTATGTATATAGTTAAATTTTTCATGAAATAATTTTATAAAACCCTTCAGCCCATTAGCTCTCTCACGAAAGCGTCGTTTTGGCCTCTTTTTTAGAAAGTTCAAATGAAATGAAGTTTTGTAAGTCGCTAGGGGATTAAAATGTTCTAAGAAAATTATTTGTCATTTATTTATTCGGACAAAATCTTTATACAAAGACTCCGTAAGTCCACAGAAAACAAAAAAAAACCAATATCCCTTTGAAATATGAAAAGACAAAAGACGGTTCATATATGCATGTAACTCAACAATAGTTATGTAAGCTATGGTAAAACAATGAACTATACTCTTATAAAAAAATAATGAAATGGAAAGACCTTCAGTTTTATGCTGAGAAATCACGCGGAAGTTTGTCATTACCTGCCAAGGAGCGACCACTTTTAGAAAAACTTTCTTTCATTAAGTGTTTCATCATTCCCATAATGGGTTACGAACCCAAACCCTAGCGAATGTTGGTCGCGCAAAAACATATATAGTATACAAGCTTGACAAAGTTTAACTAATTGTACCAGGTGTTACACTTTACAAGAAATTTGACTACCGAGGAAAAAGTAAAAAATAAAGAAATTTCGCAGATTGCCTCTGTGGCCTCCATTTTACATGAGAATTATAAGAAAAAAATTTTACTCTTATTAGTATTGAATCACCCCTCTAAAAAGAAATAATATTTTGTATCTATACTCACAAAATAAATTGACTTTTTTAGCTACCCCTTAAGGTAGTTCTACAGAAAGTGTGGACAAGCAGACTTCGGCCGTCTGGGCAGTCTCATTGTAATAACACTCTACAATCTCTCCTTGCCTTTCTGTAAAATTGAACTCTGAATACGACTACAGAGTGTCAATGCTTTATGTGATTCCATATTCTTTCCGCAGATCTCCACTAAACAATGTCCGGTGATTATTTCAACAACTAATTATAATGAAATTCGAACAAGATGGATTGACAACCTTGGCTTTTTCATAGGGAAATTTATCTGCTTACCACCCAAGTGAATTGCTAAACCCATCAATCATTTACTCTTTTAACTAAAAGCAACCGATGCCGGTATACCCGTATGCAGGAAGACTAGAGCGCAGAGTAGTTCGGTCTCTTTCCTTGCCAGCTTATCGGTGTTGCACTTTGAGGGCATGCCATTGCGAACTGGAGCCAATACATATCATAGATCATAGTATATATCGTGGCCAGTTCGTTCAGGGCAGTCGTATACTAAATTACTACCTTTGAATTCATGGTATTTGATTGAAAAGATTTAGTGGCAGTTTGATAGTCCAAAATAAATTAGAGATTAGTCAAGAAAAAGATTCTATTGCATTGAGCCAAATAAAGGCCCTTTTTATATTTAGTTGTAAGTTCAGCTTAAAATACTCTACAGTGGTTATTTATTTATTTATTTGTCTTTGAATGGACACATTCTTATAGAATATGCTAAGCTAATGTACAATACAAAGATGGTTGATTAAGATGCCATATGGCCATGTAAAATCGGCACCAAAAGAATTGAAAAATAAATTTAAAATCTGCACATGCACTAGAAATCGAGCATTCACCCGTAATTGTTTCTCGAGAAGCCAATTTTAAAGGTTTCGTACTGTTAAAGTTTCTTATTATGAATATGAAACTGAATTTTACTTAAAGGGAAGGACAAATATAGTTCCAATAAAGGTACGAATAATAAATGAGCACAAGCAATCAATAAACATCGAGAGCGGTAAAAGTTGAGAAGAGTTTAAAGATCGGAGCGAAAAACGAAAAAAACTTTCTGAAATCTCTCAATCCGGTTAGAGAGAGCTATTTGGTGCTGTCTCCAAATAACAACGACTTACGATAATCTCGATCTAATCTCGATCTAACAATACAATGTTCCGAGAGTGTGTGGTTTAGTAAATGCAAAACAATTTCGGCGAGCATCGAATATAACCATTATGACTTGATTAAAGTGGCTAGAGTCGAAAATAACACCTAAGCCTTTAATTTCTTCAACGGATTGCAGAGGCGAGCCAGGAATACTATACGAACTATGCAAAGCATTGGTTGATTTAGCAAATTTTAGGTGAACGCATTTGCTTATATTATGTGACAAACGATAGTAGTAGGATTGCAACTTTTCAGTGTCACGAGCACTGTTAATCGCCGCAAATATTTTAAAATCACCAGCATTCAGCAAATGTTCAGCAAATGAAAAGCATGAACCAATATCGTTAAGAGAATAAAGAGGAGGCGTCCTAGAATATTTTCCTGCGGGACACCAGAGGATGCATGCGATATTGCATTATCAACGGCTACAACGCAATGCCTATTGGACAAATATGATTTGATCCACGATAAAAACATGGAGTGTATGCCCACTGACGCAAGCTTTGGCAAGAGTATTCGGTGCGCTACTTTATCAAACGCTTTAGTGAAGCCTCTCTATATTATATCAACTTGAGATCTGTTATGGAAGGCTGAAATGCAGTAATCATTGAAAATAGACAAATTAGTGACAATAGAGCGGCTTGCAACGAAATCATGCTGCTTGGTAGATATAGGGCCTTTGACAGCAAAAAATAAATTATCATTCCCAGTTAGTTATCTCAAAAAGTTTTGAAATAGACGACAGCTTCGAAATCGAAAATTAGACGTAGGCTGTTGTTTAGTGTGAATTCTAGTAAATGAATACCATTACCATCCATACCCTTTAGATTTGAGCAAACGATTTAAAATAGCGGTGAAGCCGGGTCGAGTTTCTAAGTATTCTATATGTCCTATCTATAAATCTCCCTACCACATAGGGAGCAGCACTGCAAATCTTTTTATTCTAGTTGTCAGCTCCTTAAAGTTAAAAAAATTGTCGTTTTCACAGCTTCAAAGAACGAAACTATTGTTTCTTCCAAAGCAGATTTCATTTTAGGTAACAGATACAAGAGAGATGCGAATTTCCCATCTGGGGAAGCTCTGACATAAATGATAGAGGGGAATTTTATTTTACAAAGTAGCCTAGAAGTAGCAAACCAACATACCTATATTCGGCCCACCTCGAAAAATGTTCTAAACTTAATCTTCACGAATAAGATTGAAGAGTGTTATTAACGCTTTCTTTCTCCGACCACAGATACATGCATTTCAGAATAACATTCAAGCCCAAGAAAAACTTCACCTCCTTCTGAAATCCTAGAAATACAAATTGGGATCTGTTCAGGAAATTGCTAATGCAAAAACCATTGAGGCGTCGCCGGTTCAGCTCTTGTGCTGAACTGGAAGAGAGTGTTGGAAAGGTGACAAGGGCACTTAATAAAGTATGTCTGGCATATATACGTGTTATCTGGAGAGAAGCAAGGGTTGTATTTATACCGAAAGCGGGTAAGAACAACCCGATACTCTCAAAGGACTACAGGCCCATTAGCTTGACCTCATTTCTTCTGAAAACGCTTGAGAAAATCCTTGACGCACACATCAGAGGAAATAGGATGTCAGACTTCATGTCTAAGGCACACCACGCATAAACTAGAGGCAGATCTACAGAGACTGCATTACACTCACTAGTGTTAGTTATAGAGAAAGCGCTAGAGTACAAGGAATATGCTTTAGGAGTATTTCTAGACATGGTGGTGCATTCAACAATGTGTCGAGAGAAGCGATTTTAAGGGGCTTATAGTAAATACAACGAATACAGAACCCGCTGTTTATTCATGGATAAAGAACCTGTTAGGTTTTAGAATAATAAGGGCGGAATGGAACGTAGCATGCGAGGGTACGCCACAGGGTGGTGTTCTATCGCCACTTCTTTGGCTACTCGCTGTTAATCAGTTAGTAGCATATGCAGATGACATAGCCATAGCAGTGACAGGCAAATACCTAAACACCGTGAGCGACATAATAAATAATACACTCGCAGCAGTGCACCAATGGACAACACAGGCAGGCCTAGGGATAAATGCCGATAAAACGGATGTTATACTTTTTACTAGAAGGTACAAGATCCCCTATTGGCAACCCCTGAAACTAAACGACGTGGAACTAACTCTTAAAAACCACATAAAGTACCTTGGAGTAATTTTGGATAGTAAACTATGGAAGTACAATATATTAGAGAGGAAGAAAATGGCCAGCAACGCACTATACGCATGTAAAAAGATGCTGGGAGTTACATTGGGTCTATCTCCTGCTATAATGTATTGGTGCTACTCAGCCATAGTAAAGCCAAAATTTCTATACGACGCTAAAAAAACAAACATATAAAAAGCCTATGGAAAGTATTCAACGTCTTGGTGCACTTTGCACAACAGGTGCATTGAGAACTACTCCAACGACAGCGCTTAAAAGAATACTCAACTTGTCACCGATTGATATTGCAGCGGAATGCCTAGCAGCTAAATCCTCCGTAAGACTCAGTGCGACAGGCGAATTTACCTGTAAAACATTCGGACATAGCTCAATTGGCATAAGTTATTGAGTCCAAACGGACTGTATGACTCCGAAATGCAATTGGGTGAAGAAATTCCGAACAACAATAGAAGAAGAGGGGTAGAAAAAAGGAATGAAACCTAACCCAAATACTCTTAATATATTTACCGATAGCTCGAAAATGGTAGACGGAGTAGGGGCAGGGATCTATTGCGCAGAGCTGGGCATCAGGCAGCCATTTAAGCTTCCTGACCACTGTAGTCTCTTTCAAGCAGAAGTTTTTGCGGTAAGAAAGGCTGCAGAAATAGCAACCGCAAACACATCAAGGAACTCTAAAATAAATATATTCCTTGACAGCCAAGCTGTGATAAAGGCAATAAACTCATATGACATTTCATCGAAAATGTTTTAAAAAACAGGGAAGCCATAGAGAGATTAGCCGCAGACAGACGGTTGCATATCTATTGGGTACCCGAACATGAGAGCATTGCAGGAAACGAAATAGGAAATTCGTCAAAAAAGCGCAGATTTGTTTAAAAAAATCACACAATTTCGCGCCGTCTTATTGTATTCATTGTCCGTGACCAAGTGGCGTAGATAGCTTTGGGTAAATTTTGTTGCAATCTTTTTTTTGTTTTTTTTTTGTTCAATTTTTACTTATTTTGAAATTTTTTTAGTTGTGCTCAAATGAAAGCTTAAATTAATACGTTAAAATATTATACAAATTTTTGAGGATCAATACAACATCATGATTGAATTTTACTATTGAACGCACTCATCCGCCACGGCCCGGTGGAATTTATCAACGCACAGATCTACCTGTACATATGTAAATTGACAACACACAACTTGATTTTTTCTAACTAACGACACTTTGCCCCTTTTTATGTATGCACATCATAGAATAGAACATTAATTACACTGGTGAACTTAAGTATTCATATACCTGTATTTTCAAAAAAGTTCCTATAATTTTAAAATTAAAAGATTTAGCTCTTTACTATTTTGATAAAATTATACATTATCAAATTCTATGGGAAGGGCAGATCCATGCATTTGCCATAAACTCAAACTACATAGTTCCACAAACACCTTATTCAGCTTATGCGGACTCTAGCTGACTTTTTTCAGTCGGCAAAATTAAATTTACTCCTTTGTTTAAACGTTAGAAAACATAGCGGCGAGATTTCGCGGCGAGAACTGAAGTTTGAAAAATGTTTTGAAGATTGGATTATCTTGGAAAGGACCTACTTTGTGGGTTATATGAGGTGGCACAAAATTAATCGCCCTATTGGAAAATTTATAATTTTTGCAAATGGCATTTTACGTTAGTCATATTTCCCACTTGTGAACTACTATAGACAGCTGCAGTATACAAAGAAGCAAAAATACCAAATTCAGTTCAAATAAAGATATCCATCACTCCATTTCACCAAATTAATTTTTCTATTTAGTAAAAAAGTTATTCAAAAACAAAGTTGTATGATTCATTTTGCACCACATTGTACCGGGTGTTTATTAAAGAACTTGAGAACTTAAAATACTAATAGAACTTAAAATGATAATGACAGAAATATTGTTGGAATGAATCTGGTCGATAATTTCATAGCATTTATTTTGACGGCATATGTCCCCCGTGGCTACGAGTTAAGGGCCCATTCGATCAGTCCAATTTTTAACTACTTTTTAAGATAAATTTATACGTATGGCATCAATGGTGACTTGATGATGGCTTTCATTAGCATGGCTCGATAGCGCTCACCATTCACCATAACGGCAGCGCCTTCCTCACTTCGAAAGAAATAATTGCCCATGACGCCGTCAGTGCTGTGTGAACTTCGCGAACAGATTTTTTTTTTTTTTGTTAAGTAAATTTCCACAATTTGGAAGCATTGTTCTGATGTTAAATGATTTGTGATGACTTTCCGGTCCTTCAAGCAGAAATGTCACAGTTTGCCATCCTCTGCTGTCTCTGCAGCTAAAAAACCACCAGATAGAATAAATTTGACTTAATACTCGTAAAAAATATTTTGTGCTTTATTGACTAATTACTGGTACCTTTTTAACAGAATATGCTTGTATGTGCATAGATTAATCATGTAGGTACTCGTATAACAAAAGGGAGAGGGAGGGGATAAACCTCCACTTAAGCTGAATTATTTCAACCTATCAATTCGTGTCGCACTTAGGCTGGTTAAGATTAAAGATCCTTAATATATATCCTATATAATATAATTGGCGCGTACACCCTTTTTGGGTGTTTGGCCGAGCTCCTCCTCCTATTTGTGGCATAAGTCGTGATGTCGTTCCACAAATGGAGGGACCTACAGTTTTAATCCGACTCCGAACAGCAGATATTTTTATGAGGAGCTTTTTCATGGCAGAAAGACACTCGGAGGTTTGCCATTACCTGCCGAGAGGCGACCGCTACTCGTATTAGAAAAATGTTTTTCTTAATTGATTAAAGATACTTAATTCTTGACTTTTGCTTACTGGGTTGAAAACCGCATATAAGGTGTCGTTTCTACAAAATAAGTGCAATGAAGATGGAGTTCTTAGGCATAGCAGTTAGGAGTAGGCCCTCTTTGCTTAAGGGACTTCCAAAATCTTTTTGCATGAAATAGCTGATATACATGCGCACATACATATTTATGTACCTAAGTGAGTTTGTAATTTGAGTTCTTGTAAATAGTGCAATTGATGACTAAATCGTCTGCAGACATGTTAATGTGTTCGATCGTGTTAATTAGCCATATTTGTGAGCGATTGCGTGCAGCAAACATTTTTTGGCTTATGTCGCTAGGAGCTTTCTACTATGTACACCTAGTATGTATTTCGGGCAAATATTTCAACACTCATTGATGACTTTGGCCATGGCAATGCGAACGAAAGTCTCTGTTTGCCGTTAAAGTCTGGTGTACTCCAAGTTTTTTGCCTGCTTAGCCAAAAATCGGTAAAAGGCATTACACGAAATGCGCATTGCCATTTGCACTTCGACTGCGTATGCATATTTGACCATGTACATGAATGTATATGTGGGTGAACATGTGCATATGTGTGTGTGTATGCATGTGCTTATATGTTCTTCAACGTTGTATGGTCGCTTTAAGTTGGTTGTTGGTCATGACAATTTTGTTACTTTTCTTTTTCAATTCTGCCTTCCGTTGCGTTGATATACGTTTTTGTTTTAGTTCAACATTTTTTTTTTTTTTGTTTTTGTTATTTGGCGAACTTCTACTTACCGACGTGTGCCCTACAGCGTTGACTATTAAAGCGCTTGCCACAGCCAAATCCACAATCAATACTTTACGAACTTTCAGCAGTACATCAACTCTTTCAACGCTGCCGTCGTTGCATTGCTAGTGTGTGTGCGTGTGCAATTTATACGCTGTAAATTCTTCTTTTTTCGCTTATCGAGGATTTTAAACAAATTCAAGGATTTTTCAACAACAAGATGGTCGCTAACAAGGAATTCGCTTTTGCTATTCTGCTGCTCGCCGCCTTGATGGGCGAGGCTTTGTGTCAGCAAGTCGCTGAGGATAATGCTTCTGATGTCGCTGGTTAGTGTTTTTGGTGGAACATATTGAAAAGTGATAGTCTGTAAATGAAACCCAAAAGTATTCAAGTGTTGCAGTGTGTTGAGATGAACTTTAAATTAAAAAGGGAAAAACTAAGCATCGAAGAAAGAAACCAGCTAAAGAAACCAGTTAAAAGCAAATTTAAACGCTATAAAAAAATTCCATATTGTAATAATAGTTCGATAAAAGGCATTTAAAATTATTGCGCGCGCGCCAAAGCCTTGCATTCATGAGTTCTACATAAATAAAGAAACAAACCTTTTCATCGCCCATTAAAGACATCTCAGAATTATGCTAAATACAAGTATTCAATTTCTAAATAGAGATTTACTTAACTTCATTTCAATTCTTATAATACCTAATAACCGTAATATCATTTCAATGCCGTTTTGCAGAAGGCCGTACATTCAGCCATCACTTCCTGAAGCGTCTGAGTTTTGCTGTCATTCCCGGCGCCTTTGTGATTGGCGTGATCACCACACTGCTAGCCGCTCTCACCGTTGTCTCCATGAAGGGTCTGGGTGTCGGTGTAAGTATCTTATACTGCATGTACATGCACATACACATACACATTTGATCATCATAAAAATGTTTGCCCTTTATCTCTCTTTCCCTCTCTCTCCATAACACATTGACTTATTCAACTCTTTAATTTATATTTCAAATTCAGGTGATCCTTTTAATTTTGGCCATCGGTCAGATGCTTTCACGCGCAATTCCACAAGTGCATGCTGCTGCCTATACCGCTCCAGCACCCGTGCCGGTAGTGTACTCGCATTCGCACACCCAACAGCCCGTTTGGCTTGAGAAGGAGTGGTAAAATTAAGATGGAGAACAGTATGGACGTTGTTACCTCAGTGAAGAGTCCCAAACGAACGCTGAAAAGAGACCAAAAATACCATTAACTTTTAATTATTAGTCAATTAATTAATTTAGTTAGTTTTAATATTTATTTATTTATTTATTAAAAATTTAAAAAACCCAAAAGCAAGCAAAGAGATTAACGAAAAATAAAATATGTTAAAAATGTGCGCATTGAAAAGTGAAATGATTTAAGTTGTTTGTTAAACTATTCAGTATTCAGAACTGATGTCAGCACTTCCTCGGTTTTTAGTGCGCAACAAGCATAGATAGTCCCGAACGTGACCATTACAGTTTGCACGTTTTGATCGATGACTGGCCATGTAGAAAGTGTTTACAATGGCACAAAATGAGTCGATAACATTTGGAAAATGAGGTCAAATACTGTGTTTGGGAATGATTTCTCAATTTCGATAAAAGGTGGGAGTATGTGTGGCCATAGTCTGCTGAGATTTGTATAGCCATTTTGCTACGACCAAGCGTTGAATGAAAGTCAAAATAACTAAAAAAAATAAATAAATAAATAAATATTAGTGATACATCCAGCCACTAGTTACTTAATGGTGAAATTAGCTACAAATAAATAAGTTTAATAATACATTAAAAAAATAAACTCCGCGTGATTTTTTGAATATCCAGCGTTTAGTTGTTCCTTGGTTCGATGTTCCCTTTGGACATAAAAACTTAAATGTTAGAAAAGGTTTTTCTAAAAGCGACCGAGAGTCTTACTGCCTATCGAAATGTAAAATTCATAATTATATTTCTAATAAGTAAATAAATAAATAAATAAAATGGGGTTGCCTCTCTGTATGCGTGCCCGAATACAGAAGTGCATTGCCTCCAAAAAAAATATATATACCACCCAAATTATTATAAACGCACCGCATATTGACAAGTTTTGACTATTTTACTATTTTTTAATTTCAATAATTTTTTTATAAAAATATAGTTCATTCTTTAACAAAGATCATAATAATCTAAGTTTCAAGCTCTGTACAATATACTCGTATGTAAAACTTCGACAAATTTTCAGCAAAACTGCAAAATTTTTAATAAACATTTTTAGTATTTTTTATGAAGAGCTTTTTCATGGCAGAAATTCTTAATGATCTGCCTATTTAGGAAAAAAAATCTATTACTAACCGCTATTAGAAAAAAAACGTTTTATTTCATTTGATACTTAATGCTCTCTAGCTCATTTGGTTATGGCGGCCGCCGGCAGTTTATAAATCATTAAATTTTAAATTGCAAATTTAAAGTCGCTCAACATTTTCCTTCATTTTTTATAGTTTTTTGTCTTGGTGGTGTTACGTATTTTCTCCATATAACAAATGCACGAAATTTTTTTCTTTTAGTCTCATATTATACCTGTTATTTCCGCATGAATGGCTCTTCAGGTGCCCTAATCGGAACATTTGCCGATGTATAGCTGCCCTAGCTCTACATAAAGTCGCGTACAAAGCATCTCCAAAATATGTGAACAGTCTCTCGATGACATTACCCCATGGCTACAAAAATGGCGAATTAAAGCGAATGAGACTAAATCGGTTTCTTTACAACCAGACCTGAACATTGTCCTCCAGTAAAACTTAATGCCATCTAAATCCCACAATCCAACGAAACTAAGTATTTATGTTTTCATATGAACTCAAAACTCACTTGAAACACTCAAATCCTTACCAAAAAAACAGCTTTAGTTTAAAACCTACTTCTCTCTACTACAAAATCCCAATTGTCGCTACATAATAAAATTACCTTATATAAGCCCATTCTCAAACCCATTTGGACTATGGGTTGCAGTAACTCAAATATCGAAATACTATAGATATTTCAGTTTAAAGTATGCAGGATGATAGTAAATTGCCCGTATGGCTCCAATGCCCGAATCTACAGGGGTTTCAAAATACCGACGGTTAAAGCAAACAAAGCAACCTGCTATAATTTAAAGATTATTCTTGCACCCAAATTTTGGCATCATGTCTAATGAGAGAAGACCGTCATCATAAGCGGCTTAACAGAAAAACTCCGTTCGAATTGCTCTACATTTTTTTTGGCGATGGCATCACTGAATGCAACCACGCAAGTTAATCTTAAGAAATTTAGTCGTATATACATACATATTATACGTGATAATTACGTACGAACCCACTCGGCAACTTAAGGCGACTCGGTGGTCCAGAAATTAAAAAAAAATTGATTTTCTGTTTTTCCCAATGAAGATATTCATTCATCGCGACCTCAACATCGATACAGTAGCAGAAATCTTGCGCAAACGTTACACAAATTACATTGTCCGTTTTATCAACCATACGAATACCGACATGTGACAACTCCCATCAGCAGAAAGAGCAAACTCCAGGCGGCTCAAACGACCAACCCCAACTCAGCTGATAACTAGAATAATTTAAAGCATGTACATACACTTGTAAGCTCACACAAAAACTTAACTAAAATGTGATATTGATAATGATTAATGTTATGAAATCTAAGCTATAGAAAGAATTACTTAGTGTCATACGGCAGATGTAATTAATAAAGGAGGCAAAAAACAAAAAGAAATTTCATTGTAAAACAAAAATTCTGGAAATACCTTAAATTTTCGAGCTCTAGACCACCGGGACCCCTTAAACACAAGAAATAAGTCAAAACGGAAAGCCTGTAGCATATGTATATACATATGTATGGTATGTATGCATGTATATTGAGCAACAATTTTTTAAGCCCAAAAACTGAATTTAAACCAGAACTGAAATTCAAAATAATTCAAGGGTCCACATACCTTATTACGTCAGCATGTCGTTGCCACATTAGGTACACCAGTTACATCATTACAAATTTTATTTTAGTGCAAAAAGCTATTACCACTTGCAGTTTTTTCTCAACTGAAGCAAAAAACTATTTTAAATGCAATAGAAGAGAATGTAAAATGAGATGATACAAACTATTTGGATTTGAATTGATCTCAATTGATAGGTAATAAAGATTAACGGACACATAAAACATACATACATACATATACATGTACAAATATGCATCCATTTGCATCATCAATTACTGTTCTCATCAAAGAACTCTACACATAACGACGATTTAGCCACTGATCGAATACTAATTGTCCAATTGCCAGAGCTCTGCGGGTGCTAACGGTAATTTCCATATACTCGTGCAAATGTTTGTTTACCAATAAATGCGTGCTACTTAAGACAACTTTTACGCAAAATAATAATCAGGTCTTTATTTTTTGTTGTTGTTATACAAATACATTTTCCTGCCATTCTAATTGCATTTGTTAGTATGTTAATACGCCGGTTTGTTTGTATGTTGGAATGTATCAATTAAGTGAAAACAGCACCAACACAAATCGATGAACTAAAAGTTGAATTTCTAAACAAACTGTGGTGGATAGCCGTCACAGAAGAATGGCATTGGCATTGGCAGTTAGATGTGCTGGACTAGATTATTTCCAAGAACCCCATTAAAACGGTATTGTATGGCAGTTACATACATACATATGTTAAGTGCTGTAGTAGCAGTGAGTTTTCTTGCCAGAGTCGAATGCCGTTTTAGTTTCGCCACCAACAAGAAAGTCTAGAATTTCCGGCTAGAAATCTCAATCATGAATTTCAAAGAGCTGCAACATTTGGGGTTTGCTGGCGCGCTGCACAATTGCCCGCATCAGTCGCTGATCGCGCACAAAAGAGCACAGAAGTGCATTAGAATTGTAACGCGGCAAAGCGAGCGATAGTTGATTCTACTTATCACTCATTTCTTATTTATAGCAAAAATAAATTCAATTCTGAGCATCTGGGCGATTGCCTTAAAAAATGGCGTGCAAAATTTCTCAATCAACTTACTACTCCCTCATTTTGGTTTTTATTACTGTTGTTGGGCTAATCGCTTCCACCAATCAAGAGCGTTTGAATGATAGCGCGCCCACGCCGCCAAGCGACGAGCATAGCGAAGCGTTTAATAATAGCAGCAGCAGCAACGACGACGCTGCAGCCACCGCTTCGGCTGCACGCCACACTAGAAACTTGGTTAAAAGCGTGCCATACTTTCAGG